>JACJUM010003237.1:1812128-2052297 GCA_020976665.1 Heortia vitessoides | reverse complement strand
ATTATTGTTTTCAGTGTAATGTAATTGAATTGTGAGTGATGGCCGAATTGTTTTCATATCAAAGAGATGATTGCATCTATAATCAATCATTTATAGAAATATTAAATAAAACATCATTCGTGAATGATACAATGTTGGTTGCTGATTTTATAAATTGATAAACGTGTTTATACATGAAATATATCCAAACTATAGCTACTTGAACTCTGCTACATTCAGTAGACATAATAAGACCTAGTTTTGCACTTAACAGACAAGATGCTAGTCAAAAGCCACCCTGTTAATATCATATTAGCCTTAAGACGTCCACTGCTGGAAAAAAAGCTTTCTCAATTTATTTAAATAGGGTTGGTTGATTGCGGCATGCGTGCACTGCGATCCTACGGATTAGTCGGTGTGTGGAACTTCTTTTATCCTGCCCACTGCGACTTCAAAATATAATTCCGCCGGGCTAGGTCAGTTTTTATCGGGAAGCAATTTTTTGTGTATGTCGTGTTCATCTCTCACCTTCTCTTCATAGCCTCTTCATAGCCTCATCAGCGTGCCTATAGCTAACCTGCCTTCGCACTATAAGTTGCCTCGACAGTAAAAGAGAATAAAGTAGCACAAGGAGACATAATTCCAAACGAAAGTAACAATAATGAACCTAATATAAAGAATATGTAAGTAGACTTAAGAACTTTTTGTAGTCAGAATATGACAGAAGTAGCAGGGCACCACGAATTTACCCGCATAGTTTCCGTTACCATCGGAATTCAGGAATAAAATATAGCTTATATTTATGTAATGATAATGTAACTTTCTACAAGGAAAACGCTTTTTGAAATCAATATAGTAATTTCTAAATGTATTCGTTACAAACGCAAAATAATGTAATCTTTCCTCGTTCCATTGACATTTAGGTGGTTATTGTTCGATTTTCGAAATTAGCTTTTGTTACTCGGTCAATATGCAGATTTTGTAACGATAAAATAATTGTTATTTTTTTAGATGGATCACCTAAATTTTTTTTATCAGAACATAATTATTAACAATATTAAGTTTAAATGTCATTTATAGACGAACACAGCATGTACTGAACAAAAAAATATATTTATTTAAGATCGTAATTTGACGTCTAGCGTCAAAGGTACGCTCAAAAATCAAGTAAATTAAACTTATTTATTTTTTGATTATGTTATCATAATTGATTATCAAATATTTCCTCTTTATAATACCTATTAGTGTAGATATAAAAAGACGTTTATGCATAATAAAAGGCTTATTCATAAGTCTTTGTACCTCAACAAAATTAAATATTATCACTAAAACAACTCTGGTTGACACAAGCTTGTGGAGTTTCTTATCTACATATATATATAAAAGGAAGACTTGGTTTTATTTTTGTAATAATTTAACTCATAGACATACTATATTAAAAAGCATAGCTAACTTCATCGAGTAATACAGAGAATACATAAATATCGTGTCAAATTCAAGATGTCAATTTTGAAGAAACAATGTAAACGTTAGAATTGTTGGTATTTTTGAACGTTTGTAATAAACATATAATAAACTCAAAAATTACTACAAGCATGTAACATAAACTATATTTTATTACCTTATTTTTAGGTAAAAAGAAACGCAAGTAAATCCGCGGGGTGCAGCTAGTGTTTAATAAAATTTAAACAGTTTTTCGTACGACACCGTTGGATAAACAGTTTTTCGTACGACATCGTTGGATGAACCAAATTGTTAAAAGAAGGTAAATGTAACGGTCATAATAGATTTAGATATAACATATGCGGACCGAATTTCTATTAAGAAATTGTGAAATGTGCTCAAATTAATTCAGTTAGTGGCTAATATCGGAGAATCCTATTACAGACAAAAAAATCACACATAGGCTCTGTTCTCCGGGAGTTGCCAGGGCGTTTTATTTATTGGAGCTTTGTAGTCAATTTAGGAAGTAGATTATTAGATTTTCTGCAATAGCTATGTGTACAGTCACTTTTCAACGAGAAGTAACTCTCAGACTCTTAACTCTATAACAATATTTCAAAGTACATAGATTCAACGCAAAAAATACCTCTTGATATATAACATCATTGTGGTTACCGCGAACGCAAATAGTGTTCCAAGGGTTGTGTGAAACTTCGTCTCTATCTGATATTTGTTCTCGTAACAGTAAGTTACCCTAAGTTGACACAGGAGGCGCCACTAGTCCGCCGTGATTAGGCCGCACTCCCGGACCACTTGTTCCGCCGACACCGGGTTCAGGAACACTGTGGGAATAGTAAAATACAATAAATGATAAATGTACTGAATATAGTACAAGCTATTAAGAACGACTTCCAAATAGCTAGAAGCAGATTTATTAGTTTAGGAATCAATCATTCGCATTGTTTGAAGTGAACACATTTATCTAAGTAATAACTTCACAATATCCCACATATTGACTTGACACGATGATAAGTCGTTTATTACACTTATGTAATAAACATTAGACGACAGAGGAATCACAAATATAATACTATAAGAACAAACACAAATATTTATCATGTAAATATTTATCCTGGGTGGAGATCGTACTCACGACCCTTGGCGCATAAGATAGAGACACTGTCGAATGCGCCACCATGCCGTGTTGCAGCTCTCTTAAACGAAACATCTATCTGATGTCTTTAAACACCCTTCAGTAATCGCCGTCAGCTATGTTGCTTTTTTTGACGAACCTACTGTTCTTAGGTCAACTTTAGCATCACCAAAGAAAATAGATCAGATCATGATACGTCATGAGATATATATGAGTTTCGTGAATGGTATCAGTATCAGTACTAAGACATGAATACACATAAAAGTTGTCTATCATATTAACAAGTCCACTCGTTAATAAGATAGCATTAAAATTTGAGTCTGAATAGCTTAACAATTTGACAATATCGAAGGTGCATTCGCATTCACGCATAGTGTTCCTTTTGACCTTATGCGTTTAGTGTAATGGGTTTGGTGCCTACTTAGGGCAAATATTTTTAAAATGATAAGTTTTTAACTCCAGATGATTATACTCGCATAATATCGTAAGAAAAAAAAAATATTTTACATATGTTTTAATTTCCAGAAAAATCGAACATTTAAATCCTTTTTTTATTTTTACAGTTGTTTTGCTAACATATATATTCTTTAAATTACAATCATAATTTTCAGTTTTGCGAATAAAAATTAAGGCTGAAATTGTGTAATACTATAGTTATTGATAGAAAAGAATAACTGCAAAACCGACTCCACGCAGTAGGATCGACGCTGGGATCGTGACAGAAACCATGCACGCTGCATGTTTACTCGTAAACTTTGCCTTTTCATAAAATAAGAGAAGTTTATCTGGACACTAAATTGTCTATGTAAGATAATTTATTATTTATCAAAGGTTGAGTAAGACTTCAAAATATATAGAATTAAAAATTTATATATTTGAAAATCGTATTACCAGCAATAGGTATGTGAATCGTGTTAACAGTAAAATAAAAATATGGAAAACGAAAATGTGACAAAACATTTTTGGGATAATGAAATTCGTCCAAAAAAATTCGTCCAAATTTCGATTCAAGTATAATTTTTGTAAATCCTCTATTGCCGAAATATATGTGTTTGGGGGTGGGGGTTGAGCTATTCTCAATGTATTATAAAGATTAGAAAATTGTTAGTAATTTACTATGTTTAAGACATAGTAAAAATCGTAAGGTTTAAAAATTAAATATATCACGTTTAAAACTGTAAAACAAAAAGCTTCGTCACAAAAACTGGGACTTTCTCCCTACAAATTAATATTAAAAACTATTTCTTAATATTAAATTTACGTCATGGGTAGAAGTAAAGATCATTATTAAAAATTTACTGTGTTTGTATTAAAAATATTTGCATATTTGTTTTATAATTTATTCAATTAATATTGTTAATCAAATACTAATGGCGAAAAAACTTCTATGTTAAAGAGACCTACTAAAGGTCATCGCTTTCATCACATTCACACACCTATATATTCCTGTCAGCTACAAAAAAAGGTTTGTCTTTTTTTATCTCAGTTTCCAACAATATTACAAAAATCCCTCACATTGACCATTGGGTGGGTTTTCCATAATATGAAGTTACTGGCAAAAAGACTTACTTGTACCACCTGTGAATAAATCTTGGTCTGGGATTATGCTAGCCGCCGCGATGGCCGCCTCATCGAGTACTATCACCTGAAAACGAACATTTTTACATGTGAGTGAAATTAAACTTTATGCTAATGTAATCAAGGAGGAAAATTCAATGCAAATAATTTTGCTCTTTTTGCGCTTGCAAATACTACTCTTGCTAATTATTTAAATGGGTTTCTTTTTTTTATTCCATTAAGGGATTAAGTCTCATTCTTTAGTGTAAAGTGTTTCACAATTTATACATAAAAAAACAATTATACAATACTTTTTTTTTATACTTAAAAAATATTTCAAAGTAATTAATTATCATACCGTTATACTTTAAAAGACATACAAGAATGCGGTTTGATATATAAGTACCAAAGAGGATTAGTTCCATCACTGGTCAGCAATACCTATGAGGATTGGATTGGTTAAAACCCCAGAGACATTGCTGACTGGTTTTTCTTTTTAAATATTACTATGGATATGCATTTATTGCGTTTATTTATACAAATATGTATGCCACGTTTATTTATTTTGTATATATATTGCCTGCACCACTATATATATATATATATATATATATATATATATATTTCAGTTTTGTGTACAGTTCAATAACAGTGTTCAGTTTGACTGGGAGATAATGCCATCTGGCATTAAGTCCGCCATTTGTACATTTTGTAACATTTTGTGCAATAAAGTTAAATAAATAAAAAAATAAATAAATAAAGATGTCGGTATACGGTTGGTATATCATTATATATATATCACTTTATAAAAATTGCAGTGTTTTCTAATTGCTCTTACTTCTCTGTAGGAGTATTAATAAATGTTGGATTTATAAATGCCATGGGCTACTGGCAGAATAGAACAGTATTTCTCTCTGAATCAAATGTCATAAGAGACGACTAAGGAACAGCGTAGTTTAAATGCAATAGGGTTGAAATGGGCAGCAGCATTCTCGTCGCGAAGCTATGCCCTGCGATTGTCACCACACCTGCCTAGCGCAAAAATTATAGGCAAAATCGTCCTTTCTTAATAAGCCTTATGCCCTGAATGAATTTAATGGCGGCTATGATGATGATGGGTTTAAATTGTAAAATATTTTTACATAGATAGCAAATTAACAAAAAAAATCGATAAAAATAAAAAAGGAGTTGAACTGTAGATACTGAAACATTTTATGGGAAACCTTGACTATACAGTATAAACTTAGTACAAACTAATGCTTGAGAGTATTTAAAATATATATTTATACTCAAGTCAGTGGTATTTTGCCAATCAAGGAAATAATAGAATATACTAGTACTTTTACTTGTATATAAATATTTTTATTGTCTTGTCTAGAATAGTAACTCATTCATCTATTTCATCCATCAATTATCTTCGCATTGGTGAGTTAGAAATATGAGAGGGACAGTTATTTACGGGGTGACGCCTTATATCATTGCAATGACATAAAAGTCTATATAGTGACGATTACTATCATGCCATAATATTGTTGCTCAACTTGGTGATATAAAAAGGAATGTGAACAAAAACCAGGGTCAAAGTTACTAGGTTCTGCCGTATATATTATATTTATGTACAATAAGATCAAGTAATCGGCTACACACACCAGCTTGCGTAACACGTGGAAAGTAATAAAGTACCCTGCGAGGTCAAAGCTAGCGACACAATAGCAGCCAAGCGGGTCAGATGGTTTATTTATATGCCCTGCGAAAGTACTGACTCACAACTATCCATTACTCACACGAGGTAGACCTCACACAAAAGTCGTCTGTACCTCAATATTACCTATATCTACCGCAAAATAGCAGTGTTCTCAATGCTGTGTTCCGTAGGGTGAGAGAGTCAGTGTAATAACTAGGCATTGTGATATAATATCTTCAACTTACAAAGTTGGCTACGCGCGAGTACATAATATCCTTGTGATTTAACAAGCATTTATATGCAACAGTGACAGTTAGTCAACCATACATTATTGGTCAACCAGGTCTAGTAAGAAACAAAAGACAAATTATGACAATATTCCAACTTCTTTATATTAGAAGATTATTATTATGTCTACTCTAGGTTGATATAATATCTACTCTAGATTAACGGGATATATGTCACTCAATACTCATTGTAGACCAAATTGTCATCATATTTCTGTCAGTCGTAGGACATCTACTCTTGGAAATACGTAGAATATGCCTCAATACAATTGTTTGTAAACATTTGAGGGGTTTAGCCCAACTGCAACGCTAGGCAGGCATAGAGGCAATTGCTTAATGCAAAGATAATTGATATTGGTTCACTGGATAAACTGTAAATACTACTATTACATTTATTAGAAGAGAATAAAAAAGGAAGAATAATTGTTTCTTGAAAAAAGTTGTTTCTTGACCCTATTTCTGATGAACTTTATTGTTCTTGTACATCTACGTATATTTTCTGATATTTATTTATTTTACATTTATATATATAGTGTATTTATTTAGATATTAATGTATGTAGCTTTTATGTTTGAAATATTCATTTTCTGCACCACCACAAGGATAATGCTAGTTGGCATAACTTAACACCTAATATCGCTATTTGTATATTTTGCATAACTTTGTACAAATAAATAAGTGTATCTATGTTAAAAAAATAATCTTAAACACCATGTCATCATCATTATATCAGTCCACTGCTGGACTCTATGTCCAAGCAGTGGACTGATGTGTGACTGCGTGTGTGTGGACTGTGGACAAGCAGTGGACTGATGTGACTCCTTAAGAAAGGAGGAATTTAGCCCATAATTGCCGCGATGGACAAGCGTGATGGCAATCGCAGAGAGCAGCTCTGACGACGGGGATGCTGCCATCCATCTCCGCCCAGTGCATTTGAGCTACACTATTCTGGACGGATATACCGCTGTCTGTCGATTCTCGTACTTTAGTTGCCTACTGGTACATCTGGTACAAGGGGAGGTGTTTTTACTCTGCCGGTAGCTTACGGCTATCATGTATATCATACAATATTTAATATAACCTTACAAAATTAAACATACCTTTGGGCATGAGATTAACCTAGTCTCCTTCGCTTCCACCGTCTTCTCGTCTTCATAGGAGTACCTCAGAGGTAGCAGATCTATAGCGTTGGCGGCCAGTGACCACAGGTGCCCGGCTCCCTGTGGGGCACGCGCCCCCTTGCGGAAATGTGGGTTGATAGACAAGTTGTGTCGGACCGAGTTCTTCCAGCGTTCATCATTCGCTTTGTAAAAGGGGAAGCGGTCACTGAAAAGAAACAATCATCAATTTTTACCAGCTACTTTTAAATAATATTATTACTGTCATCAAATCAGCTCACATTTGGACATAGAACACCAATTTTGGTGTCCGATGGCAAGGCCGTAAGTTTGCTTCCCACCCAAAACAAATATTTATATGACGATATTTCTGTTCATTGTGTGCGTAACACAAGTACTTTAAACGACTTAACATGGAGTCAGGTCAATGAGATGCTTTGGGAATTTATTATTTATTGTGTGTTATACGTGATTCGTAATCTTACTTTTTCTACAATACCAATAATTTATTTGTATGAAAATTACAAGTTCGGCGTTTGCCCGGGATGTACTCCTAAACTACGGAACCGATTTTAATAATTATTTTCTTACTGCGTAGAGTTTGATCCAACTTAAGAGATTTACAGACATTTTAAAGTTGGAATATTTTTCTTATTATAAGCACAGGTATAATATTTTCAGCATAGCAACGTCTTTTAACGTCTTTTTTTAACCAAATGAAAAGTCACAAGGTACATTGACGTCGACCAAAGTTTATACTCGTATATGAAAACAAATAAATTTCTTTATACATTTTTAAAACTTCTGATACTTTACGTTATGACGTTTATAGACTTTAATAACTATTGACGCTCGTGCCATATTCCAAATCTCTCTTTTTTATGTTAAGTATCGACCAAATATGAATAAATTTGTATGGGATTAGAGTGTGTCATATAACTTAAATGTTTGTATCTGTCTATTTATGACCAAGTCTACCGAGGTATTCCAAAAAAAAAAAATATTTTTAAGCTTTACAAGTTTTTTGCTTTACAATTTTTTTATTTCTTGTTACATTTTGGAATATTTCCGTTGTCTGTTGCAGAATTTAAGCTACGCTGTTTTGGGTGGATGCATTGTTTGTCTTTACAGTAGCATAGTCGCAACTTAAGGGAGACTGAGAGTGTATGAGATGATACTATTTTATAATTTGGTACCTGACAGCAATAAACTGGCTATTTCCTAAACATGTGAAATTCAAAATATTTTTCTACCAATATCATATGACTAAATCAATTTATTTGTTTTTCAGATATTTAGGCGCTTCTCTAACTGAAAAATGTTAAGCATAAAATAATTTAAATGTAAAACAGTTAGTCATTTAATATAATGTATACAATGAATAATTTAAAGGAACGAAACAAGCGTAAAGTACCATACACGGAGAAACAGCACTTACAATAAAAGCTTCAAAAGAACGCCCACTTGTAATCGACTAATTGAAGAGTTACCCGATAGTTAATTGCAAGGTGAATATTTTTTTGCACACGCAAAACTTTTTCCATTTTGATTTTCAATAAAGTAACATCAAAATTTAATACGTATTAATAAAATAATATTGGATAATCCAAATTGATTAATTTTTGTATTATTCTTTTATTTATTATGTCCAGTAATAGAGATAATGTGCTGCATTGCCGGATATAAACTTACCAAACAAAAAACAAATAAGTATTTACTATATTAGTTTTTAATTACAATTAAGGAGTAACAGTAAACATTTTTTTGAAATTAGTCAAAAAGTTTTTGAGTTTATATATTACAAATACGCAATAATTTAGAGCATACGCAAGAGTTAAATCGTACCAAAATAACAAAAAAACATCAACTCTTAATAAACTAGTATAGGATATGCGTTATTTTTGACAAAGACTATTTGCAAAGAATTTTTAACTATCAGAAGAAGCACACGAGTAGAATGAATTCTTTTGAAATGAGAACACTTTGAAGTACGTATGGTGTGAGTTTGCGAGATGGATTAAAGATCGACAGAAGATATGTAGAAAATAAGAGATCGGTGTGGTGTAAAAGATGATATTGTGACAATAATAGGAAAAATAATAATGAGATGGTTTGGATATCTAGAAAGAAGGGATAATTGTAGAATGACTGCACAAATATATAGAAAGTAAGCGAATGAAAGAGTCGGTATAGGACGACCTAGGCGAAAATATCTTAATTAGGTAGAAGAGGATATAAGAAGGGCCAGATCAGAAGTACCAAGAATAAACGAGCGTGTATGAAAAAACTAATGTAAGTAAGGAAAGCAAGTGTGTATGCTAGTACCGTAACAAGTGGAGATCCATACCAAAACGTATGTATGTTTTATCTATGGTAGGAAAGTTTAAGATCATTTGAAAATAACAATTATAGTTTGTGTAATTTGGTTCGTTAACTATGTTAAAGAATTTAGATAAAATACTACGAATTTTTGTTTCAATACATATTGATCCCTCATTGTATTGTTTGTAAACATAATTTTTTTTAACAACCAAACTACTTTTTTTTTATTCATCGGCTTATTGCAACCGTTTTCGGTTGTATTTATTTTACTTGTAGATGACAAGAATATTGTATTACAATTCCGTGCGGTACCGGAAAAGTGCAGTAGTACCGCCTCTTTGTACCAGCTGTCGTAAAAGGCAACTTAGGTACCGGAACAGAATAGGTCAAATGCAAGGTAAAGCTGTAGGTTAATAAGGCTGAAATGACCCCTTTTGTGGGGAGATTATTTTTTATTTATTTATTTAACTTTATTGCACAAAATGTTACAAAATGTACAAATGGCGGACTTAATGCCAGATGGCATTATCTCCCAGTCAACCATTACACAAAACTGAAAAATATATATATATAGTGGTGCAGGCAATATACAGGCAGGATATAATTACATACGATTTCGAACGTAAAATATAATGTAGGTGATAATGATGAAGCTATGTCAAATAAAATTATTTAAAGTGAAAATATTGAACACAATTTAGTTCTGCATACAAAATTTCAAACCAGTAAACGCCCACGGACATAAAAACGCAAACCAAAACTAGTTGAAACTTTTCAAATCGAATTCGAACGACAAGCCAATAGCAACTTGCTCCACGCCGGCAGTAAAGTTCCCGACTCATCGACTCATAACCGTGCTGGGTTGACGGCTGTGACTTACGCCGAGCCGCCGAGCGGTCTCCGCCTGGCACGGGTGATCGATACCCGCGGGCCTCGCGTACCCGTCGCTCGGATGATTGCACCCATTGGCCGAGCTTAGCACCTGTTAACCCGATTTAATTTACATGTTTATGTTTGGGGTGCATTATTGTTTGATTGGTCGCGTTTATGGTTCACTGGCAGGGGTAATAGCTAGAGATCGCGCCACGTTACGTGTCTTAAATAATAAGGAAGCATGTTTTATTTAGAATAATGTAACATATTTATTTACGCTTTTTTCTTCATTATTATTTAAACTGTTCCAATTGATTCTGTATACTAAGTATTAGTTAATATAATACATTTTCATGCTGTATACGTTTAATTTAGATAATTGAATTTGAAATTTAAAAACATAAATATCATCATATTAATATTAGTGCTGGAGATAAGATAGGATCGCTACTCTCCGCCATCAGGCGTTAACCGTCAATGTGTAGTGATTGAAGACATCTTGTATGTAGTTTTGATTAATTGTCATTTACAAGGAAGGAATAAGTTAAGACTTTGGTAAAATAACAATATGCTGATTTGGTCACCTTCTTAGCATACCGCAATACTTCAATAATGTCGAGCTATTGTTTATTTGTTTTTTTTTATGCAATATATATATATATATATATATATATATATATACATATATCATCATATTGCAAAGTTTGGTTTAATAAGCATTTTCGTGTAAGTAAGCTAGTAGTACGATGGCTTTCCCACGCAATCTCCAATCGATACACACTGAACAGGCGATAATGAATTAATAACATTGCTCCCATATTTACGCTCCGATAACCGGCTGAATCCGTTGACAAGATAAGCGAATCCCAACTGGTAGTGATTAGAATGTAACTTCACGGCGATGTTTGAAGACAAACACTTATTACAGCGATTAGATAGCGAGGGTTGGTCGAGTGATCCGCATATCGATAGTTATAAACTTTTGGACAATATTGACGGCTCCGATGGCACTGGTAGCAGTGATACTATCTTGTGTGTTAAATCAAATTAAAGCAAATCAAATAAATGCAATTAAATCAAACCAAAATAATTTTTATTCAAGTAGACCCATCACAAGCACTTTCAGGCACAAGGATAGTATAAAATAGTAAATAAACTATTTTTAATTCTAAAATGTTAAGTACTAAATATTGTATTATATTCATCATATAAAATGGGACGCTCTATAATGCGTTAAGTAGCAGCCCTTACTTGGAGGCCTAGCAGCATAGATGATGATGATGCTCATGATCATATTTTACATTACAAGGTAATATTACTGTCTGTGCTGTTATGTACCATCAGATTAGAATAGTACCTCCCCCTGCCCTACGTATTGTATATGGTAGTCACCTCTTATGGACCACCAGAGCTACCAGAACCGAAAGACGGTGGCGATACGCAACAGCATCCCCATTGTGATAGCTCTGTTCTGCGATATACAAAAGCTGCCGCACTGGGCTACTTGCCCAATTTTAGGGATAAAAACTCAAATATAACAAATCTAAAAAAACTGAATTACAAATATAATACTTAAATACATATATTCAAAAACCAGATACAGAACACACATATTGATAAATATCAAAAGGTCAAACTGCTATAACAATTTACAAATCCATCGACAAGCAACGGAATCCAAACACATCGAGACCTCACTACTCCCAAAGAGTAATAGAATTACCGACGCCTCAATATCGTATTATCTAAAAGAAACCGCAGCTCGCTAGGAGCGTTTAGAGCCCAATTTAATTAGACTCCTTCAGAAAACACAGCAATATCATGTGACAACTTTAAAATACATTGAAGAGATAAAATTAGTTTGTGGCTTATTTTCAGAATAAAGGCACTACTATTAAAAGAGAAACATTTACACAAGGGTACATTGAGTAATGAATGGTGTTCTAATCTTATGCGCCAAGAGGATTTGAAGCCTACCCACGATAAAAATACATACATACATCACGCTTTTATCCTATCAGGTAGGTAGAGACTACGGACCTGCACTTGCTACGCTCTTGGCATACCTCTCTTGCTTACCGTTCTTACATTAGTCCCTTTTTCTTGATACTTCTGCCCTGGTCCGTTTTCGGTACCTCTTCTTTAAAGTAGAAGAGGTAAGCATAGCTCATCCTACAGCAACTCTTCCATTCACTTCCGTTCTATACAATTGTGCAGACATTCTACTTTCATCCTTCTTTCCTACGTGTCCAGACCACCTCAACATTCCTTTCTCTATTGTTGTCACAACATCATGCTTTATACTATATTGATCGTTTATCACACTATTCTGTGTGAATATTTTTCTTTATACATTAGAATGTTGCTGTCCTGTTCATTGTATAATATTTAAATATTAAACTACTTCTCTTAAGGAGTTTATATACCTATGGAATTATAATATATACCTACGGAATATTATATATATATGAATTTATATAATTATATACCACCAAAAAGCAGTACTAGTGCTTTGATGAGTAAGAGAGGCAGACAAATTCGGTAACCTAACCTAATATCTTCAGGTCACAAGGTTAACGACACGCTAGTGAAAGCCTTGCGAAGACTCAAGCATTTATACGCTACGGTATAGCTAACCGTTACGGGGGCAGAAATCTAATTTGCCAATATTTATTTATTTATTTTTATTTATTTAACTTTATTGCACAAAATGTTACAAAATGTACAAATGGCGGACTTAATGCCAGGTGGCATTATCTCCCAGTTAACCATTACACAAAACAGAAAAAATATATATAGTGATGTAGGCAATATACATATACAAAATAGATAAACGTGACAAACGTGTCTTCGTATAAGTTCTAGCATAACCTAAGTCAAAATTAGAAAATAAGGAAGCTCAATAAAACAATGATAATACACTGAGTTCATAAGTTGAAGTGGCAGTGGGCAGGACTTAGTACGCAAAACCGATGGCCGATGGAGCCGTAAGGTTCTGGAATGGAGACCACGTCGCGTTGAACGCTCACTCATAAAGTTGACAATGATCTGTCTAAAACCGCAGGATCGCGCTGGACACAGGCCGCGTACAGCCGGTCTTATTGAATGTCATTTATTTTTTATTAGACTAGGTCAACAAACAAGTATACATGCTCGTATAAACGCTTGTAATATTACAAAAATATGACCAACAGTGCCAACCTTGTAATTTGAGGATATTATCCCATATTACCCTGTAAATTTACTGCTTCTCTTTTTCAGACTGGAACACAACAATATGAACTGTGCTATTTGATAGTATAAATAGGTGAGCATTAGGTACCAATGCAGACGACCTTTTGTATGAGTTCTATGTCATGCAGTTGACCTCCTATGGATGACATGAATATTTGATTTGCTATTTGACCAAAAACACTATGTCATAAAATGATTTTATTAAATGCATACAAAAGATTTACAATTATAGGAAGTCTGAACATTTTACAAAACGCTGTATTAGAAATTAAACGATAATATAGAGTTAATAAAACGCATTGTAACGTTGTCAACAATAGTATAATAAGAAATAGTCATTAAATAAAATAAAATTTCCGTGCTCCAATACGATTAACCAATTAAGCGGATACGTTGAAACACAATAGACACTGACGCCACCAAAACTGGGGCCATATCGACACAATAGCCGCCGTTACCAAATGACACTAGGCTATTAAATGAATTCTTTCATATTCCCGTTCCACATCTATTCATAAATATTACGCATTGTATCATTATTACCGTAGTAGTGAATGAATTCCGATTTGATAAATGACATTCGCATCAATATGTATATTTTCATGAGGTAGACCTCGTAGTCGTCTGCATTGGTACCTCAATCTCACGTATTATCGTCGTAATCTACCATATGCAACAAACAGCAGTGTTTCAATTGCCGTGTTCCGCTTTCAAGGATGAAAGAAGCAGTGAAATTATTGGGTAGTGTGCCTTAATATCTTCAAGCCACAAGGTTGGCAACACGCTTGTGATATGCTTATGATATCACGATCATGTAAAGGCTGCTGACACGCTATCACGTGGACTACGATTATTTGTCGATCTAGTCTAATAAAAACTGTATACCACGGCTTTTACATTAATCTGACTGAAATTCTTAAAACAGTAATTAGTTTAAGATAATATTTACTAGAAAAAATCAACATCTCTGCAATCATTTTCCATCATTTTGCTAGTAACTATTATTTTAAATATAATCCAACATTTTCTGTGCATAAAACCTTTGAAGGTAATCAGTATTTTGTCTTCTGTGATGGACATCAGACAACAGTGGAATTTCAAACATTCTTAAATATATAACACCCAGACACAGAACAAGCATAAATAAGGTGCCTATATGAACAGGCTAGACCTAGTTTAGGTACCTAAGTATCAAAATGTATTTTAGTTTAAGTTACCTTTTGTTGTTGAATAAAGTTATTATTATTATGATTATATTTATCACACAAATTTATGTTTTATCTATGGAACCCATGATCCTTGGCACGTAAGATAGGATTTATACATCTGCGCGATCGCATACAGCGATTTTTTTTCACTTGATTTAAAATCTTGACTTGCTTGCATTTGCAACTTCTTATTGCAGCAGTGCAAAAGTGAGTGCTTGAAGTACCGGAACAGATAAATGATAGACTACCCAGTATAGAGTCTGAGATCCCCTATGAAATATCCATACGTCAGCAGACTCGTTTTAAAGCAGGTATTTCAGTGATCTATTTGTTAAAATGACATCTATAACGTTGTAAGGTTATCAGGGTCATCAGTAATTTAGATCGAGTTGCATGTAGCACGGCTATGTCTAGAAGTTTTTTGATGTAAAAATGCATTTAGGCCTATACATAAATAAATATATTTTGTTTTTGAATTAATTAATCAGATAATCTATTTTAGGCGAACAATTGGGCGTAATTTTAAATGAAAAGCATACTTTGAAAACTAGGAACATATCAAATATGCTGGCTGTTATAGTACGGTATTTTATACTATTTCATTATTCGATTAATATTTTTCTGTTTTATTCTGTTGTTTCATTATCTATAATTTTAGACTAAAAGTGACCAGTCAAAATTTAAAATAAATAGCAAAGCAACAAATATAGTTAAAATTCTTATTACTTGCTTAAATATGATTACGATTCCAATACAAATTCTATATATTTGCTCGTAGATCACTTCTATGTTAAGAACAAAGAACATCAATGCTTACCGTAAACAGAACAAACAAATAAAATCTATACCAACTAGATTAAAAAATCTAGTTCACTTCCCTAAACTGAATGTAGAAAATACAATTACAAAAATGGACTTACGAAATCCATTGGTAGATTGCAGACACGGTAAGTTCTCCTTTCTCCCTCAGCGCCCGCTCGATTAGCTCGGGATACGTATAAGGAGGTTTCCGAGGCGCGGGCGGAGTATCAGGCACCATGACCTTCGGCTCTTTCCTCGCTGGCTCATCATCAGGGACTTTTACGTTCACAAACTCGTCCAAGCGAAAGTTGAGAAGCCACGCGAGGCTGGCGCAATCGTTGTCGTCGTCAGGCGACTTCGATGTATTCCTGCGCCTCCACTTCGGTCTGTCACCGATCCTGAGCGACATGATGACAGTACTGACGTTTTGACAGTGCGACCGCGGCAATGCACTGGGAGCGTTTGATTTTGGATCGCGCGTCAGTTGTTTCGTGCCAGCCAGCGATATCGCGAGCTTTGCGTATCATTTTAGTGGTGCAAAGAGGTTGGAACACGTGGCTGGGGTTAATATAGATTATAAAATATAGCAGTATTGACGTTTTATATTTGTTTTTGTTTACATTGGTATTCTAATAAATAATACATTTTTCCCATAAGACTATATCTAAATATATCTATGTATATAAATGTGTATCGCAGCAAAACTTAAAATTATCTTATATATTTTACCAATAATATGGTAAGCCTCAGTGTTATGTTTACAATGATTGTATACAAAAAGTTTTAACTAAGTTATAAAGAATCCCATAACGTTGGAGTATATACGCGTATACGAATTTCATCAAGTTAGAGTTACACTTCAAGACTTTTACCAAGGCCATACAGACGATTAGAACTTGTCTGAAATCGATTTTATAGGAACTGGTATAATTATCATGAGAACACTTACAATAAAGACTTTTTATGCCTTTGAATAAAACATAGCACTTAAAAAAAATACCCTAAGAAGATTCCGTTATTCCGGTACTAGAACAGATGGCAGTATATCCCATCTGAAACAGTGCATCCTTGGATAGGACGGGGATGGGCAGCAGTATCCCCGTCGCCAAAACTGTGCTCTGCGATTGCCAATATGCTTGCCCAGCAAGGCAATTACGGGCGAGAATCCCTCTTTCTTGGAAAGGAACCATCAGAAGTCCACTGCTGGACATGGGGTCCACTCTTTTGATGGCTGTTATGATAATGATGATGAATGAGGACATTTCGAAATTACTCTTTAACACAGAAATGTTAAATGTTGTGCTTATCATTAAACTCAAAACAGTAATTAATAACTCATAAGTGACAATAATAAACAGTAGAAGTTGTTATTTCTATAATTAAATTTTACATCTCTCTAACATTATTCCAATTAACTGACATTGCAAAAAATCCGGAAAAAGCAATAACTTCATAATCCAAGCATTGTCCTTGCAAACAATTATTTATTTTGAAGGTTATTTGTTTTGTTCTCGCGACCCAATTGCCTTGAATTTCCGCTCAATATTGTTTGACAAATATCAGCTTCTGTGTTAAGATCTCCGTGAAATTACTGAACATCGATTTGTGTGCTATTTATTTAGTGTGAGTCAAATAAATGTCTCGGATATATTTGAATGAGGAGATTTGGGAAAATGTATTGAGCTATTCAATATGTGTTTGCGTTTCAGTTAAAAGCCGAGATATATCTCCTACTGTATTCTTTAGATGCCTTATATGTGGAAATGGCAAAACAACGTTTGTTTTATATGATTCGGCCGCTGGTATTTGTTAAAAGATATAATGTTTTAGTAATCGAATATTCGAGAGGAAATAAGTTAATGCCAAATTTGATAATATTGGCCGTAGTGTGTCAGCAAATAGCATACAATCTAAATACCATCTTGAGATACCGAAGTCTATACACTCATACATCGCAATGACATAACAAATGTGTTTTCGATCTAGAGCCTTATTGTGCAGTATTTTTAGTGTCTCTTTTTAAGAATAATCGAAGCAATCCAGGAGCTGGCTGTTTGTAGCAGCAAACTTGGGAGCTTGGGAGAATGACTGAGTAAGCTGGTGCAGAGACTGCACGCGTGCGCTGGGGAACGTGATGTGCTGCTCTAAGTAAATAAAATGACAGAGAGGTATTTGAAGAAGAGATAAATATAGAACCTTTAAATACAACACTCATATTGAGTTGTAGAACTTTCATACTATCGTCGTTTTCCTGTCCCGTCCACGTCCCTTTTTCCTTTAGGGGGTAAAATTTGAAAATTTTTAGTGCTCCTCTACTGTATTAAAAAAATCCCTGTGCAAAATTCCATGTTTCTAACCCTAGGTCCTGCTTTGATATGTCAGTAAGTCAGTTTCTCTTTTTATTTATATATATATATATATATATATATATATATATATATATATATATATATATATATATTTCGCTATATGACCACAACTAAGCCGTGAGGAACCGACAGAAGAGAATAGTACTCCTCTTTTATCAGGTGTCGTAATGGGCGATTGAGGTACCGAAACCGAACGCTCGCCGCTTGCCTATTCCCTATGTTTAGGGAGGCCTTTATCCAGCAATGGACTCCCAATGGCTGTTATGATGATGATCATAATAATAAACACAGCCAATCTATTAAATCAGCTAAATAAATAAGAATACATATAGTTATGATTTTGGTTTAAAGACCAAGGTGATCAATTGTCAGAAGAGCTGCAGAATATTAATTTCAGATAAACCTATCCGTTGTTCTTATAAAGAAAATTTAACTCACCAAAATTTACAAATATAAATACGTTCAAACAATATTCATAAATACTGAACCCTAAATCCAAAGTCACCTGCTAAGTACGCATAAAGGAGGGGTGGTGGATATTAAAATAATGGGATTGATTTGACAGCAGCCTTTGAATGACGTAGCAATTCAATTAGATATCTGAAAGCATACAATCCACACTTTACGATCGACATGACAAAAATTGCGAAATAACCTAAACTATTTTTAAAAATAAAAATTTTGTGTTTGTCGGTATTAACTCCTTAACTCTTAAATCGATTTTTGCTTACTGTGTAGTTTGATCAAAGAAAATTGCGGGATAGGATAGTTTATATTTCAATTTCATCAATAGAGTCCATTGTTGTACATAGGCCTCCCTAAGGGGAATTTTACCTATAATTGCCACGCTGGGCAAACGTGTTCAACGTCAGCTCATGCTGCTGCCCATTTCCCCCACTGACCCTGCCACCCTGTGCATTTAAGCCATGCTGCTTCGTATGGAGATGCTGCTTTCAGTCGGTTCTTGCGTACTTGGTACAGAGGAAGGTACTATTCTACTCTGCCGGTTCCTTACGGTGTATTTCAATTTAAAGCCGCATTTTTTTAATGAGAAACATAAAAAAATTAGGTAAGGCAGAACAACGTATGCCGGGTTAACTAGGAAATTATATATTTAGATATGATCGTGGTAAATTTAGTATTAGAATTGCATTCGCAAACGCTCTAGTGCGTTGGTTTTGGTTTAAGCAATCGGCTTCTAGTAATTTCACACACGGAATCACAAAGATTCTGATTGCACATGTTGATTGCTGATTACAGAATGGCTTCATGAATGCTTACGGCGCTGGCGTGTATGTACTCAAATATTAATCACGTATGCCAATAGATGGCGCTAATTATCATATCAAGCGTGGGACGCCCACTGTTGGACATAGATGTCCAATTATTACACGTGTTGCCCGTAATTATAATCGTAGATCATAGCATTGTGATAAGGGTGCTATGCTCATTATCATCCTTTATATATTTAATCATATATATAATGATATTATTTCAATAATTAGGATAAATGAAAAAAAGACATAATTGCGTTTCTCTGTAACAGTGACAGAAAGAACATTTAAAGCCTTTTACTTCAGGTTTTTTTACAATTAAATCCAAACAAATCCTATGGATGCGAAACATCACAATTACATTTTTCCATCAAATGTCACAACCGTCAGTCGTGACATCTAGTGGTTTTGTCAATAAATCGACACAGGCAAACTTAAGAAAAATGATCGTAAATCAAAGAAGTTTTCTTTACATATATACATATTTTATAAATTTGCCGATATAATTCAGTTGTGTTACGGATATCAGACAATAGAAGAATCTCAAGCATGATACTTAAATAGATATATTCAAAAATATCTCTAAATAAATATTTGTTCTGGGTAGGGATCGAATCCACGACCTTAAGCGCATAATACAAGATCACTGACATCAGAGCCATCGGGCCCGTCGGTATAAATACATATCATTAGACTCTTACGACAACTGGTACAAAGAAAGTTACTATTTTATTACTATTTTTTTATATAATTATAATTTTATATTTATGGCTTTTTATCTTAATTTAAGTTTAGTTTTGTATTATACGGTTTTTATGTGAAACCTCAAACAATGTTAATAGCAAATAACGACGTCAACTACCATATATTGTTTAAATAAATGGACAAGCTGACTGACTATTTGACTTAGTGACTGACTGATATATTAACGCAAGGCCTAAACTATAAGGGTTAGAAACTTGAAATATTGCACAAGTGTTTCTTAAATAACATAAGGGAGTACTAAGAAAGGATATTTTAAAAATTCACCCCTTAATGGAATAAAACTGAAGGGTTAAGTTAGTAGACTTTGACGTTTTTGCAGATATTTAAATGAAATTTCGTATATAAGTTCTTGATTGAAAAAATGAAACACGTAAAATTTTTTTTTGAAATTCATCCCTTAAGGGGGTAAAAGAAATTAAAACTATATAACATAATTCTGATCAAGCTATATTCAATGTTATTTGATATCAGCCTCATTAAATATAGCAGTTAAAGCTTTAAAATTTCAGACGAGGCATTATCAATAATCGTTTATTTATATACTTGATGGAAAACCAATCTATGGAAAACCGAATTAGATGCATTATTATGCCAATTATCGATTTTCATGTATAAAAACAGCACATTTAAAGATATACGAACTTAAATAAAAGCAAAAGACAAAATAAAATAGAAAGGACTATTGGCAAAACTCATAAATGGAAGAGTTGGAATAGAACGAGCTAGGAGAACATACTCTGACCACGTAGAAGAGGCTAAAGATGGCCAGAAGTACCAAGAATAAACTAGAGTATATGTAAAGCGTAATATGAGGAAAAGACTTAGCCCAAGAACGCAGCAAGTGGAGATCTATAGTCTCTGCCTACCCAGATAGGTCACAAGCTAGATGTCTGTATGAAAATACTAGAGGTTTCACTGGGTTTAGCTATTAGCACGATTATCGAAAATCGACTCAAAAGAGCCATCACGCAATTCATTATAACTTATCAATATAAGGCATAAAATTACTCAACATATTGTTTCGTGTCCGGTACAAAATGAAATAAATCCAATATATAAATAATACTATAATATTATATAATAATTTATATTTATAAATAATACTATATTGTATAAACCGATTAAATAAATTATATTCACACAGCCGGCGTGCGATAGCTTAGCGCAAATAAAAATGGTTAATCCGACAGTCTCGTTTTCTATGCGCTTTCCAATGGCTGGGGCAACGAACGGACTGTTATTAAATTATAACACATCATGCTCTGGGGTCCGTAATTGAGGGTCCTTTGTTCGTTTATCACGCCTCTACTAAGTAAATATCAAGGAAAATAATAATAATATTCTTTTTTGTATATCATAATTTATAATAATAAAGTATAGAGTATATAAATAATGTATTAAAACCATTTCAAAATATTTTTTATTCAAGTAGGCCCATTACCAAGCACTGTCACATCGTCAAAAATAATAAATAGAACAATTTTAATTCAGAAATATGAAGTACTAAGTGTATTATATTCTTAATACTAATGACTCGGATGACCTCACGGGATCATAAAAGTCATCTAATATATAAATTAAGCCTATCCTATGCTAGTCTACCGACACCAGAAGGGCCTAAAATACGTTCAATGCAGGTTCATTACACAAGCCACCCATTAGAAAGGGACCTACAAGAAAAACTGGTGGCGATAAAGGTTCAATTAACACTAAATAGTGAGTGTATTTTACTTATCGCGGTTTCATTCCCATCTAACTATGATTAATATGTGTATTTTTTCTGTGTCTGAGTGATAATGTATGTATTTATTAAACGCAAGTGCTTTATACCCATGGTCAAGGTAAAATATATCTTTATTTAAATAGGCCTATCATAGGCACTCATAGCCGTAAGTATTAATTCAAGGCTTATTAGTATAAATAGAGATTTTTTTGAGAGGTTCTCTTATTTTTATCGTTCTCACAAATAAACTACTATGACCGAACTAACTAGTTAAAAGTGAGATCTAAAGTGAAAATAAGGATCTCATTGTTGACCGTTTGCACAACAAGCCTTATTGGGTTGCCTTCCTTGTCCGAAAGCCAAGCTGAAATGAATTTTTATGTACTGGGATCGAGATTAAAGTATGTCTGCAATGTGAAAAAAACATACTTTTGAGTCAAGCAAACATGGCGTTAATACCATGTCATAAAACAGTCTAATTATAAAGAGAAATAATGGAAAATACACTCCTAGAGATTCTCTTTTATTATCTGTCCAAAAGGGAACCGTTATTACCTTTAGATTTTTTATCATATTTTATTTATTTATTTAACTTTATTGCATAAAATGTTACAAATGGCAGACTTAATGCAAGATGGCATTATCTCCCAGTCAATATGCACATGATATATATATATATATATATATATATTTGTAACATTTTGTGCAATAAAGTTAAATAAATTAAAAAAATATAAAATAACGTACATCAGAAATAGGGTTCTAAAGTTAGAGAAGCAGCATCAGTAAATTGTTGTCGTATAGCTGTCACTGAAAAAGAGTTTGCCAAAAACCTAGCTATCATATCTCCTTTAAACGTCCACTACTGGACATAGGCTTCCCCAAGAAAAAGGGAATTCGTTTATAATTGCCGCAATGGGCAAGCGTTGTGGCAATCGCAGAGCGTAGCTTCGTGACGGGAATGCTGCTGCCTATCCCGGACCTGTAAATTTGACAAGTGTCGATTCCGGTACCTCAGTCATCTGTTACTATACCTGATATAGGAGGTACTATTCTATTCTTCCGGTACCAAACGGCTATTTCAATTTTTAGAGGAATTTGTTTCAGAATAAAACATTTTAAATACCGAATCCAACCAGCCAGACCTGCTTCGTACTTATCGGTTTTTTCGTTCCATCTGTACGTGCGTATACATTTTAAATTCAATTACATTTCCAGTTTGCAGGCTCCGGCGGATTTCTCTTTATAAATGGCGCCGGATTGATTTGTTACAGTGAGCCCAATGATACTGATTCGGCGCCGGATTTTCGATTTCATTATAATTTCAATAGCTTTGCCGCGTATTCGGATTGTGTAAAAGAGGATTTATTTGCAGGTTAATTTGTTAGCATATCGACAAAGCATACTTTATAATGTATATTATAGTTATATATATATAATATATAACTACTTTAAATATGTATATAGAAAGTATATTTTGTCGGCAGAACATTATAAATAGTACCAATGGTAATTTTTACAACAAGTCTGATACCAAAATAACTATTTAATAGCCATAACAAACTCAATCTATCAAAATACACATACATACTAATCCAAAAAGCAGCAATCTTAAATACATGTCGTATAGATTTTTACAACTATCAGATACTTATCAGCCATATTGTTAACAAAGGAATGAAAGTTGGATATACTTTATTCTATAGCCCCATTACACTTTAAGTCGTCAGTGAAATAATAATAAAAAAGTAAGAATAATAAACAAACATTAATATTTTCAATAATGACGTGAACATGCATATATATAAATAATACAGACGACCCTGATGACCTAAAAGATGATAAGTCATCTAACACATAGATTATTGCATTAGCCCCCACCCCTCCAAATAGTCTGCCGGCACCAGACGAGACTAAGCTTACCGCAGGTTCATTACGCGATCCACCAGAATGGTTATGGGCATCGGGCCCTCGGTAATGAGAGGCCTCGCCCGCTTTTTTTGGTGGCCCTGGAATTGACGTCTGAGTAGTCCAGCAATAGGTCCGTCCGAAAAAAAATCACCAGAATGGAACCTGCAAGAAAAACTGGTGGTTATAAACATTCACCAACACCACCTATCTAGTAATTGGCGTTAATAAAACTCCTACCGGAATAGTTAGCTTTGGAAATAAACTTACTTTTAACATATTTCTTGAATTAATTCAGAAGCAAGGCTGTTATCCTACTTAGGATTTCATTGTAAAATCTCAAACAATTGCCCTTGAATGATTTGTAGGCACTGCATGCTTCAATTAATTTCACGAATTAAAATTATGCATATTACTTTTTTTCTGAAGTTATCTAGGTTTTACCCTAACCCTTACTTAGTAGGATAAATTTAATCAACGCCATCTGGCTCGGATATATGATCATATCTTTAAATTAAAGGTAAACAAATAAGTGTATTATTATTAAATTGAGACATGCTGTAGATTACTGGCACCTCTCTTTGGGTACCTCTCTCTATATTCCCACAGGGGTAAATTTAAACAGACATAAGGTGATATACCCACCAGAATCAGCCTTGTTCAAATGCAACAGGGCGAAGTTGGGCAGCAGCATTCGAATGGCGAAGCTACGCTCTGCAATTACTACAACGTCCGTTTGATGCGGCCATTATGGACAGAATTCCCCCCTTTTGTGGACAGGCCTATATACAATAATCTTCATATATATATAAAAAGTAGCTGACTTTTTACTACTTACTGCTATACTTCATATGAAAACCCTTTATCCATTTTCATCCGCAAAACCCAAATATTTCAACGGCTTGACCAGAATATTAACACAATGTTATATTAAAAATATTTAAAATATTTTTTGGGTTATTATATTGACAACGAGACAACCGCACAGACGGTAGTGATCCTATATTGGTGTTGGGTTTGATCCCCACCCAAGATAAATATTTATATGATGGTATCGGTGTTTGTTCTGTGTCTGGGTGAGTGTGACGACTGTAACATAAGTGCTTTAAGCGACGCATCACAGAGTCTGGTCAATATATGAGATGTTGTAAGAATTTAATTTAGCTCTCATCATCCAAACTTCTTGCCGTGTGGCAGAGTAGAATAGTAACTCACACGGTGTCGTAATTAGGCGCTAAGGCACCAGAACCAACAGGTGGCGGAATATCAGTCCGAAGCAGCTCAAATGCACTAGGCAGGGATGGGCAGCATCATATCCGTCGTTAAAGCTGCGCTCTGCGATTGCCAACACGCTTACCCAGCGCTGCAATTATAGGAAATTAACCTCCATTCTTGAAAAGACATGTCCAGCAGAGGACTTTTAATGGCTGGTATGATGATTAAACTTCTATAAGCAACTAAATAAATCGATGGCAATTAAAGACAAGCCGCAGTACTCGCATGAAAACAAAACACCAACACCGATATCCGATGGAAACCGATTTTAATTCGATTACGACCACCCCATTGAGTCGGTGCAATCGAATCGATTCCTAAAAGTGTCCGATTTAATTGAAGTCTCGCTCCGTTCGCCCGGTTATCCGAATGCAATTATTTACCATTTACCGGCCGATGCTCGGAGTATTATGAACGTTTCTACTGTTGTTGCTTTCCTGTTTTCTTTTAACTTTATTTACATATGTTTCGTGGTTTTGGTAGTATGATAAAACTTGGAATTATTTCTTAGTATCTGGATATAATTTAATAAATATAATATCCATTTAATAATAAACCAGAAATAAATAAATAAGATAATCACTTTAATGTTGCAAATTAGTACTAACTACTAAACACGATTAAGTAACTTCTATTAATGTGATAAATATAAGTAGCCGTGAGGTAACGGTAGAGTAAAATAGTATCTCCGCCTATACCAGGTGTTGTAAGAGGCGACTAAGGTACCAAAACCGTCAGGTGGCGGTATATCCATGCAAAAATGTCTTCTCAAATGTACAGGGCGGGGATGGGCAGCAGCTTCCCCGTCGCAACATACCCCCTTTTTTGGAGATAACTATGTCCAACAGTGAATCTTTAATGGCGGGTATTATGATGACCATGATGATAAATGTAAGAAAATATTATAAGTACAAATGACTTTACTAATCT
This sequence comes from Heortia vitessoides, assembly GCA_020976665.1. Classification (NCBI taxonomy): domain Eukaryota; kingdom Metazoa; phylum Arthropoda; class Insecta; order Lepidoptera; family Crambidae; genus Heortia; species Heortia vitessoides. The sequence continues at coordinate 2,026,394 of JACJUM010003237.1, read as the reverse complement.
TGGATTTTATATTCGAGTCAATAAAAGAAATGTCTACGTTGAATTATTTGTTTTTGATCATTTTGACATAGGTGTAGGCTTCTATTATGGAAGTGCACTATTGTGTAAAATGCCATGCCACATAAGGGCAAACCTATGCATTAAATTAAAAAATTTACTATCTTGTTGCCATCTTTTTTCCAGTATGAGCTGCAACTTCAAATGAGAACTTTAAATGAGGTGGACCTCACACAAAAGGTCGTCATCATTGGTACTGCACTCTCACTTACTTTTATCGCCAAATAGCAGTGTTCGCATTGTTGCGTTCTGGTTTTTAGGCTTGGTAGAGGCAGTGAATTTACTGGGTAATGTGGCATAATATCCACAAGTCGTAAGGTTGGCAGCGCGTTAGTAATATACTTGTGATAATACGACAGCTATTGGCTACATTGACGCTAACTATCACGCGGGCTGTATTAAAAAAAATCACCTGGTATTAAAAAAAAATTATATCAATCCCCTTTAATGTCACTTTAACTAGACAATTAGTTAAGTAACATACTCACACATCTCATACATTAACTTGACTCTGTGATAAGTCGCTTAAAGCATTTGATAGAGCACATAATAGAGGCAAGCAATAAAACAAAACCTCTTAATCTAACTACTAAAATAGAAATGATAAAAAACTATATAACAGATGTATGCGTCTTTCACTCCTATACATTTACTATTTAAAAATGTTTAGTATGTACTCTTAGCTCTTACAAATAATAATTACAAAAAGAAAAAAGACGGCAATATACAAATGAAGGAAAGCAAGATTTTAAAGAAGAGAGTTAATAATCCTACAAAAGGTACAAACATCGCGTGTGTATGCGTCCGTGGATGAATGAATTCTAAAATATGAATACAGTATGTAACTATGTGTAATAAGAAAAGAGTGAGAATTATTCTAAACTTCAAAATCATCACCATAATACTAGTCATTATAAGACCACCATTGGACATAGGCCTCCCTAAGAAAAGGGGATTTCTTCCCGTAATTACCGCAAGTGGCAGCGTTGCACGCAGCATTCGTGACAGGAATGTTGCTACTCATCCGCGCCCTATGCATTTGTGTTACATTATTTCAGTTGGATACACCGTCATCTATCGGTTACGGTTCTCCTAGTTGCATTTTACGACACCTAGTGCAGGGAAGGTACTATTTTACTGTGCCGGTACCTCACGGTAGAATAAAGGTTTGTATCAGTTATAATATAATCTCAAACTGATCGCAAGTTTGATAACTAAACTACTTAGAACAACGGTAACTCAGCAAAACATCTTAAGACTTGCGGGTGCAACTTAGCAGCTTTCAGCTCCGAACTGCTGCAGGAGTGAAGCTGAGTGGGCCCCTCAGAGCCTCCAAATGGCTTAATACCGACAGAACCATTACACAACTGCCAGAATTAATCTAAAATGATCGTAAAGTACTTAATTGTAGACTTTTTTGAAACATAGTCGACAAAAAAGCTTACAGTCTACGTTAAAGCGTCGCTGCAGCCTATAGACACTCGTAATATTATAAGGATATCACTAGCACGTTGCCAACCATGTGACCTAAAGATATTAAATCACATTACCCAGTAATTTCACTGCCTCTCTCACTCTTAAAACCGGACATCTCATACGTTGACCTGACTCCAAACAAAATAATAAATAGCTTAAACCATCTGATTTAAGACCACATAGAAATTGTAACTATAGGTGTAACTTAAATACATATAAATTTCACCCAAACACAGATCATATACAAAAATTTATAATATAAGCTATTGTCCTGAGTTCGGAATAAAACCCACGAACTTTGGCACACAAGTTAGAATTACTACCATCGGCGCCATCGCGTCCACTAATTGCGCCAACTATCAAACGTGTTACAATTATGTCACATTCCTAAATTTTCTATTTTTCAGCGCAATTGTCTTAATATTTTTCTTCCGTAAATATCGTCTACTTTTAATAATAACACAGCTAAAAAATGGTTACGTTGCGGCTAAGGTAAATGGTTATTCATTTTTATATGGAATATTACTAAAAAAATTTCACTACAACTACGAATTGTCACTCTGAATTTTTCACTTCCTTCTCATTATTTTATTACGCTAAATATTAATTGGTCTTACCAAAAGATACAAAGAAACGACTCTCATAGCTCATTTGTATCCCCTCTTCAGTTATAGTCTTTAAGTTTTATAATATCAAAATATACAAAATAATCAAAGCGTCAATCCGCCGTTGTATCATAATGCTCTCTGATGCGCTCTCTCATATCGACGGTCAGTAATTCAATTGGCGTAAGAACCATGACATATGACATATTTATTAAAAACAGCATAAACATAATTAAAAATAACTTTTTAAATAATTTTAAAACACAATTAATTCGTTATAACTTTAGTTATGACGAATTAATTGTTTTTATTTTATTTTTTGTTCTCCCTGTAAACCGGCACTTTGTCCCTTGACAATTGAATTTATTGATAAAAATATATATACATATATATAATGAAAGATATAAGGTTCTATAAATAACATTTTTTTTTCTCTCATTTTACTCAGGTTAAATTACTACCCATGTTTTTCAGTAGGGACATATTTGATTCTATACAGTACTTGAAAGGTATCCTTACAAACCGACCACAGCATAAGTCATAAACTTAACACAACAATCTCAAGGGTATACTGGCCGGAACTCATCACTCGTCTCTCAGCTCCAAGACGGTCTTATCGCTAACAGTGGAGCCAGGTCGGCCCCTCGCCTGAGTGGCTCTAGACCGCAGGAGCCATTAGATGCAGATACTGTCCGAATTAATCTTGAATAACGTTTAAGTAGCAATCGGTTGCAATGACGTCCTAAGATATGTTCTAAGGTACATTGAATATCGGGTTAATGGAACTACTGTGATATTATTTGTTTCATCTGTAATCACTGATCAAGAATGAAATTGTCGCAGAAAATATCATATTTTAATATCATTTAAGCTTCCCTGTTACGAAACAAGAACAATTAAAAAAATAAATCTACTAATTAAGTAAGTGGGTATTTACTTACTTCTAGTTATTAATACTGTTTTATTTTTCTATATATACTCTCAAACAAAAACAATTGAAATTTAAATACTAATATAATTCGTATTCGTATAATAGCATATTCGTTCGTATAATTAATTGTCCATAAATTGTGAACGTAAATAATATTGTTCCCGTAAGAATGCGGTGATAGAATTAGCAAATATCACTACCTCATAATGTAGCACTTCAAGTAATGTATAAAATTTGCGGTAATTAAATTTATTTATTCTATAATTACAACATTTTACATCTTGCTTTAATTATCAATATTAAGTTGGGATATGAAAGAAATTTTTATACAAAAAATGTTACTCATTTCATTTGTAACTTGTACAAATTGTAAATGGTTATTAAATAGACCACTGAATTGTTTCAACTGTCAAGTTGTTTAGTAAAATCATTACAAACAAAAAAACTAATATCTTCTATTTAAAACATTGGTTTATCTACGTCTACATTTATATTATAAAAAGGAAACGTATTTTTGGATGTTTGGCACGAAAAAACAAAAACTACTGGACGGATTTTAATCATTATTTCGCCATTAAAATTTTAAATTATTCCTTAATAACATAAGCTAATATTTTTGTAGGAATCTCTAATTTTATTAGATATTCCTACAAAAATGAAATTATTATTCATTAAATCGTAAAAAAAAATATATGTTACAAAATATTAAAATAAAAATATCTTTAACAAAACTTGGCAATACAATATATCTAGCTAATGTAATTATGGCACTATTAGAAAGAATATGTAGTATACCTATGTGTAACCACATTTTTGGAAGAAATCTTAACAAAAACCACACTATACCTACAATATTTGTTCCCGACCACAGACCTGCATAAAATCAGCAAAAGTTCTTACGGCTCGACAATTCTTTGTGCTTAACATTATATTAAGACATCATAACTTAGACCCATCTATTGGTACTTACAGGAGTCACTGTAATGCTCCCGTAGTATTGCCAACTAGTTGTAAAAAGGCCTTCGCAAGGAGATTCTTCTTATTCACGTTGCCGTATTTATATAATAAGTTCAATGTTCAGTTAAAAATACAGAGTAATAGATGGTCATGCAGATCGATGGTATGCCAATATCTTCAACCACTCACATATATGAAAACAGAAAGTTTTACGTATATTGTCATAAATTATGAACATGCGCACACACGTACACATACCCTAACACATGCTCTCACACACACTTCAAAGATTTACAATTTTTTTATTATTTTCTATACTTGCTATGTCTTATTTAAATAATATTATCCAATTTTTATTGTATTCCATTCATTAATGTCATAATTATTAATTGACTTGCTTTGTTGTTTTGTTTTTGAATAGTTAGTAGTTATTTTTGTGCCTTGTAAATTGGGGGCCTGGTAACCAGTAATATAGGTCTCTGAACCAACACGGGCACCATTCTTCCACTAATGATATATATCTCCATATGTACATAACATTTAGAAGCCTTTATTACATGTTATCATTTGTGTTGTGCAAAATAAAGAATTTATTATTATTAAGATTCGGGGATAAATTATTGTGTTGCATTCTTCAAAATTAATATAAAAAATCATTATTTAAGCTTTTATATTCTGACGTAGAAATTAGTAATTATTGATTGAAAATAAAATAATGCTCAAATCACATCACAAAGTTAGAATTTGAGATTTCACATTTAGGTACTTCATATATTTAATTGTTCAGTATTTCACCTCTTTTTGTTTCTCATATCAACATAAATTAATAAATTTATATATACCTACCATCCATTCAATAGCAAATGTATAAAGTGCATCACATTTGAGTGGTCTGCAGACCACCACTTGCTCAAAGGTCTAAGTGTAAGCTATTCCATAGTAGTTGATGCGATCCATCGCCAGCACAGATTCAATTATATGCAGCATTGTTGGACTAGACATATCACTCTCTGGATGTGACCGATTTTCTTCATACTTTTGGCGAAAGATTAAATTTGGTAAATTATCGAAAATAGATCTTTCGCAGTATGCAGGCTCTAGATTCCCTGGCACTTAGCTTCACTTTTTTCGGAGGAACCTAATGTTTGCCATATGGTAACGGCAGAGTAGAATAGTACCTCCCTCTGTACCAGGTTTCGTAAAAGTCGTCTACGATACCACAGCCAATAGATGGCGGTATATCCACCCAAAACAGTGTAGCTCAAATTCACAGGGCAGTAGGCTTGCGAAAGTACTTCCACTAACTTCCAATAATTGATATGATGAATGCTTGACTTCACTTAAAGCGCTTCTTGAGGAGTAGACAAAGCTCCTTATTACTACACGACTATATGTCTGTTCACTTTTCTCTTTCTTTCTGATGAGCCTAATGCTGTCTACTCAGACATTCATTCCACATTAGTAAATAAACCTGTGTACTTAGCATTGCATCACTAATACTTGAAGCGTGGAAGCCACATAGCTTATGATTTTTATACAGGCGTCGCGTTAAATTCTAAATGGGTACGCAATTCCCTGTGCTATATTTGTATTAGACGTCCAATCAAAATCAAAATCAAATTAAAATATATTCTTAAATAGGTATCTTAGAATATCAAACAATAGCTTTTTTCTATAAATCTCTATATTTGCTAATTACTAGTAGTTACTCAAATGACCCCGATGACCTTATGGAGTCAATTGAACAAACAAACCACATTTAACTCTAGTAACAACTTTAAATCTAGTCTGCCGGCACCAGACAGTTATTAAAACAATTTTTATACTACACACGTCTTAAAAAAGTAAAACTAGAAGAGAACCTTCAAGAAAAATTGGTGGCGATAATATTGTTATTAACAATTAGCGGTCAGTGTTGTTGGAGTCCTTATTAGCATCGGTAACAGACTGTTGTCTTCAAATTAAAAGTTAAAGCGATATAGTTCAAATCACAGTGGAATATGATTTGTATTAACATAGTTATTAATTTCAATTTGTCATATCCAGACAAGTTAGCTCGCAAATAGCAGCGTCTCAGCAACCTCAGCGAGGTTGTGTTACGTGTATCTCCACTTGGATGCACTAATCTTGAATGAGTCGGACGTCTTGAGATAGTGCCGCCACCCTCAGTTGCAAACGGACATACTGCACAGAATTAGGAGATAAGTGCGGTCTGGTACGAGTATTTACCTAACTATTTGTGCGTCTGCATTTGGAATTAATTCAGTCAATATGGGTAGCATTGAACTATCCGGGTAACATTGACCAAGCTTTTTTATAGAATAAATATATTAATCTTTAACATATCAGCTCAGATTTACCATGAAGACAGTTCTTACAATCGATTAAAACCTTAATGTCAGCTAAATTCGTTTTATAGTCTATTAAAATAGATAATTCAAATTTACCCTAATAGTTTAAGGTTACCCGAATTGACTGTACTTATAACAGTGAAGGTAGACTGCGTACAAATTTAAACCTATAATAGTGGAGGTAGACTGCATACAAATGTCGTCAGAATCGGTATTTCAGTCACACCATAATCCAAGCAATAATTGTATTGCGATTCAGTTTGTGGATGAGGCAGGTTGTAAAATAACTGTGTAATGTGACTTGATATCTTGAGGTCCGAAAGTTGGTGATACAGATGATATCTTTGTGACAAATTTTTATACAACTTTATGTAAAACTTCAGCCATTGGAAGTCCACTACTGGACATAGGCCTCCCTAAGAAAGGGGGAACTTTGTCATTTTACACACTTTACATACAGGCTCCTTTTATAACGTAGGTTAGAATTAAGAATTAATTTTTTGACAATTCGCCTCTAAAGCAAGGATGCGGCGTTAGTATAAAACTGCTGATTTTGAAGTTATTCAAATGATATTCAGTACATAAGTTGTTTGTTACAAGTCATGACACGTGAAAAATATTTTTTTTAATCATCAGTGGGGCGCTTGTATTTATAACATAGGACAGTTGATATAATAATAATATATTTAGTTCTTTATATGTTTAATGTAGAATTATTAATTTGTATAGTCGTTAGGTACCGGAAGAGTAGAATAGTAAAATAGTAAGAAACACAAAAATAGATAAGTTAAGAAAACACAAAAAACTACATATTTAAGTGTTTTCAGATAAACAATTTGTGGTTTAACACAATTAACAAATAAACAATTTGTGGCTTAAACAATTAACAAATAAACAATTTGTGGATAACTTTAATACTATATTTACGTATATTTTTGTAACAAATGCTGCTATTAATGCATATCCAGATTTAAAATCTGTGATGTTTGCTAAAATATTAAAAACGAAAAATTTTAATAATGTACATCTGTTTAGGCGATCACTTTCTCTTAGTTGAATTAGTTAAAACATATATATGTACGAGTGTACTTACATACATACAAGTATATTCGCTTTGCTCAAAACAATTTTCTTCCCTAAAGAGGGACAGTTGCTGGTGTTATTTTAAATATTCAAGAATCTTTTACTTCCTCTCTTGCATTTTACAGAAAGAAATCGCATATTAACTTTCTAATTCCCTTACCCTTATCTATTTCAATTCCTTGTTCATATTTCTTTACCATATATGATAGACGTCTCTCAAATTTCAGGTAAGCCAAACAAACATACTGGTAGTTAAGAAGTTAATATTTGCCGTGTCCGCTTATTGATTGGCGGTGGAGTGATAAGGGTCCAACACCTTTACACCGCGAATCTCTTGCGGTTGCGGTATTCTGGGTGGGTAGGCGATATTGGAACTATGTCGAAGTAAAATAGATTAAGTGTAAGACATATGCGACTTATATTTCCACAGATTCCATAGTTTTATTTAATTTATTTATTAGGCAAACCAGCTATGTCACAGAGTAGAATAGTACATCCCTTTGTTCCAGGCATTTAAGTTAGGTCGTGAGGTACCGGCAGAATATAATAGTACATCCCCCTGTAACAGGTGTCGTAAAGGGCGACTAAGATACCAGAACCGACAGATGGCGGTTTATCCATCCGAGACAGTGCAACACAAGTGCTCAGCGTGGAGATGAGCAGCAGCAGCATCCCCGTCGCGGAAGCTGCGTTCTGCTATTATTATTATATGGGCAAAATTCCCCCTTTCTAGGGGAGGCCTATGTCCAGCAGTGGACTTTCAATGGCTGGTATGATGATGATGATTATACCAGGTGTCATTAAAGGTGACTGAGGTACAAGAGCCGATAGATAGCGGTATACCCACCCGGAACAGTGTAGCTTAAATAGAACAGGACGGGGAAGGGCAGCAGCAGGTACGTTCTACAATTGCTACCGCACTTGCCTAGCGCGGCAATCATGGGCAAAATTCGCTTATGTAGTAATCCACAACTGGACCGTTTTACGGCTGGTATGATAAAACTAACCAAAAACTTAAAAACAACGACACTATGTCTCATTACAATGTGCTTGAGTTCATGCTAATCCCTACTAATATTATAAATGCGAAAGTAAGTCTGTCTGTCTGTCTGTCTGTTACGCTTTTCCACTTAAAACTCACAACCGATTTTGATGAAATTTCTCACAAATAATCTTTAGACCCTGAGAAAGGACATAGGCTATTTTTTTATCCGAAATAAGGGTTGTAAGGGGCCAAAAAGGGGGATGAAAAGTTTTATGGAAGTATCACTATTTTTAGAGTTAGAAACTTGATGCTTATTTTTCAGGCCATTGATTCGATATAAATAAACATGACATTCAAAGTTTATATAAGTTAAGGTAAAGAGATAAGGTACCTAGAAAAACTATTCCACGCAGACGAAGTCACGGGCACAGCTAGTTGTAAATATATGCTTAAAGGTTACCTTCTGATCAAGATATAACCAAACAATGTAAAAAAAAATTATTAAAACTAACATAAACATGATTTCACTTCTTAAACATACATTAATAGAAAAATGTACCCCCATTGGCGTCGACCCTAACAAACTTTGAAGCTTTCATTTAAAGTTATACACAAGCAAATATGAGACATGCAAAGCTATATTGTGCGGTAACCAAATAATTTATGACCCATCGTAATTTTTTACTTCAAGTCACTATACAACCAAATTCAATAGACTAGAGTTGGCAATAATTAGGTCTGAATATTCTTCAAAAATATCTTTCCAGAATCATCCCATCGCAAGACGCGTGAATTCGTTCGGCTCCCACACCTTTGTTTATCCGAGATGATATATGCTACCAATGAGGCGGGCTGACGGGTCGACGCAGTCATTCTGCCAGAATTCGCTTTAGATAAAGGCCTGCTGATCCCGCGATATCGGCAAACTGTTCTAACCCACCTCAAAAGAATGGACTTGCAATTTACATACATCAAACTTGATAGGCTCTGAGCCGCCTTCTGGGAATATGAATACAACATAAAGTCATACATTGTAATCGTTTTAATTAGATATCTTTAGTATTTAATATACCTATTAAATAAATTTACTAAACAACCTGACCTGACTCCGAAATAAGTCGCTCCAAATACTTGAGTTACGATCATCAGATAAAAGAAGAACCACAAATATATAATTAACAAACAATTATCAACATATAAACATTTTTCCACAGGGGTTCTAATCCACGACCTTTGGCACACAAGATAAAACCAATATCTAATTTAAATTAGCAGATCCTTTACTGCGTATCTTTGAGCAGTGGCAGTTTTATGATAAAAACACTTTTTGTTGAACGATAAAAATATTGGCTTAAATTAATTACCTGCATCAGAACTAATTAATTAAAAATAAATTCTACATGTTATGGCTATTAATAAATTAATGTGATGGTATCTCGAGCGGAAATGACGACTGCTTAGACGTCAATTCTAGTAGACATAGACTGGAATAATAGACGAGTTCAGCCTTTCTTTTTTGTGATTCTACGTTTGAGCATTTCTTATTCTTTCTGCCGCCTTTTTTATGTGTAAGTCGTAGGATGGAAACGAGCCCAAAATGGACGGAGAAGAAGTCAATTCGACGAGCCCGATGGATGCCCGACTGTTATTATCTATTGCGCCGAGATGAAAATTTGTGTTTGTTCTAAGTTATTTTCCGTGTATTTGTATTCGCTATTCCTCTGTTGTCTGATCTACGTTTGAAATGATCACCATCATCATTATTACAGCCATTAGAAGGCCACTGCTGGACACAGGCCTCTCCAGAAAAGGAGTTTGTTAGCCCAAAGTTACCGCGTTGTGCAGGCGTGTTGGCATTCGCAGAGCGCAGCTTACGCGCCGGGGAAGCTGCTGTCCATCCCCACCCTGTGCATTAGAACTACACTGTTTTGGATAGATATACCGCTAGCTGTCGGTTCTGGTACCCTCTTACGACACCTGGTGCAGTGGGAGGTACTATTCTACTCTGCCGGTACTGAAGTGTTTTTTTTTATTTGTTCATAATACCAGGTCAATAAAAAAAATGTACTAATTAAATACCCAGCATTACAGTGCGTAAAATTTTCATTATTAATACTTGACAGTGTAATCCTTCTTATCTAACATAGGCGTTTAATACATATATCAATGTAATGATTAATAATGCTAATAAAACTACTCTTTTAATGGCTTTGAAATGATTTTTTTCATTTCTTTGTTCGACGTTTTAAGTTCTCGAGTTTTTATGTCAACAAAGGAGTTGTAGAGTACTATTGTTATTGTATATTTTACAGTTTGAATTTTTGTACAGTTTTAAGTACATACACCGCCATCTGTCGGTTCGGGTTCACCAGTCACCTCTTACAAACGAAACACAAATATTCATCACATGTTCTCCTGGGTGGTTAATCGAACCTACGACCCTTCACTTACTATGTAAGTAAAAAACAAAGTCACGTTCCGATGGCGGTGAGTCCCTATGTATGCTTATTTTTTTAGGCAACGAATTTTGATCCAGTTTTTATTATAGAAAGAGTGGTTAAAGGTTTATATGTATACTACATGCTTAATATAGTACAAAAAAAACTGAATTTCTAATATGATATCGTAATAAAAACATTATTTGCGATTACATTGCAAATGCTTTAAAAACCCGACGAGATAGTTAATAATAATGTACTGTCTTTTTTGTTGTGTAGGGATAACCCATTTTTTATCCTCATTGTACCCATCAAAGCTGGGAAAGATCGCTAGTAGCAAATAAAAACCGAATAAGCTAATAATCATCATCATCACCATCATCATCATCATTACAGTCATTAGAAGTCCACAGCTAGACATAGGCCTCCCCAAGAAAGGAAGAATTTTCTGCGTTAGGCAAACGTGTTGGCAATCTTAGAGCGCAGCTTTCGCGGTGAAAATGGCGCTGCTCATCCCCACCCTATGCATGTAAGATAAACTATCTCTAATGGATTAACCGCTATCTGTCGGTTTTGGCACCTTAGTTGCCTCTTTACCAAGCTATCGAACACGTTGACATTACAAGCAAAAGCGCTGTTTGTAAATGTAGCGTTTGCCTATTAAAACTATCAAACAATGGCGACTTCGCAAATAAATTCTTTCTTATTACACTGTAAAAGAGGAGGAGAGACACGTTCGAGATGATTACAATTGTAATCATCGAACAAAAAGGATCAGATGGTGTTAACAATACAATAAAAGCGCCGTCCGCCGGTATCCATTCGATATTAATAACCGTCGTTAGTGACTCGACGTTCGTAAATGAGCGCTAATGACCGATTACGGCTGTAATTCTATATTGTGTACATCGTTCGAGCAGGACCACCAGATTTTCAGAAGTGGATATTATTTTTTTTAATTGTACGAGCTAATCGTGACCTCGTTTGCGTTTGTTTTATTGTAAAATATCATTCAATTGAACATTTATAACATCGAAAAGTAGCATTGGTACAGCACTTTTATATATATCTACCGCCAAATAATAGTGACGCATTGCTGTTCCGGTTTGAAGAGGCAGTGTAATTACTGGGTTATGTGAAATAATATATTTCAGTCCTAGTGATATTACGGCCATTTATAGGCTACCGTGACGCTTACTATTACACGGACCGTATGTTTGTTTAATAAATAATTTAATATAAAGCATAAAGATAATTTCAAAAGAGACGGATTAGCAGAATATCAGTTCATTGACATCAATTGAGGCAAAGTAATTAAATATGTATATTAAACTAATTATATGTTTAGCCTATAGGCGCTTGTAATATCACAAGGATATTACTAGCGCGTCATAACATGATAATCTTCCAAGTCACAAGGTTGGCCTTCTGACTTGGAAGATTAATATGTTATATTAACCATTAACTGCACTGCATATTGCACCCATCAAATCGAAACACAGCAATGCAAACACTGCGATTTGGCGGTACAAATAGGTGAGAGTGAGATACGAATGCAGACGACTTTTGTATAAGGTCTACCTCATGTTAATCTTCGAGCAAATCTGTTATATCGATATGAAAAATAGTCACTGAACGTAAAGTGCAGTCTAATGCACGACCACCAGCTCGTAAACATCAAGTGATAAGCGTGCGAAGTATATTACCAAATATATCTTTTTGCCCTCTCAACTATAATCTATGGAGTGACATATTAAAATCTGCTTAAAACGATATTGAGCGACATATGGCATATTATCTAATAACATCCCAAAAATTATAAATAGAATTTTACAATTTATATATAATGTTATGCAAATTATTATTTGTGTGTCTGCAATTAAAGGAAAATTGATATGAGCTGCATCAATTGATATTAATCAGCGGTAATATTGATACACCGACTTCATTATCTCTGCATTACGTATTAAAAACACATTTGTGGCTAAACTTGATCATATAATTCATTCATGTCGAGTAAATATTAAAATACCGCAATTTTTAACCGCACCGCAAGAAAAGTCAAGTCTTGTTAATATTTTATAACACGTAAGAAAATTTTTTTTCAAACAGCTTTAAAACGCGGTTCAATTAACTTTTTACATTTTTTACGTTTCTGTTACTTTGCGGTAACCATTGCGGTATGAATAAATAAGTTGTGTCAGTATTTGAAAGCTACATTTATTACAAACAAATTGTTGTTTACTTTTAGTTTTTAACTTTATATGTTTGCGTACGCGTACGGAGTTGGCCCAAAAAGGAATAGTGAGTTTTAAATATTTTAATAACCGTTGTCAAAAGTACTGAACTTCACCGATCACCTCTTCAACGGATCTATTGCTCTGTAAGCCAACAATAATTTAATTGTTTATATTTTTTCATTACATTTAACATTCAAAATATAAACATACTGAAAGGAGAACAATTATAGGATCACCACCATCTGCGCCATCGGGCCCGCCAATAAAAGCACCGTATACTTGTACATCAAAATGGTCTATATTTAATAAACTGGCTTCCCACTAGTCCAGCCATAACAATGAACACTCATTATCTTATTTATTATTAATAAATAATGTTCACAAATAACAGAAGTAGTGGGGTAGTAATAATGAAACCTCCACAGCCGTAAGGGGTACCGTACGTGACCTTTGATGATATTTCGTGATGGCGGAATTCGCTTTGTTGGTGCGCAGAATATAATTACTTGTTGTATTGTTGATTGGGATCTGGTGATTAGCGTGATTGATGCCAATAATGGAATGTATTCGGTGGCCTATTGGTTACATAACTTGCAATGTATGAAATTCTCGTTACATAGAACCTCACGCATAGATCGTCTGCATTGGCATCTCGCTCCTACTTATTGCGACCGACAAATGGCAGTGTTCGCATTGCTGCGTTCTGGTTCGAAGGGTCAGAGAGGCAGTGAAATTATTGTGTAATGTGATATGATATCTTCAAGGGACAAAGTTGGCAAGGCGTTAGTAATATTTATATGATGATATTTTTGTAGATGATATTTGTATATTATAAATACTAAATAAATAAATATGGTCCTTTTTTATTCCTACAACATCCCATATCTAAATCCAAGATAAGCTTAAAGCACTTGTGTTACGGACATCAGATAACAAAGTACAAATATAATACTCAAATACCTGTATTTAACACCCAGACACAGAACAAACATAAATATCATTATATAAATCGTTGTCCTGGTTGGGGATCGAACCCACTAATTATTTTTTTCATAAATATAATCTTAAGACATAACAACTTCTGTCAGGTTAGATAGTATAATGTAAACTATATTTTTTATACGAATAGATTTGGATTCCTTAGCATTTGCTGACCAATAGACCACATTTGGCTTAACGCGCCCAAATCCCTGAGCCAGCGTAGGACTAACTATATAGGACTAGAGGGCGCTATTTGCCACATAAACGAAATGTAAGGTGTTGCGGGCCCGGCATCTCGACCGAATGGCTCCCTTGCGCGGCGGCCCGCCGTATGCGAAAGGATGACAGCCGGTAAAAAAAAAAGTTAAAAAAACACGCTTTTGAAATACATCTACTTAAAATGTACAAAAAAAATTATGATCCAGTGAAAATATATAAAAAAAAATTATTTATCTGTCACTTTTCGACATTCAGCAATAATTATATTATTTAGTAACAACTGTTTGTGGTCCAAATCCAGTGACCTGGCCACTGAACGGGTAGGACACAACCAACACATATGGTCTCATATGTCCATACTTTTTTGAGTCAGAGACCTAAAATAACGTTATAACGGAGTGAAAATAATGAAGAACAAAAAATACCAGTACTTAGTTAAGCTTGCCATAAAAAGCGTGCAATAAAAAAGAGGAGCATTTCAATTGAAACAAAAGACAATCATATTTTAAAGCCTTGGGATACCGTCGGTGTAGTACTATATGTACCATGTGTTATAAAGTACCGGAACCAACAAATGGCGGTATATTGGCGGCGTCCAGAACAGCGCAAACTAAATACTGCAGGGTGGCATGGGCAGCAGCATCTTCGTCACGAAGCTGTAAAGGCTGAAAATCTCATAATGGAGAGGTATATATCCAACATTGGATTTTTTTTGACTATATAATGACTTGTTTGTTGCTAGCTCTCCGCGTCTTTGTGATTTTGCTTTAGATCGTAGCCAGTGGGAACATTTGCGATGATTTAAGAAGCGGATGGTCATCTTTAGGATTTTAATTATATTATGTATGTATGTATGTATGTATGTATACGAAATACGTTGTTATGTCTGAACTTGACCTTCATTTATATAAAAAAATGCAATTTTTTTATAAAGATTGATATATATGTTTAGAAGGTTAGCAGCTTATCCTAGACAAGCACCTAACTAGTTTCAGACCAATATATGGACACACTATTAACTAAGATGTTGGTCACTAGATACTAATATCAAAATATTAGACAATACTTTGAAATTAAAAGTTTTAATTGATATACAAGTTAAGTTACGGATATTAAACAACAGAAAAATACCTGTGATATGTAACAAGCTGATACAAATCAACCCCAAGTATTCATCACATAAATGTTTGTCCTGGAAGGAGAACGAAACCACAACACTTGGAATGCATGATGGGAAAACTATACCTCTTAGGGCCTGTAAAATATGAAAAATGTTTTTGTATTTGTATCCTTCTTTCCGTGATCGTAGACTACGTTCTGAATGACCTGACCGATTGTTTAACTTCTATATATGCAATTATGCATCCCTTAGTCGCTCACTCACTTGCGCTCCACTATTATAAAATTTCCTGTATTTAAAACCTAGTATAAGGTAAGCCTAAGTCATTTGTAAGATGACTCTTATAATCCAGTGGGGTCATCAGGGTCATTGGTATTATAAATATAATACAATTTAGTACTTCTTAATTTTTCCGAATTAAATTTGTTTTATTTGCCGATTTGAAAGTGCTTTTAATAAGCCTACTAAAAGTATTTTAATTTGATTTGTATATACAAATAAAGTAATAAAAAGATCACATGCATTTTTTTCCTAGAGCAGTACGCTGTGTCCGAAACACACCTGTAGTCTCTTTCCCTCAAGCGACTTTACGGACAACAACTTGTATCCAACGACAACCACTCCTAATGAGATCTGGCCTCTGGTAATTTGACGGGCCCGATGGTACAGATGGTAATGATTCTGTCTATTTCGCCAAAGGTCGTAGATTCGATCCCTACCCAGGACAAATAATAATTATATGATGATATTTGTGTTTGTTCTGTGTCTGGGTGTTAAATATAAATATTTAAGTAGTATATTTATGATTTCTCTGTTATCTAGTGTCCATAACACAAGAGCTTTGAGTGACTAACCATCAAGTCAGGTCAATGTATAAGATATTGTGTGAATTTATTTTATTGACGTCAAAAATATATATAATACCTTTTTGTTTGTACATACAATAATGATGATAAATACTTTTTATGGACAGCCTTCAGAAGACTTATAATCAGAGAATATTTTATCAAACTGGATATTAAACATTATCTATAAAAAATAGCGCTGTCCGATTATATCCATTTGATATTGTACCTATAAGATTTATATTATTGTAGCCCACTAATCCAATGCTTATGAAAATGACTATGTTCTTCACAGCTGATATGATCTGCGATGTATTGTAAAAATACAGTTGTATTATATACCTACTTTATTTACATTACTTGCTGATATGGACCTTGGCGTGAGGTACTGGCAAAATAGAATAGTATTTCCCCATGTACCAGGTGTCGTAAGAGGCAAATGAGGTATATCCACCCGAAATAGAGTAGCTCGAATGCATCAGAGCGGGGATAGGTATCTCTGTCGCAAGATGCTCTGCAATTGCTACCACGCGTGCCCAGCGTGGCAATTATGGCTGATATAATAACGATGGTTCTTCTTAACGTAAATGTTTTAGCTATTTTCACCTATCGCGAACCCGACTATTACAAATTATTGTTATCATAATTGCCACGCTGGGCAAGTATAGTGGCAATCCCGTAGCTTCACGAGGGAAATGTTGCTGTCTATATATCCTTGTTACGTTTAAGCTAAACCGCTTTGGGTGTACATTTGTTGGTTTTGGTAACTTAATAGCCTCTTACGACACCTAGTATCACTATGCCAATACCTCACGATACAGATACCTGAATTTAAATAATATTTATTTTATTTATTACATTTAGTCAAATACAAATTAAAGAAGAAAAAAAATAAATAGTTATTGTTTTAACTTATGAAATAAAATTTTCGTAGTGATGTGCAAATTATGCATTTAGTGAAAATATTATTTGTTTTATTTCTTAGATGTTGTATTTAAGGATATTTGTATTTTATTTTATTGAATTTTTAATATTGTTGTTCAATTAAGCCGTGAGGTACTGGCGGAGTAGAATAGTACGTCCCTCTTTACCGGGTGTTACAAGAGGCGACAAAGGTATCAGAACCGGCAGATAGCAGTATATTCATCTAAAACTGTGTTGTTCAAATGTACAGGGCGGGGATAGGCAGCAGCATTCCCGTCCGGAAAGCTCTGCTTTAAAATTGCGAACACGATTGCCTAGTATGGTTACTGTGGGCAAAATTCCCGTTTTCTTGGAGAGACCTTTGTCAGGCTTGGGACATCCAATAGCTAACATGATGATGTTGTTGAATTATCTTTATATTTAATTGCCTGGACAGGCGTGGTGGTAATCGCAGAGCGTAGCATCTCGGAAATTCTGCTGCCTATTCTTGCCCTGTTGTATCTGAGCTACGCTGTTTCGAGTGGATAGTCACCGCTTACGACGCCTGTTTTAATAATAATAATAATAAATTCCCACAACATCTCATACATTGACCTGACTCCGTGGTAAGTCGCTTAAAGCACTTGTGTTACGAATGCCAGACAACAGAGGAATCACAAATATACTACTTAAATACATATATTTTACACCCATACACAGAGCAAACACAAATATCATCATATAAATATTTGCTCTGGATGGGAATCGAACCCACGACCCCTGGTGCACAAGACAGGATCACTACCATCTGCGCCATCGGGCCCGTCAGTTTTAGAAAGAAAGACATTTCAACTCGAGCGGTACCTTATGATAAACTATCGAAAGTAGTGGTCGCCTGGTTGTTTAAATTCAACTACATCGTCTGTGCTTCTTTAAAACATCATTTATGTAGCATTACTCGTAGTAGATAAGTGGTTCAAATTACACTTTTTCTCATTGAAGTTTTAACTTTATTGACAACTGACACATGACTTACATGCCATGCTAACTCATGCGGTATTTAATTATCACTTACGATTTTCTTTATATTTTGTAAAAACTGCTTGATCATATGTTTGAAATTGAATGAATGTTTACTTTATTTTAATATATGACAATGTGGAATTTAAACATTGATGTGTAATTTTAATTAAGTGTATTTTTCCTAGAGGAAAATTTTGTGAAATTTTACATTTTTTATTCTGAAAAATTTTCTTTTTAACAATAATATTTATTTATTTATTTAATTTTATTGTACAAAATGTTACAAAATAAACAAATGGTGGACATAATGCCAGATGGCATTATCTTCCAGTCAACCATTACACGAAACAGAAAAAAATATATATATAGTGGTGCAGACAATATATATACAAAATAGATAAACGTGACATACATAAACGTATAAATAAACGCAATAAATAAACGTATAATATAAAAAATATATATATAAAAAAACGTAATACATAGATTTCTAGTTCAGCTATCAAACGTTTTCCTGTCTTATATGTTTATAGAAGAAAAATATTGCAGCAAAAATTGAGATATATAAATGAATTATCCCATGTCTTCAATTTGATAAAACTACACAGTAAGCAAAAATATTAAAATCTGTTCAGTAAAAATTTCATCCCGGATCAACACAGGGACACGTAATATGTAAAAATTAAGATTAAGTTCTGGAATAGAAACCACGTATCAGCAAGCGCAGCGCAAGGCACCTACCCACAAGATGGACGATCTGACTAAAACTGCTGGATAGCCTATGTCCAGCAGTGGAGGTCTTATGGCAGATATATCCTTAAGGTACAAAAATCTTAAATTTATTTTGTTATTTGTTACAAATTTAGTACAGAAACACAACATAAAAGGTGTCAATATAAAAGAGTAAAAATAAAATTGCAAAAAAAAGCTTTCTTTTGTACGTATGTTATTTTGCTCGCCATTGCAAAAGTGAAGTTAGATTTAGTGCAAACTTTAGCTTAGTGAGGCAAATGTATTTTTTTTTAATAATATGAAGTTAGTTTTGAGTTAGTGTTGCTAAGGTAAATTAAATATTCGAGCATAAAGCGGTCCAAATGCCGTATCCATGCGCGGCATTACGCGGTCATTTCGCGCGGCCTTTTGTATTGCAATATATTTTTTCATGAGACTTGTACTCGATTAGATTTACTAGATACTACGATTTACTGTTATTACAGAAATCGTCCGCCGTTACTTTGTAATGGGAACGGGTAGGAAAAAATACTTCTTTAAGTACAGCTTGCGAGACATACTTCCACATTAATCAGAATCACTTTTTTTGTTATGACGTGAGCAGACAAGCATGCTGTCCACTTCATGATAAACATGATGACAGCATATAGACGTGACTCGCGTCATCACAGAGATATCACTAACGTGTCGCAAACCTAGTGAACTGCCTCTCTTATCCTTCAAACCAGAACACAGCACTGCGAACACTGGTATTTGGCGGTAGAACAAGGTGAGACTGAGATACCAATGCAGGCGACCTTTGTCTAAGAGGTCTACCTTATGTTAATCAGTTGTTGATATTTTTATCAGATTAAGTCGACAAAAAAGTGCTTACTATCGCGTCCATGCGATAGTAAGCTAAGTTTTAAACGCTCGTATTATCTCAAGGATATTTGTGTTATGTTGTGACTTGATCATATTATGCCACATAAGCCTCTTTCAGCCTTCAAACGAGGGCAAATCAATACGAACACTGCTGTTTAGAGAAATAAGTAAGAGAGAGAAACCATTACGACCTTTGTTTGAGGTCTTACTCAAGTGCTTTAATTAAGAGCATATTTGTCAAGGAGATTATTATTGAAACTATTTTCATATATAACTTATTAATAATTATGATAATTTGTATTGAAATAAATAGAAAAATGTCTAGCAAATGTAAAGAAATAATGCACATAGAACTAATAATAACAACGACGCTTGGCAGGCATGTTGATATAATCACATAGCGTAACTTCACGACGGGAATGTTGCTAATTATCGGTGTCTGGTTGCTTTTGTGCACCCAAAATAATTGGGTGCACAAAATTGGGTGGGTAAACCACCATATCAGTGACGGTATTTTCTCCGGTCCTTCATAGGACTCTTAGACTGACTCTACTGTTAACACACGGCACCATTAAATAAAATATACAAATATTACCTTAAACATATAAAGTTGAAGTGCCTGTCTTTAAATGTCAATATCACTTTTCGACATTTTAAAACAGGCAGCTCCACAATAGTAAAAAAAAATACAAAATATCTTAATTGTTAACTACAAGTAATTTTAAATTGTGTAAGTCTCTTTTAAGTATTTTATAGTTTAGGTTGTATTATAAAATACAACAATATAGGTTGTAAAAATATACTCTATCTGCTTTACATTAATGTAGTTGTAGAAAACACAGGTAAGTACTTACATAATAATAATATACTCTTTATGGTTGACAGGAAAATTCATAAAGATAAAGAACTTAAAAATTATAATCGATCGCCTTATCGATCACAGCGAACTGTTACAGACGACTATTGGATGGACATAAACTAAAAAAACTGTTATAGGGCAGTTCGACGTGTACTATTATTTTATAAAATAAAGTAAATTAAATACTATAAGAAAATAAACTTTAAAGTATTTAAGTACGAATGGTTCTTATAACAAATATAAGTGTTTGTCTGTTTGAGGATAACTCCAAAACGGCTGGATCAATTTGACCGGTAATTGCTGATTGTATAAGAAGTAACTTAATGGAAATCGAATCCACGAGCTTTGGCGCCCAAGATAGTATCACCAACATCTGCGAAATAAAGTCCAACTAAATAATTAAATGCAATTAAAACCTATTTGTAAATTAGTTCTTCATTCGGAGTTATGCATTTGAGCTACACTTAGAGGCAGCACCAGATGTAAGTCAGAAGTAGGTAGCTGCCAAATTTTCTAGTAGCGATTGATATTAAACCCTCTTACTAACTATCATTACTTTTATAAAAATGTTAAACGGGAAAGTTTCTCTAATTCTCGCAATTGTTTACAAAATTTAGTTTTCAAAGACTTGTACATATTTTCTGAATAGCGAGAGTTCTTCGGTGATGAGATAAAGAGGTGTAATTGTAACCTATATCACAATCAGTTTCCTTGCAGGTTCTTTTCTGGTGGCTTGCGTAATAAAACTGCTAAAAACTTAGTTATAAGACCCGTCAGTTGCCAGCAGACTACTTAAAAGTAGGACACACACAATCTTTAGTGACGTATAAATAGGTAATTCTATAGTTTGCATGTTATCTACATCTACACTTCTAAACTAATATTATAAAAACTGAATGTTGTATTTTATAATTTTGGATGTTTGGCATGAATAAATTTAAAACTTCTGGATGAATTTCGATAACTCTTACACCATTAGAATGGTACATTATGTGTGAGTAACATAAACTATAATTTTTTTGTAGTAAAAAATTCTACTAACACTTCAATAATGTAATCCAAGGTATGAAAAAAAATTACATGACTTACATCGCATGCTCTGTGGAAACTGTGATTATAAATAAAAGAACATAAATATTTATACAAAAATTAAGATTATATTAATATATATATATATGAAAATTAGCTAGCTTTTTTAGCTATAGTAGTTATATCACTATTGCCACATTTAAAATAGAAATATTATCAAATACCATACCATAAGGTAACTTTTGCATCATTAGTAATTTTTTGTTTGTGTGGTTTGCCTCCTCATGAACAGATATTAAAGTTAAAAAAAGTAAAAAAAATCTTAAAATGTACAAGATTTTCATGACTATGATTAGATTTACCCAATCCCTATAATTGTTAAAAACAATTGTCCACCTGTGCCGCTGGTAAATATATTATTGTATTCTTTATGTCCATAAAAACCTAGAAAACTTCACAAAAAAGTGTGCAAAATGCATGATATTAATACAAGAAATAAATAGAAGCTCGCAGTCCCTATAACTTGACTCCATTAAATAAATAACTCATTCAAGGGCAAATGTGTGGGATTTAACAATAAAATCGCAAATAGAATAACTGCCTTATCTCTGAATCATTTCGAGAAATATGTTAAAAATAAGCTAATTCCAAAGCTTACTCTTGCGTTAAAGTTTATGTCAACGATAAATCTGCTTAAGATTAAATTGCTTTAACCACTAGCTTCAAGACAATGGTTTGTTAGCGGCGATGCTGGTGGGGGTTTCATTAGCGCCAACTACTATATAGATGGTGTTGGTGGATCGTTAATCACCACCAAGATTTCTTGCAAGTTCCTTTCTGGTGGAAAGTATGTTGTCCTGCAGTAAACTTCATTCTTAAGCTCATCTGGTGGCGGTATAATAGCTTAGGGTAGGCCTAATGAAATTATTTATATTTTAGATGACTTTTCAGGTACCGGCAGAGTAGAATAGTATTTTTCCCTGTACCAGGTGTAATAAGAGGCAACTATATTACCAAAATCGACAGATAATATCCATCTAAAAGAAATGCGCGGGGCGAAAATGGAAAGCAGCATCCTCGTCGCGAAAAATACACTCTGCGATTGCCAACTCGCTTGCCCAGAGCGGCAATTATGAGCAACATTCCCCCTATCTTAGGGAGGCCTATGTCCAGCAGTGGACTTTCAAGGGCTATTTTTAATTAAGATGACTTTTATGATCCTCTGGGTCATCAGGGTTGTCTGTATTATCTAATATTATGCATTCAAACTTATTACAAATATTAATGTTATTTAAATAGATTCCGTTTATCACTACCCCGCTTATATTTATTAAAATGTAACTAGGTCAGATATAATGACTTCACCTGTGCTGGATTTATTGAGATGTATTGAAATACCTAACAAAAATCAAGTTTGTCACTGCTTAATATGACAAGTTTGTCACTTCCCTTCGAGGTCACTATAAGCGAATTCTACTGTATCATTCTTATTTTATTGACGATTTAAAAATGCCTGTAATGGGCTTACTTGAATAAAGTATCTTTGACTTTTTATAATTGCACTTTCCTGCGTTCATAAAAATACATCGATAACATGCTTTGCAAAGGCAAAATTTATAGAGAAAAGCATTGATTTTTGTTATAATCAGAATATTTTTGTCACGTTCCGTTCTAACCAATAACATAATACCCAATAATTATAATTTCTTATTACTTGCAGGAACTTAGTATTCATGGCGCGGCATAATACACCGTCCTCATATATAAATAAAGAATATATTTCCTGAATCCGAAAGCACGGTGTTAATCAAGATAATCAGTTTCAATGAAGTCGTTGTGGATCACGTAACGCAGCCTTGGCGTTTTTTACGCACTGTGAGTGAAAACCGCACGTTTTTATCGTACGGAACGTATCTAAGGTTTTTCCGAAACGAAATTTCTGAAGTATTTCATAAATAAACTAGCTAACCCGACAGACGTTTGACGTCCACCGGTGGCGCAAATAGTAGTGGTCGTAGTTTGTGCGCCAAATGTCGTGGGTTTGTTCCTCATCTAAGAGAAATAATTATATGATGAATAATTGTGATAGCTCTGTGTATGAGTGTAAACAATTACAATGTTGTATGATGTCAGAAACACAATGATAACAAATATTGCGGCTATAAATTGAGATATCAACATCATATCAGCCATTAAAAGTCCACTGTTGGACATAGGCCTCTCCAATATAGGGGTTAAGTTGCCCATCCTCGACCTGTTCATTTGAGCTGACTTTTTTGCATGGATATACCGCCATATGTCAGTTCTAGTACCTCCTCTTACGAAACCTCGGTAGGTAGGGGGAGGTACTGTTTTACTCAGCCGGTACCTCACGGCTAAATGTTGAAATTGCTTTAATAGTTTTTGAGTCTATTTGTTACTAATTACAATTTCAATCTCTATTTTTTTAATGAAAATATAGTGTTGAAATTGTAATTCTCTATCTAATATTTAAACAATTAAAAATGGAGTCATTTTTTAAATCATGAATATTATTTTAGTATGATATTTTTTTCTTAATATAACTATCGGGAGAAAGTCGGTATATCATATATACTGACTTTCTCCCGATTTTTTTAGTAGTTACTTTTTTAGAGTAGTTTCTCGAGAAATTAAACTACTCGAGAAACTACTAAACTGTTTTTGTGTCAGCAATTAAATAATAATAACTTTATACAACAACAAAAGGAAACTTAAATTTTGATACTTAAGTACCTAAACTAGTAAAACTTTAAGTACCTAAACTAACTAGTAAAAATTGTTTAATAAAAACGCGCAGTGGAATACGCCGAGTGCGTACACACAGGGTCTGAGAGCAAGTTTTATGAGCTCACAGCGAAGTCGCAGGCGTCTGCCGCGGTGGAGCTTACATGCTAATTAGCGCTGATCCTAACAACTTGATGAGCTGTTGCCACTCGGAACAGCGCACTGCCAAGTTTGCTGACAAATGTTGCTCGCCGGCAACGTTTTGATGGCTGTTGTCGCTTGTTTTATGAAGTGATGTCGAGAATTATGATCGAGTTTAAATTTTGGAACACGTTGTTATTGAGGATTATATTAATATATGATAATTTCGTGTCACGGTGCTTGTCCGGGCTTTATTTTTACTTATTGTGTTAATTTGATCCAACTTGTGTGATAGAATAGTTTATATCTTAATTTATAGTCACAATATTGTTATTTGATAAATCGCACAGATGTTAGTGATTTTGTACACCAAAGATCGTGAGTTTTATCCCCACCACAACAAACATTTATATGTTGGATATTTATATTTCTTTTGTGTCTGGGTGTTTTATGTGAATTTAAGTATTATATTTGTGATTCCTTGGTGGTTCGATGTACGCTACTTAAGTGCCTCAAGCGACTTATTTGGAGTCTGATCAACATATGAGATGTTGTATCTTTTATAATTATACACGACGTCCCCATAGCGCTAATGATGCTCCTACCTTGTACGACAAAGGACGTGGGTTCAACCCCTATGCAGGACAATTATAAATATGTTAATATTTGTGTTTGTTTCAGTGCAAGTGTTCAATTTATGTATCTTAGTATTATATTTGAGACTTTTCAATTGTCTGATGTCCGTAACACAAATGCGTTAAGCGACTTATCACGGAGTAATGTCAATATATGAGATATTTTGTATATTTATTATTACTTAATGTATAGAATATAGTAAGAGATGCACTGAGACATGAGTAGACATGTTGATTTTTTCATTAAGTTTCTTATCTCGTTAATGCTAAGAAGTCAGGGTCATCTCTTTAATATTGTAGGTTCATTCATATGTTTTTAGGTAGTTACAAACACTCAAATGTATCTTTAAAAGTCTGAAGTTACTTTAATATCATTTCAGGTGGGACATCTAAGAAAAGTGTAGATAAGTATTGTTATTAAATATAATTTTTAATAAAACATTAAATTCAGCAGTTTGCAGTGAACATTAAACTAATAAAATAAATAATTTGTCAAAATCAAGTATATTTTATTCAACTAGACCCATTTTAAGCACTTTTTATTGTCAATAAAATAAGTAATAATAGTAACATTAATATTTTCGATAAGGAAGTAATTTTATACATATTTTTATTAGTAAAATAGACGACTCTGATGATCCAAGGGATCATAAAAGTTATCTAAGACAGATAATTTCATTGGGCTTTCTTTAAACAAGTCTACCAGCTCCAGGCGAGTTTAAAACTAAGTTAGTGAGCACTGTAGGTTTCTATACGCGACCTACCAGAAAGAAACTTGTAAGAAAAACTGGTGGCGATAAAGGTTTTACCAACACTGCCTATGTATGTATGATACATAGGTATGATATAGGTTCTACCAACACCACCTATGTACCTATGTATGATGTTCTACCAACACCACCTTAGTACCTATGTGTGTATGTATGTACATATGTATAATAGCGCTAATAAAACTTCTAGCGGTGTCGGTACTAACAAACTATTGTCTTAAAGCTAGTGGTTAAAGCAGTTTAATCCCAAGCATTTGTGTCGTTGACATAATCTTTAACGCAAGAATCATCTTTTGCAATAAGCTTAATTTTAACATATTTCTTGAATTTATTCAAAGGCAAGGCTTTTAACCTTCTTAGAATTATAATGTAAAATCTTACACAACTGCCCTTGAATGAGTTATTCATTTTGTGGAGCCGAGTTGTAGGCACTGCGTGCTTAGAATTATTTCTAGTATTAAAATCAAGCATGTCACTTTTTTCCTGAAGTTTTCTAGGTTTTTATGGACATACATCATGTTTTAAAATATATTTTCAGTATATAGTCATTACAATAATTTATTTAAATTTCTTTTTAAGCAAATATTAAAGAATACTAAACACTGATTTATTTATCTAAGGTACTTACTTGCTGTCTCTGTTTTTAGTTTATGGTTAAACAGCAGCGGTTGCAGTAAATTTAGATATAAAACCCTTCCAGTGATGGCAGTCAGTTCAACATATGCTAGACTTCACAGGTTCTAACTAATTTTTTTTTTCATATCATGCGTTATTGCATATAAAAATATTTATATTTTCATGTTGTGTAAGTTACATTAGAATCAGAGAGTATTTTAAATTTAGTATTTATAGGGTAACAAATTTTATTTTCACCCGAAAATTATATATGTATTATATATTTTCTTGTGCTTGACTCCGAGATAAGTAGCTTAAAGCACCTGTCTGACAAGTATCAGAGCAGAGGAATTACAAATAAAATATTTAATACATATATATAACACCTACCCATAGAACAAATATGAATTCTCAACACACAAATGTAGCAAGCCCTTGGCACACAGGACAAGAAGGGCGTAAACGCCATCAGGCCCGTCTTTAAATGTAAACACATTAACTTCTTGCTCGTACTAAGCAGAGTATAAATAGTATTACCTACGCCTAAACAACAGAGAAATGTATAAAACTACAAGTCATGCCTTTAAATTAAATCTAACTAAGATCTGCGCCCGGTCATCGCTCGCAGTTACCAAGCATCTGTCTTCAAAGTAATCCTCGGTACCAATGTACAGAGCTGTAATAAGGGTCAAGCAACCGTGTACACAGAAATTATTTGTGTGCATTGATATTAATATAGTATATAAAACCTTGAGTGCCGATTTGAAGTTAAATCAGCGTTTCGATCATCGTCTTCATCATCATATCAGCAATTGGATACTACTACCGCTGAACATATGGACTGCAGGACAGTGTTGCCTATAACATAATCGCCATGCTAGGCCAGCGTGGTTGCAATCGCTGAACGCAGCTTTGAGCTACACTGTTCTGAATGGGATATACCAATCTGTTGATTCCGTTACTGTAGTCGCATTTTACGATACCTATTATTACAAAAGGAGGTATTATTCTGGTACCCTACAGCATATTTAACGTTTCGTTCAATATTATCATATCAGCCGAGGGTCACCTATTCCTGGATATAGGCTGCTCTTGTGATTTCCAATAGAACTGATTGCAGGTTGTATGCAGCGCAAATTAGTCTGGTAAAAGTACCTTGTAGGTAGACGTTCTACGCTACTCATGCTAGTGCGTGGCCTTTATTCCAGAACTGTAAGGTCACATCAGCCATTAGTGCATGCTATGTGCATTGCTTATAGCTACTTTAACTTGCAAATCCGCCAAGGTATATGAGTAACTTTGTTTCGTTTGCAGATCGTCACGTTTCTGATTGGATATTGCAAAGAGATTAAGAGCAGTGCCCTGTCCATTGCTTGTTGGGCTACTTATCATGTATGTTATTACTAAGCCAAGACGAGAAATAAACCTACAGTACGCATGATAGTAAGTGTCACTGTAGTCTAAAGACACTTGTAATATCTAGCACTTTACCAACTATTTGACTTGAAAATATTATGTCACATTACCCAGAATTTCACTGCAATATAATGCGAACAATGCTAATTCAGACGACCTTTGGGTACCTATTCCAATGAACCTATTCTGATGAACTTAGTCAGAAACCTACCTCAGGATAAAATAAAAATTTTCACTTAATTTTCTTTTAATCATTTTCGTTTGTGTTTCTATATCATCGTTAATACATTTTAAATGATATTTAAATTGTGCAATATGTAGCCTTGATTGTTGTTAACCCTGACTGCGGCGCTGGCGAAGTACCCCAGCAATGGTTTAGTGGTCCTCTTGCGATCCATTGCCCCTTAATAACTAGAGGCTTATGAGCGTCTATAACGAATTATAGTTTGCCCTGTAGTTTAATTATCTCGTCCGTGATAATCGATGTCTGTAATTATAGAAAGTATTTATTAAACATATCATCATCGTCATATCAACCACAAGATGTCCACTGCTGGACGTAGGCCTCCCCAAGTAATATCCAACAGGACCGGTTGTATGCGGTCTGTGTCCAGCGCGATGCTGCGGTTTTAGTCAGATCGTCTGTCCATCTTACGGGTGGACCTGGACACCCTACGTAGCGCTTGCCAAAACGTGGTCTCCATTGGTGATGATTCTGCGTACCAAATGCCCTGCCCACTACCACTTCAACTTAGTAATCCGCCGGGCAATGTTGGTAACTTAAGTCCTGTTACGAATCTTCTCATTCCTGATTCGATCGAGCCAAGAAACTCCGAGCATTGCCCTCTTCATAGCTCGTTGAGCTACTTTCAATTGGCCAAGAAAGCCAATGGTAAGAGACCACGTTTTTCTGCTATAGGTCATCGCTGGTAACACACAATAGTCGCAAACTTTTAACTTGAGACACTGGGGTATGTCGTATGTATTAAATATATATGTAGTTATAATTATTATTTATTTTACATATATATTAGCCTTTCGAGCCAACTCAAAAGAGCCTTAGGAGTAATGGAGATAGCAATGCTAGCCTCTTTGCGCGGTCAAATCAGGAATGAAGATATCCGCAACAGAACCAAGGTTACCGATATATCCCGGTGGATCAGTAAGTTGAAGTGTCGGTGGTCAAGGCTCATAGTATGCGGAACCGATGGCCGATGGAGTCGTAAAGTTCTGTAATAGACAATATGTAGGTAGGTCGTCCACCCACTAGGTGGACAGACGATCTGACTAAAATCGCAGTATCGCGCTGGACGTAGGCTGCGTACTACCGGTCATGTTTGAGATCCCTTAAAGTGGCCTGATGATGATGATAAATATCAAACGACGCTACAGTTTATAATTTTTTTTAAACATTTTTGCTTGTTCATTAAACTAAATGGCGAGCATGCCGCGCCGTAGGCTGAACCTGACTTTAACTTAGAAACTCTGTGAATTGGTTTGGTTATATCCTTTGAGTCCCTTATCAACCAATATCTCAATTGTCGTCTGTTTTGTCGAATCATCATAATCTACAATTGATACAAATAAACGAAATATAAAACGGTTGCAACGTAAAAACTTATCAGAAACACACATAGATATATAAATAAAAATTAATGTTGCTGGAAAAACTGGAAAATAAAGATAAAAATAGAATAAGTGTTATTTAAAAATATATATTATGCGTGTGTTGATTCTTGATTTCTTTATTTTCATTTCACTAGAAATTAATTTTAAGTTTATTTTTTTTCTGCCAATTAAATCAAAACAAATTAAAGCTCGCAATTTAACGAAATCAAAAGGTTGATACGTGGACGATGTCTGGGCAGGTCACTAGTTTTTAATTAATTTGACTTAATTTAATCTTTCATGTCTTTTATTTATATCGTGTTCTAGGATACATATTTGGAATTCTCTATATCTTACTAAACAAATATAGTCCCTAGGAATATAAATGTGTTCTAAATGTAGTATTTATTGTAAGTAGTGTAGTAAATAGTTATATGGCGAAACTCAACGGGCCCTATGACACAGAAGCGAGTGATCCTATCTTGAACGCTAAAGGTCATGAGTTCAATCTTCACCTAGAGAATATGTTGAATATTTTTGTTTGTTCTGTGACTAGGCGTAAAGTATTAATTATTATTTATTTGTGATTCTCCTGATGCCTAGAATAGGAGTACTTGAATAATGTATATATGACTTGTGACTTTGATTCCTCTTTTGTCCGTAACACAAGTGCTTTAAGCGACTTATCTCAGAGTCAGGTCAATGTATGAGATATTGTGTAAATATGTTTTTCTGCAAGATAATTTATGGATCACGTGACCACTCTACGGCTTTTTTATGACATCAAGAACTCACCAACCACTTTTGTATGTTGAAGCCTGCAGCAGTCTTATAAGATTCCCCCGATAATGTTTAGTGTTAGATGCCTACATAATTTAATTTATCCGTCTCAATACATTTATTGATAGCAGTACGTTTTTCAGCCGCAAAATCAACACATTATTAAAAATATAACGCTAGTGAAATAAAATATAAATATATTTATTGCTACGTACTTAACGAATTAACGTGCCAACCTCATAAATCATAATTTATTTGCTTATTAAATTCGGAACATAAATCTGAATTTTGGAGCTAATAAGAAACAAACAAAAAGTGAAGTCAGTTATTAATTTGTAGGGGGACAGTAAGCCTACAATCCAGGGTAATGGATGACTGTTCGAGAAACTTCCACGAGTCCTGGAACACCTGAACCTTGGGTCGTATCGGCTATTAACTGGGGTGGGGTCAATTGACGGAGAGTATAGCTCTTTAATTAATATTACTTAAATTTTATTTCCAGTTATATTTTAAAAGGAACTGCGTAGATCACGAAACTTTCTCTTTTATTTTCTTTAGAAAGAATTTATTTTCTGTGTTCTTTGCTCATTGGAATCCTTTCTATGATCCAAGTAATTTGATAATTCTCATCAACTAATGTTCAAAAAAAATCTTAAACGTTAATTACGGATATAAGGTAATAACCTATATATTTACCTATAATGTAAGTATATAAAATTTAAGTGCTAAAGGTCATTTATCATCACCATCATACCCGCAATTACTTATTGCTGGTATGATGGTGATGGGATATATAATGCAATGTCAATACATGCGATATATAATGACAGAACTATGTCATTTTGAATTAATTACTGTTGTATATGTTTTATGATATTTGTAAATATGTAAGTCATCAAAAACAGGAGTGACTTCAAGAAATCTTTTATTATTAGAAAGCTAATTTTTTTCTAAGTACCATCGGCAATATAGCCGTGCTGTTCCGACAGAGTAGAATAGTACCTCTACTTTTACCAGGTGACGGAAAAGATGGCTGTATATCAGCTTTATTTATAGGGCGGGGATGAGTGGCAGTATCCCCGTCACGAAAGCTGCGCTCTACGATTGCCAACACGCTTGCCCAGCGCGGCAATAATGGGTAGAACACCCTTCAGAGAAGCCTATGGACTTCCAGCAGTAGACTTCCAATGGTTAATATGATGAATACCAAAAAATAACCAAATAATTAATAATTACGTCTTACCAAGTGAAAAGATATGCTGCTATAACAACCTGCCATATTGCATTTAAATACTCTATTTTGAATGAATATACGATGCTACTTGACTGGTTCCTCACAGAATATCATCAAAACGTACTAAATTAACAATAATATAACTAGTAAAAATTATCACACATGTCGCTGCTAAAAACTTTAAAATTGCAGGTTTGATCTATAACTTAGGAATAGAAACATAAGGTAGACCTTCTACAGAAGCTCGTCTGCATTGGTACCTCACTCTTACCTATTTCTACCGCCAAATAGTAGTGTTCGCATTGCTATGTTTCAGTCTGAATTTGGCATATTATCTGCAAGTCACAAGGTTGGCTACGCTTTAGTGATATCCTTGCGATATTACCAGTGTGTATAGACTGCAGTGAAACTTACTATCACGCGCACTGTACGTCTTGTTAGTGAAATATACAGTTAGCACATTTTGAAATCTATTTAAGAACACTTAACGCACTTACGGCTAAGGATCAAGGTAAAGCTTTTATTAACTTAAATATTAATTGATTTCACTTAAATTACCATAATACATTAAAACGCTTTTTTTATTAATAGCTAGTAGTCCGCCTTGCCGTGGGTTACCAGGAGAGCAAAATAGTACCTCCCCCTGTATCAGATGTCGTAGGAAGCGACAAAGGTACCGGTAGCGACAAACTGAAAAATGACGGTATATTCATTCGAAACAGTGTAACTTAAATGTACAGGGCGGGTATGGGTAGCAGCATCCTCGTCACGAAAGCTGCGCTCTGCGATTTCCAACATAAATGTCCAGCGCAGCAATTATGGGCAAACCCTTTCTTGGGGAGGCAAAGAAAGGGGGAGTTATGCCTATGTCCAGCAGTGGACGTCCTATGGCTGATATCTTGATTAGCAACATGTAATAGAATATGATAAGATCTTTTTTATTTTCTATGAATATAATAACGATACAAAAATTGTACAGTTTTCAATTTACATAAAAATACTATTATATTTAATTATATTATATTTCTGGTTCATGTAATGGTTGACTAGGAGATAATGCCAACGGGCATTAAGTCCGCCATTTGTAAATTTTGTAATATTTGGTGCAATAAAGTTCAATAAATAAATAAATATACGATTTTCTGATTAAAATTTCACTGGACTGATAACGAATAATAAAGATAATGTCAAATACAAATGCTCATAAGCAGTTGAAACAGGAAATTCTCGGTCAGTTAATCTAGTCAAAATAAAAAAAAATCACCTACTTAGCATTAAAAAAATAATAATATGTACTTAAGAAACATACGCCAGTACATACTCACCTTATAACTATCTGAAGTTACGTTTCAATTAATTTCAAAGGCATCTCCAGGAGTGCAATAACATTAAAGTTCATAAAGTACTAATGAAGTGCACATGTCTAGGATACCCGCATAATTCTTGGGAATTTTGCCTGGTTTTAACAATGAAGATAAAATTACATATAAATAAAGTCGTTTTACTGTCGATAGTTAAAAGTGAGAACGTCATAAGAAAATACTGATGGAATGGTTGCATTTTTTAAAAGAACGTGTTAATTTTATTTACGAAAACGTATTATTGCATAGCAGCTGCCGCGCCGGCGCATCGCTAACTCTAGTACGAAGGAGACAGATGTCGAACGCTGCCAAACGATTGTGTCTCTTTGTCGCTTGTCCCGCGCTCTCGCTTGCACTTCAAGCCTTAAACGGAACGCCTCAGAGCGAGGTAACGCCGCATGAGTCATATTTTTTCGTACGTGCAGCCGACTCCAATTACAAGACGTTGTCATGTCAGAAAAATATTTTCCCTGTCGCTTAAATATGGTTGACATTTCCTGCTAGTGGCGACTGAATTACAACAAGCAAAATAACTACTCCGACGTTATTAAATACCAGAAAAAATACCAAAAAAGGAATACGTAATATGTTAAGAAATATCAAAGTCGATGTTGAGATTTATAACGACTGCAGAAGATAAGATAACACAAGTAAGATTGATAAAATACAGTCAGTCCCAAGAATGGAAACACAATATTTCGATACTTTTGCAATTTCACAAAGGTTTAAAGTAGCTATCATAAGCTGATCGTACACTAATTGTCTAATGCCATTTAATAAAATATGTATTTAATAATACAGGTAATCGTTGCAGATGGGCACATTAATATCTAATTAAAGAAAATCGAATATGTGTATTTTCAATACATGCAATGTATACATTTTACACTATATGAACTAGAATAACAAAATCGAGTAACTTTGACTTGCATAAAAACTCTACTAAAATTTCTACTTATCCATAAAAAATCCCCACTTAATTTGCATTCAATATATCAATTATGTGATAATATATATCGTCAGTGGCTGTGCAATACCGCATACATGGCAGTTGCAAATAAAGTTGAAAATTCAATTAGAAAAGATAGAATGTCGATCTTAGTTACTGGAGCTACATACGCGGTAGTGAACTGGTGATATCTAAAAATGATTGTGTAAATAGTTGTTTTGTAGTGACAAAAATTCCCTCAGGATCAAAGTAATCTATATAACGATACAAATACGAGTATAATCGTATACACAGGCTTATTAAATTGTGATCAGTTCAATAAAGAGGTAATTATACCGCGCCGCAGATACGGCCACTTGATCAACTAGCTCTTTTTTAGAATTGCTTACAAACATAGTTTTGTACTTTAAATTAATGTACTTTAAATAAAAATTAGTAGTATGTATGTGTATGTAGTGTAGATGTCACTATGTATACTATCAAGGTTAGTTCCGAGATATGTTTTTCGTTTACGTTTTATATAAGTTTACCTACAATATTGAAGAGATATGCTGAGAATTTCTAATATGCTGAGAATCCAAAGCCATTGGATTCTCAGCATAAAAAGAACTCTGAGAAAAGTTGAATTATCATCACAACAACCGTAAAACACCCACTGCTGGACATAGGCCACCCCAATAGCTTCGCCCTATTATCTTGCCTAAACTTTTAAAATCTAGAAAGTGCACCTAAAACAACTGAGAAAAAAATACTTTTTGTAGACTTGAAACCTTTTGATATTGAGTCCTGCAATATAGTCTTTAAGGATTTTCCCAAATAACTTTTAGTGTTAGATGCCTGAGATGTAACTAATCCAAGATTGCGTCGAATGTTACAGTTTTAAAAGTAATTACACTTGTTGTAATTCAGTTGGAACTAGCAGGAAATGTTAAAATGTCACCCGTATTCAAGCGACAAGGAAAATATTATTTATATGTAATTTTATCTTCGTTATTAAAACCAGGTAAAATTCCCAAGAATTATGCGAGTATCCTAGACATGTGCACTTCATCAGTACTTTATGATCTTCAACTTTAATGTTATTGCACTCCTGGAGTCGCCTTTGAAATTAATTGAAACGTAACTTCAGATAGTTATAAGGTGAGTATGTACTGGCGTATGTTTCTCGAGTACGTGTTTAATATCATAGTATTTTTTAATCCTTTATTTGACACAGGTAATTTTCTATTTTGACCAGATAAATTGACGGAGAATTTTCTGTTTAAACTGCTTACAAACATTAGTATTTGACATTATATTTATTTTTAGTTATCAGTCTAGTGAAATCTTAATCAGCAAATTATATTATATTAGTTTTGTTTATAAAAATTGGCAACTACAATATTTTGTATCGATCTAATGTATATAAAAATAAATAAATAAAAAAGACTACATGTTCTATTACATCATTATCTACCTACAACTTCAACGATTTGGTACCTCAGTCGTGTCTTAAACCTGGACAGAGGGAGGTACTGTTCTACTCTGCCGATACGTCACGGCTCATGTGTTGCTAATATGGTTTTGAAACTATCTTACGTAAGTTTTCAATGAACTAATATTCTTTGAAAATATCACAAATTTATCAAGTAACTCTTCATTTAGTACCGACTTCGATCACAAAGGTGACAAAGACGAATGAGAAAACCTTAATTTATCCTTAATATATTTTTTAAGCCGTCATAGTTAGCCGTAAGTGTGAACTCGCCTTAAAGTACATTGTTATTGGAGTGCTTCATCTGAACTTGGTTCTAATTGTTGAAGGCAGGACTTTCTTAATGGGGTCTAAATTGCTTTTGTGTCTATCTGTCTTAAGCGGGTTTATTTAAATATTAAAGATCTCATTGTTCTATGCATAAAGGGTTAAGGCTGAGAGAATAATCCGAGATGGTAATCACACGACGTTTTTATCAAACTAAATGATTCTATCAAAATTTGTTTTCGTTTGTTAAAATATTTGCTTATCAATATTGTCATATGGGGGGCTATAAGTGTGTAGATAAGATTGTAGGAATTGTTTACGACTGACTATATCTAGCTTTATAATATCCTACTTGTTTTATGATATATTTATTGCATTGAAACATATAAGACGTGGAAGATATTATGTCAAAGATTAACCAACTAAATTATGTTATATTTTATGTAATATAGATAGCATTAATATGTTTTTTTTTCAATAATCTTTATATGTAGTTAGCAATAATGTCAAATTGAATTAAGATGAGAATGATTTATCTGTAACAATACTATTAACTATGTAATGTGCTTTTGATAAAAGCGAATCTATTTCCATTACCAGGACAATATTGTTCGAGTTCGCTTCAAGTCATTTGTCATGAAAAAATAAGATGAGCGTCGGCGATTTATATTCATAATGCTGGCGATAATAATTAGTTCTCATTATTCAATGGGCCTGAGGGAGACGAGAATTTATCTGGAATATTTACAAATTCAGTTTCTTTATCCTCATTAAGTTTCATATTCATTTTTTAATAATATGTCGAATCGAAGCAGATAATTGTTTTCACCTTATCTTACATGGGCATTTTTATTATTTTTATTATAATCTTATCGGTATCTATCAAAATAAGTCCAGAATTATACTCATTCTATTTGACCTAGCAATGAGAGTGTGGCGTGTTGGAATTTTCAGCTTAATAGCTGTCATTGTTATATTAATAATATTTTTATCCGTATTTTTAACGAACACCTCTCAAACAGATGATGGTATTATAGTTGTGACAGAGCAAGGCTCTTTTAGAGGTAGACGGGCTACTGATGGAGATTATAATGTGTTTTTGGGTATACCATATGGCACTGTAAACGAATCCAATCCCTTTGGGGTAAGTAATCCCTTTTTATTAATTTAACAAATAGTTTTCTTCTGAACTCTTGATCTTTTTAACTTTAATTTGGATCCCCTTATATCCATGAAAAATTGTTATTTCTTCTTTATAGGCACCTCAGCCACATCCAAAATTCAGTGAAGTCTTTGCCGCTAACGATGATTCTATGAGATGTGCTCAAAATAATGGAGGGAAATTTGAAGGCGAAACGAATTGTCTCCAATTAAATATTTACGTACCGAAATCGGCCAACGAAAATAATCAACTTCCTGTAATGGTCTGGATCCATGGGGGTGGTTTTGATAGTGGTATTAAAAGCGTAGGTCCAAGATTTATAGTAAGACATGAAGTCATATTAGTAGGAATCAATTACAGAGTGGGGCCATATGGCTTTATGTGTCTTGATACACCAGAAATACCTGGTAATCAAGGACTAAAAGATCAAAGACTAGCTTTAAGATGGATAAGAGATAACATAAGAGCATTCGGAGGTGATGTTAATAAAATAACAGCAATGGGCTTAAGTGCGGGAGGACATTCTATAGATTTTCATATATTGTCCGATAGTGAAATTTTATTTAATAATGTTATAATGCAAAGTGGCAGTTCGGTGGCTTCAACTGTTTTTACGAATCATGACAAAATTGCACCAATTAGAATAGCTGCCCAACTTGGGTTTGGTACAAATTCTTTAAACGAAGCCTTGACGTACCTATCGAATGAAGATCCAATTTCAGTCGTTCGAGCATCAAGTCAACTAGGCATAGTGTACAAGCCTTGCACAGAACAAAAGTTTGATAATGTTGAACCTTTTTTGACTATACCTTGGGTGAATGCAAGTACTCCTAAAGCTAAAGATTTACCTATACTTACCGGTTATTGCGAGCACGAATTACTTTTAAGGTATATTACACCAGAAGTTTTTAATAATTTAACAGTTATTTCAAGAAGACTAAGGGAAACATTTGATTTTGAAGATGAAACATTTGTTCAAATGGAAAGGTTAATTCATAACTTTTATTTTGGAGACAAAGTGTTGACGCCTGATCTTATGATACCAGTAACACTGTTTGATTCTGATTTCACGTATATTCATCCGATACAAAGAAGTTTAAATAAATACTTAGAAAGTGGAGCTGCAAATGTATTTTACTATATGTTTTCTTACAACGGTGGCAGAAACTTTGCCAAAGTTGCAAGAAACGTCACCATCGGTTCTGCAGTTCATGCGGATGAAGTAGGATATTTATTTGATTTTCCGGAACTAGCAGATAATTTGGCGCCTGCAGATATGCTGATTCTCAACCGGATGACTACAATGTGGACCAATTTCGCTAAATATAAGTAAGTTGAACGAGTTTTTTTATGTCTATTTTTTATCCAACAATTCTCATATTTGGGTTAGCCTATATATTGTACGGAGTTTCAAAAGACTAACGCTCTTTGTTCATAAAACTGGATGCTTAAATATGTGTTATATATCTGACACGCGACATTTATTATGAAATATTCATTCAATATATATTGCAGGCAATAACATTATAAATGTCGTTAGTAAGAATTTTCGAGAAATATTGGAATCTTCCGAAATAAAATTTCAATTTATTTTGTACTCTTCATTCAGAACAAAATATTGGATTTTTTTTTATCTCTTCACTACTGTAAAGAGCCTTTCCAGGAAAAAGCGATACTATGCCCATAACAACAGCAAACGTGTTGGCAATCGCAGAGATGCCGCGGCCTTCACGTACGTTTTGGATGAATATACCGCCATTTGTCAGTTTTGGTACCTCAGTCGCCTCTTACGTTAGTTTAGCACGGAAAATTTTTGACAAAATAATAAAAATATTTTCAAAGCGGGATTTGTGATATAATAAAAAATATATTGTCACTATCTAAGTAACTGATCAATTAAATAATCTCTGCAATAATTTTATAATCAAAACATCGTGAGAGGTCATTAAGTAATTAACATGGATTATTTTGCGCTAGTAATTATCAATAATAACTTAAAATATGTATTTAATATAATCAATCATATGAAGCCGATGGTTGACATTATCGATGATAATGATCGCTAAATCATTTTTATATTCAATATATCTGGAAATATAATAGATAATGTTATTACTTTCAGTGACCCTACACCAGACACTTCGGAACTACTCCCAGTGAAGTGGCTTCCGATCACGGATGATTCTTACAACTATTTGAAAATAGACATCAATATGGCCCTCAAGAGAAGACCGGACAGCAAGCGGATGACGTTTTGGGACTTATTTTACAAGTACAATAGAGAATCACAAATTGGTTATTTGTAATTAAGATTCTAACTATTCAGAACTAGTCAGTTGTTATAGGATTTTATATAAAAGATCAATAATATTATGAGAGTACTTTAAAGTTATAGAATAGAGCTCAAAAAAACCTGATTAAAGGAAATAGCCTTACATAATAGCGTAAGTGGAAGCGGAGTAGCATAAGTGGCTATGAGCAAGCACTCATAAAACTCATAGTTGATCATAAGAATATATTCTGCTCTGCCGACCTCTACAACTACCCCACTACTACTTTTACCTCACGGCTTCTTAAGGTAAATTAAAAACTCAATTCTTTGTTCTTTTATTTTAATATCATAAAAACAATTCCAAACAAACCTTCTTGTGCTTAACCATATTTGAGAAGGTTCTATTGGTTTATTTTGTAATCATATGTATACACTTAATATATTTTTTCATTGATCTGTGATTTAGTTTATTATGTATGTAATTAAAATGATTCTTTTTTATGTGAGTATTTTTCTAAATGAAATTCTGTCTTGAAAACGATTGCTGCAGGGTAACCGGGTAAAGCAAGCGTCTAACAAAAATTTGCTAAAAAAATATTTTTATAAGGTTAGCCAACGAGTAAATGTTAAAGAATATTGTAAAACTTGGTCAATTTATATATTAATTAGGTCCTGGGTTCTCAAGTTTAATAGCAGTCTATATTATTTCCTAACGAAAAATAAATCTTTAAGAATACATTTTAGAAACTTGAGTACTATTACTACTACATATCTTTTGGGTGTCCATTGGATTGACTCCAATAAAAATATTGTAGTTTTCTCTTGCGCTTTAAATTCTTTCAACCTAAAAAACCTATGAGTAAAGGACGTCAATAATAAGTACTTATGGAAGCGATTTAATTCTACAGGATTGCGAATGAAGCCGCAATATAACTAGTAGTTTATTAACGAAGAATTACAGAAGTACCAAGAATGAATGAGCTTGTATAAATAAACATATCCGAGTAAAGAAAGCGAGTGAGAGTCATTGTCTGTCATAGCCTAACCTAACCCGATGGGCCACAGGCTTTATGTTTTTAGCCAACAAATATGAAGTATTTCCTTTTATATATATACATATATATTTTATAAATTTAATAACAAAGATTTATTTATCGGATATCAAGTAGCGGGAAACTTTTTTTATTATTAAACAGATTGATATGATATAGTTCAGACTACAATTCCGAAACATTACTATTAGGTACCGATACTTAAATATTGGAATGACAATTAGCGGTATATCTACCTTTATGATGTAGCTCAAATGGAACAGGGCGGGGAAGGGCAGCAGCATTCCCGTCACGAAAGCTAGTCAAGCGCGGTAATTAAGGATTAAATTCCTAGCTTATAGGAAGGCTACGTCCAGAAGCGGACGTTTTATGGCTGCTACGATGTAACTTTGTTTTTATCCTGAAGGAAATCCAATCTTTTGATACGGAAAAATACTATTAACAAGATGGTGGTTGTTTTTCTACATTTTGGCACATCACACTATTTTCTATTGTTTGGATTAGATATTTAAAATTTAGTCTAAATTTATTTAGTCAAACTTAAGACAACAAATTAGAAGAGCACAACCTCATTTTTCAAATTTTCCAAAAAGACGTCAACTGCATCGGGCGCGACCAGTCGTCACGTGCCTGATTAAAATCTTGTAAACTAGTTTTTGTATCAAAATAATAAATTTTCATGCAATTTAATTTAAGAATGGAGAATAAGAATCTAAAATTCAACATTTATTCTAAAATTTACAAACTCTTAAAAAAAATAACACCTACAAAATAATAACACAATAAGGACAAAACAAACTCATTGCGCCTAAATTAAACAAGAGAAAAACGTAAAAAGTATTTTTAGCTGTATTTCATACTGCAGGTAGTCAAATTCAAGTACTTAAAAATAATCGCTTGAAGAAACACGCAGACGGCTAAATATTTCATGTGATAACACTTGAATATATTTTATCAACTGCACTTTGAGAGCCAATATCTTAAAGATGACGGATATATCATTCCAATCTGTATTGTGCGAGAAGTAAAGATGTGGGTTTCAACAAAATTAAAATATTTTTTTATAATTCAAATAGTTTGCATTATACAAAATGTGAATGGTAAACTAAGAGTAGATCCATTAGTGGATACGAAATTAGGTCTTATAAGAGGACTAACTGCTAATGATGGAAGTTACTCTATGTTCTTGGGAATACCTTACGCAAAAGTAGACGAGGCCAATCCTTTCGGGGTAAGTTTAAGTAAGATATGGATGTTTACAAAGTTTATTTGTATTAAAGTATGTTTTACATATATTACTTCTATATAAAGTATGTATTTTTTAATACTTAACTACTTAATTTAATACTAACTCAACTCACGACTTAATTACAGATATTTTTTGCTTCGTCAATTTATTTTGTCAACTATATATTTATTCTGTTGCATCC
The DNA here is from genome assembly GCA_020976665.1 of Heortia vitessoides. Classification (NCBI taxonomy): domain Eukaryota; kingdom Metazoa; phylum Arthropoda; class Insecta; order Lepidoptera; family Crambidae; genus Heortia; species Heortia vitessoides. Next base: position 1,984,785 of record JACJUM010003237.1, on the reverse strand, counting down.
AAGCATGTGTTGATTACCATTACTTATCTACGGGGTCTTTGGCATCAAGGTTCTCAAGTTTAATATAAGTCTATATTATTTCCTGACGAAAAATTAATAATTTTAGAAATTTGGTACTATTACTGCAGATTTTATGGGTGTCAAGTAGCTGGGTAACCCTTATACTATTGGCTGGACTCCACTAGAAATAGTTTAGTTTTCTCTTCTGGAATATTTTTTTTTGTGGAAGAACCTAATAAATTTAAGTCGTCAATAATAAGTACTAATAGAAGTGGTTTAATTGAACAGTATTGCAAATAAGCCGCAATATAACTAATAGTTCATATTTCTGCTTATTTTAACTAATAGTTTAAATAATCAGAAAGTTTAGACTTCTATGTACCCCTTCATAACATCTCTATATAAACAGTATCACTAGTTTTCTGAGCAAAATAATTACCAATAATAACACCAACAACTTTTTTATTATTTTTCAGCCATCTACACCATATCCAAAATTTGAAAATTCATTTGAAGCTCACGATGATAGTGCGGCTTGTCCACAAGTGTATGTTGAAGGTACTAACAAGACAACAATGGGCAATCTGGACTGTCTTCATTTGAATATATACGTGCCTAATATTGCCACATCTCAGAATCGTGTTCCTGTAATGGTTTTTATACACGGAGGATTTTTCCAAAGAGGTTTCAGTGGAAGATATTCTTTTGGACCCAAGTACTTGGTCAGCCATGATGTGATATTAATAACCCTGAACTATCGGGTAGGCTTATATGGTTTTATGTGTTTGGACATACCTGAAGTTCCAGGTAACCAGGGATTAAAAGACCAAGCACTTGCACTTACTTGGATTAAAGAAAATATTGGCTCATTCGGTGGAGATCCTAACAAAATCACCCTGTTTGGATTGAGCGCTGGAGCCCATTCTGTTGATTTTCATCTGATGTATGGCAAACAAAATCTATTTAATAATGTAATATTGGAAAGTGGGAGTGTATTGGCTTCAACGGTCATTATAGACCAGGATAAACAAGCACCTTTGAAGATTGCTAATCATTTCGGATTCTCAACAAAATCAGTTTATGAGGCATTAGGTTATCTTTCCAAGAAAAACAGTGATGATATTGTTGAAGCTGTCGACGAACTGGATTTCGTCTTTAAGCCGTGTGTAGAGAAAGTGCATGATGGCATTGAACCTCTCATAACTGAAACGTGGATAAATAAAAAAACACCGAACGTTAAAGGCAAATCAATCATGTTAGGATATACTGAAAATGAGAAAGTTTTCGATTTTCTTAGTCCAGATCAATATAACAGTATTGATATATTCCTTAAGAGTCTTACGCAAACATTTAATTTTAATGATTATGAGTTGGCCACGATGAAAGATTTGGTTCACCAGTTCTACTTAGGTGAAGAGGATATAAATGAAAACGTTGTAAGGTCTCTAATTGATTTTGATTCTGATTACACATACATTTATCCAATTCAAAGAAGTATAAGTAGATATCTAGAAAATCAGGCCAAAAATATTTACTACTATCAGTTCTCGTACAAAGGCGGGCGAAATTATGGTCAAATAATAAGAAACGTATCTTTAGATGCAATTGGACATAGTGACGAAATTGCTTATTTATTTGCACCAACTTTCATGAAAGATGAACCAACACCAGAGGACAAATTAACTATCGATCGAATGACTAGCCTTTGGACTAATTTTGCTAAATATGGGTAAGTTATTTAAATAATTTTTATATTAATACTACTTAAAAAAAATGTTAAAATTTTCGATTTATTTACATTAAAAAATAAAATATATTGGTAATTAATTAAATCTTAAAAAATTATCTACAGTGATCCCACACCAGAAACCACAGATACTGTCCCAGTGAAGTGGATGCCTTTATCTCAAGAACATTATTACTATCTCAAAATTGATCAGGAGCTTACGCTAGAACAAAGACCTTTGCATAAAAGAATGGCGTTCTGGAATTTATTCTATATGTTCAATGAAAAATTGCAAAAAGGATATGCAAACGACGACTAACATTATTTACATTTACCTTAACATTGTTGTTCTTACACTATTTACCATGGAATAAATTAGATATTTGAATAAATATAGCTTTATTTGCCTACACCGATAAAATATAGCCCTAACAACATAGAGAATCTAAGTTTGTCACATTATAAAACGGTATGTCACTGTTACAATTATTTCTGAATACTTAATTAATCAGCTCAAGCTTTTCTTATATAATAACTCTCATGGAAACTTGTATTAGTACTTTATTTTTGTAAAGTCTACGTCGATTATAAAAAGATATATTTTCTTTTTTCACTTATGGCAAGGAAATTTTGAAAATATTATTTTTATTATTAAGATTTATCTAATGAAATCTTACACTTACAATCGCTTCAAGAACTTTACTGTCGTTTTTTGTAGAAATGCCCAGGATTCATAGAATCGGGTTCTGACCTAGATATTTTGCTTGCTTTCTCAAGGTTAGTACTGTAACATTTATGTCGGCATAAAAATAGTTATACTAAGCAACAAATATATGGTACTAGTGACGCAACGAACTATACGTGACGTTAATCATATGTCACTCAATCCTAAAAAGTTCACATTTATTATTGACGCATCGTATACATACGAAAACAAAAACTCAAATATATTTATTTAAATAGGTCTATCATAAGTACCTTTAAGTTTTTAAAACAAGTACTATTTTTTGATAAATATAGACATACTAAATACAATACCACTCAAATGGTTTGTCGACCTTGGTGACTTTACAAGACATTAAACATTAATTTATCAAACAGGCCATTGATTTATTTTAAAACTGGAATACACAAACTAGTCTACTAAATAAGTTAACAGAAAGTTCATTTAATACGACTTTCGTATTAAGTAACAGCAAGAAAAAATGGTGGTGATTAAGGTTACCACCTAGAGTACCTTTAGAGTAGTAGAGTAGTAGTCATTTTTGAGGTTGACCCTGAATCCTTACCATCTTGCTCCACGGAAAGTAATCTCTTTTACAATGTTTATATTTTTAAATATTAATCTTTCTTACCGATTGTGAGTCAAATAATATGAAATATGCTTTGGAATCAGATTGGTCCAATAAGTTTCCAAGACGAAAGCATTGGAACTTAAACAAAACTAACTTAAATAAGACCAATGAAATATAGTTTTCCAGCTGTGGTTCTTTCCGCGTGGATTTTATATTCTTTTCATGATACTTTGGTTATGCCCTTAAAGTTTTAAAATAACATAGTTTTACATTCATAATAACAGTTTATGTATTGTTGATGAACTCAGATATCTAAATAAAGCCTTGTCAAATAGTTTACCGGATACAATAAAGCTTAAAGTTTAACTTTAAAGTTCTTGAGAAAGGTTGCCGCAAGGTAACTGAAACGTCGAACTAAAAATTTTAAAAGTTAAATAAACTGCGTTTAAATCCTTTAAAAAAGTAGTTCAATTATAAAGCTTTGTTTAACAATCGTATTATACAGTAATAACTATAGACTTTTATCTTTAGCAATCTTCAAGAAATCAAAATTGCCTTCAGCAAATATGGTAACAGAATATTCAATAAGAGTATGCATGAGTTTCATACCGCCAAATGCGCTTTGATAATATCCCTGGCTGATATTTCTGACTGTTAGATTGCTTAACTTTAGATTATATATACAGCTATATAGAGATATCTTAAGACTTTTATTGCTAAATCTAACATAAAAATATTGAGAAATACAATAAATCTTTCTAAATTTCAAAGTGTAGTACTATCATAGTAAAATAGTACCTACTCCTGTAGCAGATGTCGTAAAAAGAGACCAGGTTTGAGGTACCAGAACAAATGGCGGTATATCCATTCGAAGCAGCAGCATCCTTGTCGTGAAAGCTGTGCTCTGCAATCGTCCACACGCTTGCCCAGCGCGGCAAATATTTGCAAGATTTCCCGTTTTTGGAAATGCCTATGTCCACCAGTCGACTTGCAATGGCTGATATATTGATAATGATCTAAATTTTGTCTCCACTTATATTCAAATACAGTTTAAAACCATCTTTGCTTCTCACGTGGTGTATTATCTACAATGTTTCACTTTAGATAAAACTTATCACTTGAACGGTGATACGAATATCGCGGAGCGTCGATGATAGGACAATTCGTAAGGATATTTTGTTTAGTAAACTTATCACTAACAGCACCACTCAGTACTATATCAATTGCGTAGAAATAATGATGCCAGGTATTGCAACGTCCTTGGCAGTTTTACTATCTTTAATTTTGATAAAACATGCTAATGGTGTGCCTAGAGTAGACCCATTAGTCAATACAGATTTAGGACTAATTCGTGGAGTGAGGGCTTCAGATGGTGACTATTCAATGTTTATGGGCATACCTTTCGGAAAAGTTAATGCATCGAATCCTTTTGGGGTAAGTAATTAAAAAACTTACTATATGTTATTATATATCATTGACACGATAGCATATTCTGATTTCCTAAAATAGTCACACTCAGGATCTGTTTGTATACAGTGATATTTGTTTCTTTGTTATAAATCTTCATTGTTAAGTGTTATGAAAGAAAAGATAGATATTTTAATTCAATCTATGAATAAACAATAATAAAAATCATTTATTTCCAACGATGTTGCAATTAACAAACTGGAGATTACAATATTTAAATATACAAACACATACATACACCCACAACAAACAATACAAATCACTAGGCTAAAGCTCGTGCCGACGGTAAATAATAATTAGATTATTATAATTTGTGATCCTACGGTATTTGGTATGCTATCTGTTGCATGTATACTCCTTATTTAACAAGTATTTTAATTTAAACAGCATACTAAGAACTTTCATCAAACTTTCAGTTTCATTTGTCGTTTAAAATAACCACTCATTCGCCAAAACAGAGCAAATCAAAAGATTACTCGTCAATTTTGTTAAACTAAAATTACATAAAAGTATATGATGAAATAAATTAAAAAATAATTAATTAGAATACACATTCAAAGTATATAGTAATTACTGGGCATACATAACAGTAACCAAAAATTGCAATTAATTTGTTTATAAATCAATCGTGAATAGTAACAACTTTTCAATTTACAACTAAGTATTTAAATTTGACTGTTATATATCCTTTTTTAGGCAGCCATACCTCAGGTAGCATTTGAAGATGTATTTGACGCCGATGACGATTCAGCAATATGTCCACAAATTGAGGAATTCAATAGTACAGTGACAGGAAGTCTCGACTGTTTGCATCTAAATATCTATGTGCCTACTTCAGCAAACTCAAGAAACATTTTGCCTGTCCTCGTTTGGATCTATGGGGGAGGTTTCAGTATAGGGTTTGGGGGGCGGCTTCTCTATGGGCCTAAGTTCTTCGTAAAACATGACGTAATTCTGGTTACAGTCAATTATCGAATTGGACCTTACGGGTTTATGTGCTTAGATACGCCGGAGCAGCCTGGAAATGAGGGTTTTAAAGACCAACTTCTAGCTTTGAGATGGATCAAGAACAATATTGGATCCTTTGGTGGAGATCCCAATAAAGTAACATTGTTCGGTGAAAGCGCTGGGGGAATTGCTGTAGACTTCCACGTACTATCTCCCCAAGAGAAACTTTATGATAAAATTATTATTCAAAGTGGTACATCTCTGTCTCCAGTTTTCTATGAACCCCACAAAGATGGCCCACTTTTGTTAGCTAGACACCTTGGTCTTTATACGGATGATATGAACGAAGCTCTAAGATTTTTAGCAAATACTGAGACCGACCTGGTCATTGCAGCAACATCTGAATTAAAATTAGACTTTAGACCTTGCGTTGAGAAACCATTTGAAGGTGTTGAAAATGTAATAACCGAGAATTGGATTCACGCTGAAATGCCAAAAATAAAGGACGTTCCGGTACTTATAGGTTTTAACGACCACGAAAGACTTTTAATCTACCTGAACAATTCTCCAGAAACTTTTGAAAATTTGGATATTTTTCATAATAAATTAAATTTAGGCTTTCACATAGATAGTCCTGATTTCCAAGGTATGCAAGAAGCTGTGCACCGATTCTACATGGGTGACGAAGCAATCAGTTTCAACACGAGGTTTGAAATCATGGACTTTGACTCAGATTACATGTACAGCCACCCGACCTACAGAAGTATAGGAAGATATTTAAATAACGATGCGTCCGACATATTTCTTTATGTTTTCTCATACACTGGTGGAAGAAACTTTGTAAAACGGAGGCTTAATGTAACAGAAGGAGGAGCGGCACATGCGGATGAGATTGGTTATCTGTTTGATATTTCATTCTTTGATGAAGAACCAACTCCTGAAGACCAGTTAGTTATTGATCGTATGACAACGATGTGGACAAATTTCGTGAAGTTTGGGTATGTATACCATTACTGTTAAATTATTATAAAAACGGTGAGATTGACTTAATTTGTATTTTCCCAAACATTTTTATCTTGAATTTCTAAGACTATTTTAAATTCATCTATATTCTAACAATATCTTTGTTATCCATATACGCTACTCAATGAGACATAAAACCAGTTTAACTCCACAATATTAGTGATTTTTTAATCGAATGCTCTTTTTGCAGAAATCCAACACCTGAGATTAATAATTTGCTGCCTGTTGTATGGCCCCCGATCACAAAAAGTTCGCTGTTCCATTACATAGACATTGGCGCAGATCTGAAAGTGGATACCCGACCCTTCTACTCACGGATGTCATTCTGGGATCTATTTTATAGAACAAATGAAAATTTACAAAAAAATTACCCTGGTAGTGAATTATAAACTAACATTGATCGATTACAAGGATGGAAAAAATATTTCAGTAATTGTTTTTGAATGTAAAGTCCTTAGAAGTAGTTAACCTAAAGTAATAAAAGTAGTTTAACGTCACTTAAATTTATAAAGCTTGCTAAGGTACAAATACATCTGGAAGCTAATTTGTTAAATACCATAGGAAAATTCGAATAAACCTAATTTTACTCACCACAAACAAGCAGAGCTAGTTTGTGGTGAGATAAAATCAATCAAAAGTTAATAAATCAAAAATTGAAACGACATCAAAAATAAAAAAGATAGAGTTGTAGTTTTAAAGTGGAAATTACAGTTTTAATTTTTTTTCTATATACTTATAGAAAGAAATAAAAACAATTATACGCAAAAAAAGTATCAATACTGACATAATAAATTTCACGATAGTTAGCTCTATTACAGTCTTAACAAACCTTTATGTCTTGAAGGTGAAACACAATTTAATATTATGTAAACAGATAATGTATGATTTTTACTAGAAAAAAAAAAATTTCCCATACTGGTGGACTGTATTGACTGTACATACTGGTCTACGGTTATGCTACCGAGACCTTAGCTGGCATACCGAATTTTTCCTAGTTTTCCTTTGGTGCTGAGAAGTCCACGCCATTTTCCTCAATGTTGTAGGTAATTTTTATAGAAAATATCATCTTAAATATCATTATCATCATACCAGCCATTAAAAGTCCATTATTGAACATAGACCTCCCAAAGAAAAGGGGTATTTTGTTCAATGGCAATCGCAGAGCGCAGCTTTCGCGATGGGGAAGCTGCTGCCCATCCCCGCCCTGTAAATTTGAGCTGACTTTTTTGCATGGATATACCGCCATCTCTCGGTTCTGATACCTAAGTCGCCTCTTACGACACTTGGTACAGGAGGACGTACCATTCTACTCAACCGGTACCCCACGGAAAATCTTAAATATAATCCAACATTTTCTATGGATAAATTGCACACCGAAAAAATGTTTTTTACATTATATCGTACAATCGTACAGTCTAGAAGAAATATATGTAACTGAATTCTAAACTGCATTTCACTAAGCTAAGATTATCAACAGTTATTATCATTACTTTAAAAACATTATCTGCAGTACTTTATGAAAAAAATACGATGCATCAGGCGCACGCATTAACTCCGGAAAAGATGAAGACTCCATCGACAGTGTCCATAACTTTCGGAAATCGTTATTGCCTCGAATATATTTCTTTTATTCATACATTTATAAATGACAAAGCAAAATTATAACTAAAATCCTCGACGAACCTGTTTCTTAAATAATTGAGGAACACGTATGTCGAGAGACTTTTGTTTTTAGGAAACGGTTTTTAGGTTTTTATTCCTAATAATCTTATTAAACCATTTTAATGTTAAAAATTCAAATATGTCAGAAATAAATTTAGGCAATGCATTCAATGCATATTAATATTGTTAAAAGTAGCTTGTGGTATTATTTCCCAGGGTTATAGGTCTAGGCCAGCATATAAAGCTTATTTGTAAAAATAGTTAAATGTATTTTATTTAATATAATATATTTTTGGTTTTGCATTATGTTTTGGATGGATCTATAAATAATACTTCAAACATTTTTACTTTATCATATAATATAGATTATCCAATGAAAATATAATTTCAAGAATTAAATCCTACTTACTTATTTAATCCCTACTTTAAAACAATTTTAGATGTCATACTTAACAACATAATTTAATAAAACTGAAGAGTTTGTATTAACATTTATGAGATTGGAAAAAACATGTTTGTATACGACAAGAAAATTTATAGACTATTTAGCGTAATTATTATGTAGGTCTCGGTGTTTACCAGGGCTTTGGTTAAGTGTTAGATGGTTTCAGAATGTTTATTACAGTACTGACAAAATTTAAACCTAGCCAAGTCTTTCGTCATATATCTTAAAGCTAGATTAAAAACTTCATGAGAATTAGTAACAAGTCTGTAACAACTATTTTAAATCTTCTTCAGTTATTATTAAGTATTTTATTTACTTTGATTGGTATGAAATTTGAGTGTATTTAGTAGTTGACCCATTATCTATATCCTACATCTATTTTAAGACTATAACAACTTAAAATAGAATATTTCCCACAAGTCCCACCGCCATTTATTTACGAATTTAAACAATATGTCAAATTCCTTCTAGTAGATTTCAACAGACAACATGTTCAGAAGAATTTTCTTTCCGGAAGAAGAAGTTGTTACAGGCTTCATCTAAGGGTGCCATATTTGCTACTCACGCAAATACTATCAAACTTATTGTCTTGATGAAGATAAAAATTATCAGCTGCATCAAATCGCAGATATTCGTAACGTTCTATTGTTTGGCATAATCATGACCATATCTTGAGTAACAATCACAAAGGAATCATGATACCGACACTAACAACGTATTTTTCAGTCGTGCTCCTAATTTTAATTCCAAATATTAGTGGTTTACTTAGAGTAGACCCACTGGTAAATACTGAGCTAGGGCTGATTCGTGGAGTGAGGGCTTCTGATGGAGACTATTCAATGTTTATGGGCATACCGTTCGCCCGAGTTAATACAACGAATCCTTTTGGGGTAAGTGACCATTTTTTTTACTAGCCGTAATGGTTCAACTGTCTATTATTGCAAAAATAGTTCTGCGTTCTATTTACTTTAAATAATCGTGTTTTTACAGGTGTTCTTGATAGTATGTCGCTTACCAGTTACTTTGCCATAAATAATTCATACTTTTTCACATAATTTGACCTATTCCAGTAACGTATTTGATATTGATAAGGATATATATACTTTATCGGTTCAAATAGCTTTTATTACATGTAGTTAACAATAATATTAAATATATTTATTTGAAGAAACCAGCGTTGACAAATCTTATGAAAACTATTTTTTTTATTAATATCTTCTTTATTAGTATGAAGCATATAAAATCAAAGCATCTTAACACCAAATAATTTTAATTCAGGAGTTATTTATAAAAAAAATAGTATTGACGGACCTGATGCCGAAGATGGTATTGATTTTCATTGAGCCAACAGTCGTGAGTTTGATGCCAATCCAAGACATACACTAAAGCTTAGATGAATATTTGTGGTTTTCTGTGTCTGGTCAAAATGTATTTAAGTGCTAAAACCGACTTATCTCAGAGTCGGATTAACCTAAGAAATAATTATAAATTTATTTAAATTATAACAAAGCAAACATTGTTTACCAAAGCTGGTTTAAATTAGACTACTGATAATGCAACGGTTTTTAAGTTGATAGATATTTATTTTTAAGGTTATATATATATATACATAGTTTGAAGTCATTCAGAAAATAATAATTCAATATGTGTACATTTATGTTTAGGTTTTATTCAAATACATCAGGAAAAAATTGTGATTACTTATTAATGCACCTAAAATATAAAAACTAGTGAAATAAAACAGATAAATTAATATTAATTTATTTGAGAAGTTTTATGCATAAAAAAGCTGTATTTAATTTAAAATGATATTTACTTCGGCGGATCTCATACCTGTACTACCGAGTCTTCGGGCTTGGTAGTACGACGTCAGTGCAATTTTGTTACGTTAATGTAAATTTGGGTTCCGACTGACACCTGAGACAAGTTGTTTTTTTTTACTAGTCAAAACCATAATCAGTTTAAATTCTAAATACATACTAATATCGTGTTAATTTTGAACCGTACAAATAATTTTTTCTTTAATGTAAATATGAAAGTATTACGGAACTGCAGCATATCAGCCATAAGACGTGCTGCTGGACATAGGCCTCCCCAAGTAATCTCCAATAGGACCGGTTGTACGCGGCTTGTGTCCAGCGCGATCCTGCGGTTTTAGTCAGATCGTCTGTCCATCTTGCGGACGGATGCCTGACGCTGCGCTTGTATTTAAAATACTCATATTAGAGCAACAGCTTCAAAATATACAGATGATTTTTAATCATGGTCTATTTTAGGCGGCCATACCTCAGGAACCATTTGAAGATGTATTTGACGCCGATGACGATTCAGCAATATGTCCACAAATCGACACATTAACTAACACAGTGACAGGAAATCTCGACTGCTTACATTTGAATATCTACGTGCCTACAACAGCAAACTCCAGAAACATTTTGCCTGTACTTGTTTGGATCTACGGGGGTGGTTTCAGCACCGGATTTGGGGGGCGGTTTGTCTATGGGCCTAAGTTTTTCGTGAGACATAACGTAATTCTGGTTACAGTCAATTATAGAATTGGCCCTTACGGGTTTATGTGCTTAGACACGCCGGAGCAGCCTGGAAATGAGGGTTTCAAAGACCAACTTCTTGCTTTGAGATGGATCAAGAACAATATTGGATCCTTCGGTGGAGATCCCAATAAAGTAACATTGTTCGGTGAAAGCGCTGGGGGAATTGCTGTAGACTTCCACGTACTATCTCCCCAAGAGAAACTTTATGATAAAATTATTATTCAAAGCGGTACATCTCTGTCTCCAGTTTTCTATGAACCCCACAAAGATGGCCCACTTTTGTTAGCTAGACACCTTGGTCTTTATACGGATGATATGAACGAAGCTCTAAAGTTTTTAGCAAATACTGAGACGGGCTTGGTCATTGCAGCATCATCTGAATTGAGTTTAGACTTTAGACCTTGCGTTGAAAAACCGTTTGAAGGTGTCGAAAACTTAATAACCGAGAATTGGATTCACGCTCAAATGCCAAAAATAAAGGACGTTCCGGTACTTATAGGATTTAATGACCACGAAAGACTTTTAATCTACCTGAACAATTCTCCAGAATCTTTTGAAAATTTGGATATTTTTCATAATAAATTAAATTTAGGCTTTCACATAGATAGTCCCGATTTCCAAGGTATGCAAGAAGCTGTGCACCGATTCTACATGGGTGACGAAACAATCAGTTTCGACACGAGGTTTGATATCATCGACTTTGACTCGGACTACATGTACAGTCACCCGACCTACAGAAGCATCGAGAGATATTTAAATAACAACGCGTCCGACATATTTCTTTATGTTTTCTCATACACTGGTGGAAGAAATTTGGCAAAAAGGAGGCGTAATGTGACAGAAGGAGGAGCGGCACATGCGGATGAGATTGGTTATCTGTTTGATGTTTCATTCTTTGATGAAGAACCAACTCCTGAAGACCAGTTAGTTATTGATTGTATGACAACGATGTGGACAAATTTTGTCAAATTCGGGTATGTAATTCAGGTTACTGCTTAAAATTGTAACTATCCCGTAGAACTTCATTAACTAGCTATAAAATAAAATCTTACCTATTGCTTACACTACAAAGATACAAAAAGTTTCCAAACTAATATTACTCAATCAGTTTTTCCTTTGAATAATTATATTTTTTATATTTTTTCAGGAATCCAACGCCTGAGATTACTGATTTGCTGCCGGTCGTGTGGCCTTCTATCACTAAAGGTTCTCTGTACCATTATCTAGACATTGGCGCAGATCTAAAAGTAGATGCCAGACCTTTCTACACACGCATGTCTTTCTGGGATCTGTTTTATAGAGTTAACAAAAATCTTCAAAAGATTTACCCTGGTAGTAAATTATAAACTTATTTTATTACAGTGACGGAAGGAACATACATAAAGGTAGACTTAAAAATGTCATACCTACTTTAGGTATCACTTTTACACAATTTTTAAATATACAAGACTTTATATATAATAACGTGTGATGATAAATACATTAGTTTAAGGAAATAAAAGAAAGTACATATATTATTTTTGTTTAATAATTACATACTTACTCCTCATATATTAAAATAACCGATGTTTGCTTGTATTTGGTTTGTGGTGTTCACACAAGAGATGGATTTCTGATGACACCACGAACAAATGCCAAGTCAAATTATTATTGATGATATTAAAAAAAATTGATTGATATCTATAATTGATATTTTATTATTAATGTTATCTATAAATTATGTTTTGACTTTGACATACTTCAAATTGTCGTAACAATGTTCTAAGACACATTTTTCTGACACGTGTGACTTATGAATATTACCAATACCAGTATTGGTAATATTCATAAATCACAGAAATTCCTTATCTGATTTTTGCTAAGTGATAACAGGCGTCACAGATGCAAGGTATGAAGACCTAAAGTTTGTAATCTAGAGTTTATAGGTAGCACATAAATCATAAAAAAAAATCATTATTTGAAGATCAGGTTGACAAACAATGTCATGTGCCATTGTAAATATATAGGATATATTCACAGGAGACTTCATAAATATACAAATATGTTCTCATATTAGGCTTGTTATTTGTTTATTGACCAATAGTTTCACTTGGAATAGAAGTCGCAGTTGTACATTTTGCATAATGGTTTTTTTCTGTAATAAATTTAGGAATAAAAATCTAATACAGATTTTTTTATTATTTGATGATCCGTCATATCTTAAAATAATGTTAAGTATTAAAAATAATTTTCATAATAAAATAACGCTACACCGCGCTCGTATTTGCTTCAACCTGAAAACCACGCTAAAATTTTACCCAATTTGTATTGCATGGATGTCGTTGTAACGCTTAGGTACTAATCGACAATCGCAAATCAATTTTTCTAATTTTAATCACTTGTAAATCTGACACCGTCATATAGATAACCAGTAACTACGGATGCAATTAAAATATGGTAGACAAACCTTTTTTTTGGTCTATAGTACCTTACATTTTTTCCTTCGCGGTTATTTATAATTTTTTATTACTTTTACAATTATGCACCTTTTACACATATGAAGAATAGAATGCATGCATTTTTATATATTTATAGATAAAATAGCGAATTGAGTGTGTGAAAAGTGAATTTTTTCTTTTGTTATTGGTGTTTCAGTTTTGATCTATTAGATAACGCTTTAGTAAGTTTTTGTTAGTCAGTGGTGTTTCTGTAAGCAAACGGAAATATTACCAAAAACATTACAAATCTATTTGAATATGGAACGCTCAGTGTTAAACAAACATTGTTTTACAAACTTAGTATTATCTGCATTATATTACATATTTTGGATTAAAACTTATCAGGAGCTATCGCATACATTCATATTGATAGTTCGTATTGTATATTTATCAAAAATTGCTTCTTCAGTACAACATCTGTCACATAGGATTCATCATGCCACGTATTCCAACGTCTTTTGCAGTCATACTGCCTCTTATTTTATTTGAAAATGTTAATGGTGTGCTTAGAACAGATCCACTAGTCAATACAGATTTAGGACTGATTCGTGGAGTGAGGGCTTCAGATGGTGACTATTCAATGTTTATGGGCATACCTTTCGGCAAAGTTAATGCATCGAATCCATTTGGGGTGAGTGATTATATTATTTCTGACTATTGATCTAGGATAGTTTTTTGTTTTCCAGAACAGTTATTTGTAACAAATATCTATTTATATACGAGCGTAAACTTACACATTTATATCATTATTATGATATTCCGTTTGTTGATAGTCGTAGTTATAGTACTATAGTGAAAGACTTGTCAAGTTTAAAATGATCTTTATGTATACCCGTCGCAAGCGGTATGGCTTGTTGTGCTTGCTCAAAATAATCCATTCTTCTATCGAGTCACCAGATCTTCTCCATTTTATTAAAATAAACACACAGTATTAAAACCGTTCACCCAATACCTTCGCGTTACAGGATTATAAAAACAATATTTCTTTCTACAAACGATAACCCGAATGTGTCGTTCCTAAGACCTGAAACGCAGTGGCAAAACATAGATGAATTTAATAATTGATTTTTTACTTTTAAGAGGAATTTTTCAAAAATTCTAGTAGTCAAGTAATCCTCAGCCTCCAAATAAAATATCACAATCAGCTAAAGATTAGAAACATAATTCATTATATTTTTTTTGCTTGTAACTTTTAGCATTATTTACGTCTTGTTTAATAGAAAAAAAAACATGTCGTGTACGCATCTCTTAGGTTACTTAATATTGTTTTGTATAAATGTAATGTAATATAAATAAAGTAAATATAATGTATTGTACCAGTACTAAATGAATAAATAAATATAATATACGAACAACATAACTGCTTTAAAGTCCAAAGAACAGATTTTTAATTATCGTCTTTTGTAGGCAGCCATACCTCAGGAACCATTTGAAGATGTATTTGAAGCTGATGACGATTCAGCAATATGTCCACAAATTGAGGAATTCAATAGTACAGTGACAGGAAATCTCAACTGCTTACATTTGAATATCTACGTGCCTGATTCAGCGAACTCCACCATGTTACCTGTCCTCATTTGGATCTACGGAGGAGGTTTCAGAATAGGATTTGGGGGAAGATTTCTGTATGGACCCAAATACTTTGTTCGACATGATGTTATACTGGTTACAGTCAACTACCGACTTGGACCTTATGGGTTTATGTGCCTAGATACTCCAGAACAGCCTGGAAATCAGGGTTTTAAGGACCAGCTGCTGGCTTTGAGATGGATTAACAGAAACATAGCTTCATTTGGTGGAGACCCAAATAAAGTAACATTGTTCGGTGAAAGTGCTGGAGGTATTTCTGTAGATTTCCATGTATTGTCCCGTCAAGAAAAATTGTATGATAAAATCATTATTCAGAGCGGTACATCTATGACTCCGTTATTTAGCGAACCAAATAAAGATAACCCTCTGTTATTAGCTAGACATCTTGGCTTTGATACGAATGACACGAATGAAGCGCTTACATATTTGGCAAATTTAGAGACCAACCTCGTTATTACAGCCACATCTGAATTAAGTTTAATCTTCGGACCTTGCGTTGAGAAACCCTTTGAAGGTGTCGAAAATTTTATAGTTGAAAATTGGGTTTTTGACCAAATGCCAAAAATAGCAGACGTTCCCATATTGATTGGATTTAATGACCATGAAATGCTAGTAGGATACCTCAACATGCCTCCAGAATCTTTTGAACAGTTGGAAGTATTCCATAATAGGTTTGATTCAGGTTTTCACGTCGACAGTCCTGATTTTCAAGGTATGAGAGAATCAGTTCGCCGATTCTACATTGGCGACGAACCAATCAATGTCGATACAAGATTTGATATCATCGACTTTGAGGGTGATTACACATTTTGTCACCCGACCTACAGAAGTATAGGAAGATATTTAAATAATGACGCATCCGACATATTTATGTATGTTTTCTCATACACTGGTGGAAGAAACTTTGTAAAACGGAGGCTTAATATAACAGAAGGAGGAGCGGCACATGCGGATGAGATTGGTTATCTGTTTGATATTTCATTCTTTGACGAAGAACCAACTCCTGAAGACCAGTTAGTTATTGATCGTATAACAACGATGTGGGCGAATTTTGTTAAGTATGGGTACGTATATCTTTTCACTATTCAATATTTAATTCTATCGCAATATTATTTTCTTCTTGCTGAACCTTAACTTATATAAACATTGAATGTCATGTTTATTTATAACGAATGAACGACCTAAAAAATTAGTTTTAAGTTTCTAGCTCTAAAAATAGCGGTACTTCCATACAACTTTTCATCCCCCTTTTCAACCCCTTACAACCCTTATTTCGAATTAAAAAATAGGCTATGTCCTTTTTCAGGGTCTAAAGATTGTCTTTGCCAAATTGCATCAAAATCGGATTAATGGTTTAATTGGGAAAGCGTAAAAGACAGACAGACAGAGTTACTTTCACATTTATAATATTAGTAAGGATTTGGTCAATTTTTTTTACAGCAATCCAACACCTGAGCTTACTGATCTGTTGCCGGTTGCATGGCCTCCCATCACAAATCGGACCTACCATTACCTAGACATTGGCGCAGATCTGAAAGTGGACACCCGGCCCTTCTACACACGGATGACATTCTGGGATCTCTTCTACATGGCGAATGCACATCTGCAAAAATAATTATGCATTAATGAATATGATCTCAAATTATTCTAGTGGTAAAAATGGTAAAAAAACAAAAAGTTATTATTACAAAAAGTAAGATCAAGAATATAAATATGTTCAAACAATTTTGTTTTTGAAATGTTGTCTCTGGTCTTTAAAAATGTGTTGAGTAGACTTGTGAAATTATTTCATTTGATAGAATTCATACCTCTTAGTTAAAATAGATAGATATTTATTCAGGTACCTCGGATCGAACAATAATCAATTCTAAATGTGGATTTTCATATATTTTGTGAAAATCTGTAAATTTTAACAAACCGTGCTATCAAACGATGCAAATTTTTAGCTTCCACACATTTTATTTGTTTGTTTTACATTTTATGAAGTCAGCAAATATGCATACAGCTGGCTTGATGCAAAACGTGTGCGCAGCTTATAATCACTCGTTATCACAAAGATATCATTAGTGTGTCGCCAACCCTGTAAACATAGTATACAATGTCACATTTACCTAGTAATTTCACCGCCTTTCTCATCCTTCAAGCCGGAACACAACGATGAAACACTGCTATTTGGCACAAAAAATAGTTGAGAGTGAGGTACCAATCGACCTTCGTAAGAGGTCTACCTCTCTAGTAAATAAATTAACGTATAGTACCTACCACACACTAACCCCTAGTATAATATTTCTAGGATTTTATAAGTATTGTCCTAAATCTAAAATCCAGCTTTAGATGGGGTTACTCTGGGTTGATTTTTCGACAATCATTTATTCGCAGCTGTCCATAAACAAAACTGTTTCCCAAACAGCCAGTTAATATCTCAAGGATAATATTCGCGCGTTGCCAACCCTGTCACTTGACGATATAATGTAACATTATTTCAGTAAATTCACTACCTCTCTCACCCTTCCAACCGGAATACAGCAATGCGAACTATGCTATTTTTTTAAAGAAATAAGTGAGAGTGAAGTACCAAAGCTTTACGACCTTTATATTCTGTCTATCTCATGCAAGCCTGATATGTAATTGAGATTGTCTTCTAGCAATATAAAGTTTTTACATTCTGATCACTTTGGTATGGAGATTAAAGAAAAATCATTCAACCATTCGACATGATCTTTACACAACAGACAATAATCTCAAAATTGTCCCCAATAAGATATAAGAGAGGAAAAATATCTTTAGTATATTTTCGACACAAGTAATTAACAGAATATCGCTAGAAATAATATCGAATGAGATATAGCCCGCTCGAGGCGAGCCGGTCTGAGCTAATGGCGTGTAAAATTAATGCCCTCCAGTTTTTGACAGTTTTCTATTAACTGTGGAAATTAATAATCCCGGTTCATTCCTTTTATGGATAATTATTATTACAATCTTGTTGCTTATGTTTTGGATGTTAAAGATAATGCCTCCTTTGATGTACAACATCCAATATAGGAAGTTTTCAGTTCATCTTGTTTTCATGCGTTGGCCTTTGAACTTATCCTCCTAAAGTTAATATTCCATTTTATTTTACATTCATTAGCGTCCTGACTGAAATTGCGTTTCTTGACAAAATGCTTTAAAATATTAAATCAGAAGAAAATCTAACTGTTTATTAAAAAGAGATGTTTTAATTACAAAAAATCTAGTAGTTCCTTTTCTCTTAAAAGGGTCTAAATATTTTTATAAATTGTATTTTTCTTTATGTAATTCTCTGCGTACAATAAAGAGTATATTATTATTATTATTATTGAAATATATCATGTATTGTTAATATCATATATTGCTAATAATGTAACTTTCTACTAATAAAAGAGATTTTGATTACAAACGTGCAAAAATGTAAATGGATTTCCATTTTAATTTAATTATAATATAGCTAATTTTACTCTAAAAAAATGTAGCTTATAATTAGTGAGATTAGGTTTTCACGTTGAACATTCAAGAGATTTTCAATATGATGCAGCATCTCTCCTAAAACAAACTATGATCACTACGATATGTAGTCGCGGGGTACCGGCAGAGTATAATAGCACCTCCCCAATATACAGTACCAGGTGACGTAAGAGACGACTAAGGTACCAGTACCGATAGATGGCGGTTTATAAACCCGAAAAAGCGTAATTCAAAAAACAGGGCAAGATTGGGCAGCAGCATCCCCGCTATGAACTTTGCGCTCAGCGTTTGCCAAGACGCTTGCCAAGCTATTGCTATTATGGGCAAAATTTCCCCTGTCTTGGGAAGGCCTGTGTCCAACAGTCTAATGGTTGATATGACAAATCGAGTTCTGATTTTGAAGGATGGTATCTACGTAAATATATCGCAATCAAGTCAATATCTGAGACGCAAGCGCCTTCCGGTGGCACTGGCTGAAGGTAGACGAGCTCGAAAGACGAGTGCTTCATTAAGTCAGCGAAGTGCTCATCTAACATTCGTCACGTGACATTTTTGTTGCATGTCCGGCCACTAAACCATCGCACATTCTGTGCTTACCAAAGCACTTGCAATCTTTGGTAATTATTTGTTGATTACATTATCGTTGTAATTACTAGGTTGCTTTTTTCATCTACAATATACACCGACGACATCTAGAGAATGAATACTAAGATGGACTCAAATGTTGATTTTGGTAACTATCATTATCGTTATCTATCGGTATGCACTAATATTCTTTTTGTATTAAAATTATTTGCGTCGCCTATAGATGCTCGTAATATCACAAGGATATCACTAGCACGTCGCTAACCTTGTTATTTGAAGATATTATGTCTCATTACTCAGTAATTTCTCTCTCACCTTTTTTTTACGGGCCGATAGCGTGGATGGTAATGATTCTATCTTGTGCGCCAAGGGTTTTGGGTTCGATTCCCACCCAGAGCAAATATTTATATTATGGTGTTTGTTTTTGTTCTGTGTCTGGGTGTTATATTTATTTATTTGAGTAGTATATTTGTGATGCCTCTGTAGTCTGGCGTCTATCAAATAAGTGCTTAGTGTAGAAATGTTAAAAAAAATACCTATCATACCAGAATACAGCAATGCAAACAGTGATGTTTTTCAGTGGAAATAGTTGAGAATGAGGTACTCATGCAGAAGACCTTTGTATGGGATGGGGTCTTCTTCTTGCAACGTGTATAACCACTTTTATATCTTTATTATTATATTAGACTTATGCGAAACGCTATCTCCTATAGTTGAGGTAATTCAGATAGAGGTTTATCAATAGCCTTCAATACGTATATATTTTGATAGATAATGATACGTTTATTAATAATTAATTCCTTGCCATAGTCTAACAATCACCAACAAATAAATATGCTAATTAGAACAACGGTTTATACCAAAATTACGTGTAATTCTTATGGTAGGGTGCCGGCGGAATAAAATAGTACCTCCCTTGTGCAAGGTATCGTAAAAGATGACTAAGGTACCCGAACCGACAGATGACGGTTTATCCATCCGAGACAGTGCAGCACTAATGCAATGTAGATGGGCAGCAGCATCCCCATCACTAAAGCTGCATTCTGTGCTTACCAAGTATGGCAATAATGGGCAAAATCCCCCCTTTCTTGAGAGGAGACCTAAGTCTTAAGTCGAATGATTGTGTGTCGGGTCAGGTAGTAGTTTATAAATACAGATAAATTCAAAGAAAGCTGCCGCTAATTGTTTGAATATAATCAAACATCACGTTCCGCGTTGAATTTCACATTTCATTAAAACATACCGTCATTTAACTCGCCAGAAACAAACGCGGGTGGCAAAAAGCGAAGCGTAATTAATACAACACTCGGTGGTATTCATTAATTTAGTTTTTGTTGCATCATATTTTATCGTACAGCATTCGTACTTGACGTGGCAGGCTCAGAGGCTTCCATGCGCTTTACGCTGGATACAGTCGACTCTAGACTTTATTATATTCACAAAAATATTATATTATATATATATTTATATATTATATTTATATCTCATACAAAAGTCGTCTGCCTAATGCCTTACTCTGACCTAGATCTACTGCCAAATAGCAGTGATCGCATTGCCGTGTTAAATTACTGGTATCTTCAAAAGAAAATGTTGGCAACGCGCTCGTGATAATATTAACGTCTGTAGCCTGCGTTCTCGATTACTATAACGCTGACTTGAAGTGTAGTGATAGTTTAGTTTGAATTTTAGACTGTCATATAAAAAACGTCCACAGTAAATGACGTTGACGTAATAATGTTAATAAAAAGTACATATTTTAAAAACCAACATCCATAAACAACCGAAT
The DNA here is from genome assembly GCA_020976665.1 of Heortia vitessoides. Classification (NCBI taxonomy): domain Eukaryota; kingdom Metazoa; phylum Arthropoda; class Insecta; order Lepidoptera; family Crambidae; genus Heortia; species Heortia vitessoides. Next base: position 1,963,746 of record JACJUM010003237.1, on the reverse strand, counting down.
ACCATTAAGCCACGTTATAGACTGGGTTTTGTAACTTAAAATTAGTAGCATTCATCTTGTGAGATTTGAGCGAAAACCCGACACAGACTAAGTCATCTGGGTTTAATTTTGCATTTAATGATTTTTTTCGGTTTAATGTACTATTATTTTTACAACTTCAGTGCGCCATTCTCGTCATTATTACCTATTCAATAAAAAACAAATCTTAACCTGGAACTATGAATATAAAAATTATAGCTATACACATATTTCAGCTTGAAAATTAGTGATAGTTTACAAATTTAAAAAAATTATTGCAACAGAACTTGCCAATATCCATTCCTCATAATATTTGTTCAGCAAATTTCAGAAACTTAAAGATAATTTTTATTTGTGCCTTGAGGTATAATATAGTGCCGCTTTTAGCATCAATTGTTATTAGAAGCAATTGAGGTACCAGAACCAACACTGCGTAGCCCAAATGCACGTCTACCAAACGCGGCAACGATGGGCAAAACACCTGCTTGTAAACGTTCTACTGCTGCGTTTATGATTTATGACAATGGTTATGATGCACCTACATTTAAATGATTATTTAATATTGTTTATCTATAAAATAATAACTTTCTGTTTCTCTTGATAGCAAGCATAATAATTTTCACTTACTTTCTTAAAAACAATTGGTTTATTTAAGTACAATTATTTAAAGTTTTTTATAAGATCTCAAGATATAATTATATAAACTTTACCTTGAAATCCATTATTAAAGTATTATATAAGTTTTGATGAATGATAACTCTTTGAAAATAAACAGCTCTTTTTATTGAAAATGTTTTCCCGGAATAAAATTCCAAGAAGGATATCATCACTAACTTAAGTAGTTTTTCTTGCAGGATCTGCAACTGCAGAAACTTTAAGAAATTGATCAATCTAAAAATAAATTTAATTAAGAATATTTAGTGTTACAAAAAATAAAGCAAATTTATCCATCGATTGCAATATAAAAACCACAGCTGCGAGGATAAAAAGTGTCCCGTTTCATTCAATTCATCTTGAGGGCTCGCCGTGTCATATCAGACAATGATGGCCGCGATGCTTCCCGAATGTTTCTCGAACGTTCAAGCCGTTGGAACACTGACGAATTGTTCCTTTACATACAGCTCGACGTTATGAATTATGAGCTGTCTAGCTAATGAGGAAGAGATGTAAATAAATCATAATACCGCGATATCTCTCTTTGGTTCAACTGTGAGTGAATATTAAATGAGTCTTCCATATTTAATTGGTTACTTCTTGCACTCAAGCACTTGTACGAAATTTTTTGTAAAAAAATCATAAATACACTTAATATATTCTGACTAATTTAGTTTAATTTTTTTGGGATATTTTAATAAACAATAGTCATGAATACTATATAGCACGTATTTAATAGATTTAAAATCAGAGCAATAGGTGAATGGCACGGACATTCATTCGCGACTGACTGCGCGAGTACATATACATATATTAAAGATATTAGACACAAGCTCATAATACTTCGTATATTCTAACATAATTTAAGTCTAAATTTTTTGTTTGACCGCCATATGTAATTTGAGGCGGTTGCAAGATGCCGGCAGAAATGAATAATATTCTTTCAGTAGCAGGTATCGTAAAATGCAACTGAAGTATCGGCACCTACAGATAGCGGTATATCTATCCAAACGAGTATCGCTCAAATGCAACAGGGCATAAGCATTTCTGGCGCAAATCTTCACTCTGCAATTGCCACCATGACTGCGCAGCACGGCAATTATGCAAAAAAAGGAACCCTTTCGCGAGGAGGCTTGTGTTTAGCGGTGGACGTTCTATGGCTGATGATAATTATATCATGATGACACGCTCGAATAACTTCTTCCTTTAAAAAATACTGTCGCACCCAAAAAAACGGATAGATTGCGCGTAATGTGGAAATAACAACGTTTTATAAAATTGTATGCGTTATGTTTATACGAGTAGGTAAAAAAAACTATAACGTTCATTTTTGTGGTCGTTTCGATCAAAATACATTTTAAATGTTAAAGTATAATTGAAACAAACTTTGATAATTAATATAATACAAATTGGAGTAAAACAACTTTAAAACAAACAAATCCTATGAATGGCTTCCAGTGACAATAAAAGGCACTAAGCCGATTTTACAAAGCAATCACTATTTGTAGTTGCATATGATTAAAATAAAATTTAACGTTTCAATAATTACATTTAATTATACATATAAAAATAACTTTTTCGCATACTATTATTAAAGAAGTACGATAGAGTCCGCTTATAATGACATCAAAATGGCAAACTAATCGTAACCAACTTAATTTTTTTAAATTGAGATATTTAATTGAATAGCGAAAAAACAATACGATTAATAACTTAAAAAAACATTAACGACATAGAAAAATATACCACAAACAAATAAATTATTCAATTAGAGGTATGCACGCACCCAACGTCGCAGGGAATTAAGTGCATATGCTCATGAAAAATATATGTAAGGAATTAAGTCGGTCTTAAAATAAAAATAAATTATTAAAAGTTTAGCTTAGCTTAGTTTTATTAAAAGTCAAGTATTTTAATGAGCTAATAAATAACTTTAAGCGGTATGTTACAAAATTCGACTAAATGATAACATCTTCTAACATTTACGCGTTCTAAAGATAGTGCAAGGTAACCGAAACTTTGAACTATAAATGTAAAAAGTTAAATAAATCGCGTTTCAAAGCCGTTAAGAAAGTAGTTTCGACCGAATTGTTAAAAGTATTGTATCATAACCAAACTTCACACCCACCTATTTCGTATTAAGCTAAACATGTTTCTTGAAATGTAACTGGTTGCTCGGTCTTATTTTTTATTATATGTAAACCGTTTAATACATAAAGACTTGTTTATAGAAAATATAAAACAATTCCTAAGGCATGTGTTCATACAAGTAAAACTCGCTAAGCATTTATAGAAAAAATGAGTCGGTGCTCACCAAACCACGGCATATGACGTAACCATGATATCAAATACATATTATGATTAACACATAATGATAAAAAAATTTAAGAAGTCACACTAAAAGCAATCTCATTTCCATCACCGTCATCATAGCACTAGTAAAACGTCCACTGCTCAAAAATAGGCCTCCCAAAGATAAGGATAATATTGTAGTTAAGCGTAGCTTCGAAACGGAACAATTGCTGCTCATTTCCGCCCTGCTTTAAGCTACTCCGTTAAAAGATGTTCTGGTACATAAATGACCTCTGACGATACCTGGTACAAGGATTAGTATTATTCTACTCTGCCGGTACCCCACCTGCAATCTACAGGCACATAAAACAATTATTTGTAAGCAGCATCTCACCAAACAATAACATCATACAATTTTATCTCATCTCGCAAACAGCACTATTTTAGAAACCCCATTGTCAAACACAAACAATGGCAGCGTGGCTGTAACTCTCGCTTATAATCTCGTCTTCCAATAAATAACTTACATAATGAATTCTGACGCAATAATCTTATCTAGAAATGATACGCCATTGAACTTCTGAAATATCACCGGTTTAATGAAATCTTAAAGCAATTCGGGCCGGGAACACCGGATATTTTATTCGGATACGAATAATTTTAACCCAATTCCCAGCGTCAACTTATTAATGGAGGGGGAACTTCTTTCAGGAATTATTATTTATCAGTAACTTAGGCCAGTAACGGCGCCGGAGTTTTGGGTGTGGAAATGCAAGTATGTTTGTTTGTACATTCATAATTCAAGGCGAAATTTATACCACTTTTGGATCACTCTGTGCTGATATATTTATTTTACATGACTAAATTTACAAACGGTATACGTATACGGCTATATTAGTAAATTTCTTTGCAGCCTTTAGGCTCCAGAGACATCACAAGAATATCACAGTGCGTTGCCAACCTTGAAGATATTATGTAACATTACCCAGTAAAAAGTCTCTGACTCCTCAAACCAACATAACAAGTCCAACATTGTTTGAAGGTAGAAATAGGTGAGAGTAGGGCATTAATGCAGACGACTCATTTCCGGCTTACAACTAACAAAAATATTTATCCTAGTCGGGAATTGAATCCATGAAATCTGGATCATAAGACAGGGACATGCGCTATCGGCTTGGCAAACCCATTCAATGATTGTAGTTGAAAATGCATATCCAGTAAAATTAGCTTATGGTATCACATATATCATTAAATAAGAAATCTTACCAACTGGATTCAGTTCTGAGGCTTTATTCTGTACTAGCAAGTACTGCTTCTGTACTACTTTCACACGCGTCAAGTTGTAGAACATTCATACTTTAACTTAGCACCCTCCTTTCACCCATTAAAAGATAATTTAAAAAAATATATTTTGCACGTGTTTCATGGTTTACAAAACATGATAATATATATAAATAGGAATATGACTCAATAAAGAACTTTCATACTGAATTTCATTAGATTAACTTTAAAAACATAAAAGTTTCTTACCAACTTTGCATCCTCGTTAGAAGGTGAATTTACAAAAATCTTTCCGTGGATAAAGGAACCTCTGTGCAAAATTTTAAGTTTCATTTTCAAGTATACCCTTTAAAGTTTAGGCCTTGGGTTCCTTCTCATACTTCTTTTTTATATATAGATATATTACATGTCTCAGTTATACAAAACAAACCTCGATATCTGAAATAATTTATTTTCATTTCTTTGCCACAGTTTCTTTTATAAATAAGAAAAGGAAAAAAATTACCACAATTTGCTTACATTTGCTTTGTTTCTCACAAAGTGTAGTACACAATACTGATTAAATTTTAATAAAGCCTTCAGTTTTTCCTAATCTAATAAAGTAGCTCATATTCATTCATACCTCAATCCAAAAGCTTTTTAAGATGAATAGGTTTATATTTTTTTATAACTTCGTCTTACAAATTAATGTAATAATACTGACACGCTTTAAAGTTATAGACTCTCAAACATAATTCATCGATCCCCAAATAACATAATATTAAAAGACCAAAAGAACCATGAAAAGTATTTCACAAAAACGTTTTAGTACTGTTTATACAAATAGAAGGTATTGTGTTAAGATGCAACACGCATACTCTTTTGTATATTCTTATGAATTTAAGGCTTTTGAATCTTGCCGTGAGGTCCGGCACAGGTGCCTTGAAGTACCACCATAGTAGATAGTGTCGGAAGAGGTAACTAAGGAACCAGAACCGACAGACGGCGGTATATCCATCCATAACAATGCAACTCAAATGCACAGGGCAGGGATGGGCAGCAGCATCTCCGTCGCGAAAGCTGCACTCTGCAACTGCCAACACGCTTGCCCAGTGCGGTAATTATGGGCAAATATCCTCCTTTCTTAGAATGGCCTATGTCCAGCAGAGAATTTTCAAAGGCTGGTGTAATGACGATGATGCCTTTTTATGTCTTGTAAACAGCAGTAGAATTGGCAACTGCTGAAGTTTTGGGAGGAAAATAATATTATCTTTACCATCTGCTAGTAAATTTCATTACAAGTAAGATGTAAGGTTGTTGACGATTCCCAGCCATAACAAACTACTATTTTTGCTTGTTTTATGTTAGAAAAAATATTTAAATTTTATATTTGTATTACCTCAGTTGTCTGATATCTGTAACATAAAAACATAAATGTTTTAAGTCGCTCATCACGGAGTCTCACTGTGTAAGAAGAAGGAGTTAATTGTATTTTAGTAATAGCATATATTTTCAGAAAAAATATAATTCTATAAGAGAAGTATATCGATAGATAGTAGTTGTATTGGTAATAGAAATGGCTTTAGCTTAATAAGAGTTCTTTGTAACGGCTTTAAAACGCCGTTTCTTAAACTTATATATATTTTTGTAGACGTTCCGGATTCCGTTTTTAAAACAAAGCTTTAAAGATTGGTTTTAAATAAAACATAGTTATATTTTTTTATTTTAATGCAAGCGTCTATAGGCTGCGATAATGCTTCCAATCATGCAGACTGTGTATTTGTTCGTTGACTTAGTCATTTAAAATTCAAGTGCTCTTTAAAAAATTCTATATGTATTATCTCTCAACCGTTTATCTTATAATACATGGCCTTTGTTATAATTTGGCACTAGTTTTAAAATGGCTTCTACTTTTTTTTTAATTAGTTTTAAATTAGTTCTTTACCTTATTTTAGCCTAAGGCTATTTGTTTGTTGCGTTTTAAAATGTATCTAAAGCTTTCCAGCAATGTTTGGCATTTGCTTTAATTTTTTTTAAAGGTTTATGTTTTATCGTACATTTTTTATTTAATAAAATTTATTTTAAAGTATGAAGTAAATAGATAATAAAATTATTGTTATGTAGTTAGTATTTTACGAAGTATTTAAGAAAACAGAAATGATTAAAATTAATATTACCATCTGCAAAAAGCTTCTTTAGCGAGTTCGATTTCAGTCCAGTACTATAGAATGGCTTTGTTTATTTACCGCAAACGCCTTCAGAAAATTATGGAACTGCTCAACACCCATCGCATTAAAGACAAAAAACGTTTCCTTGCGATACTCGATAGGCGTTCAACTTCTTTAGTTCGCATCTCAGATGCACTGCGGTGTCGGGTCAACCCGATAAAGTGCTTTTGCAATTTGTCTAATCGGTGCATGTATACAGTTCTCTTCATGTTGTTATTGCTAATAAGATTTACTCAAAAGTGAACTCTTAACAACACAACAGTAAGAGCTGAGGCTTTTCGTAAGAATACTTGCATAAAACATAACTTATATTACTCTCCAAGTGACTTCCAATAGAACCGATCGTATGCGGCCTATGTCTAGCGCGATCTTGCAGTTTTAATCAGATTGTCTGTCCACCTTGTGGATGGACGTCCTACGCTGAGCTTGCCGGTACGTGAATGAAAATGGGCAGCAGCATTCTTGCCATATAGCTGCGCTCCGTGATTGTCACCACGCTTGCACGGCGCGGCAGTTATGGGAATATTCCCATTTTTCGGGAGCCCTATCTATAGTCCAACAGTAGATATGTGGCAGGTGATATGCTGAATCATTATAAATTTATGACATTTGATACTTCGTGAAAATGTGTCTTTCTCATCGTGAAATTGGTAATAATATTTGAGTTAATCAAACTTTTATACTGTATAATATAATAGACGTATACACGTATGTCGGCTCAAAGAAATGAAAGATGGGCAACACAAAAATGTTGAGAAACACTAGCCTATACAAATCCGCCCGCAATATTGGGAGACGCAGCCTTAATTTTTACGTTTTTTTAGAGTCGGCCCATAAAGCTGAAGTTTGTTGCCGTTAATAATTTATAGGACCGCGTTATCTAAAGAAGGTCCATTTGAATTTGTTTATCGTGACGGAGCCTGAGAAATTCCGCTTCAGAATACAGATTAACTCTGCATTATTAATCTTCAAGGAAAAGTAGCCTCGTAATGATAGGAGAGGCGATCCTCTATAATGATTCAGTTTCAGAAATAAATACTCCATTTAAATTTTATATGAGAAATTATAGGTACATTATTAGAAGGTAGACGTTGAATTTGATTTGTATGGAGTGAAAATGCCCTATGTTATTCTTAACTTCAGCCATCTATAATGAAAAAACTATACATGTTTAACTAGGGACCCGGCTTCGCATGGTTGCAATGAGGATAAAAAATGGTTATTAGGGGTTATCTCCATGAAATGTACAATACTATAGAACATTATTTAGTCTCTCTTTTTTCGTTATAAGACCAGGCTGACAAAAAAGCATACAGTCTGCGTCTATCACTATAAGCGTTACTGCAGCATACAGACGCTCGTAAGAGGCCATTCAAAAATTACGTCACACGATTTTCATTACACCCCTCGCTAGTGTGACGTCACGTTTTTTAAATCATATTGAAAAATTATTAAATGTATATTTGTTTCCATTCAAATTAAGTAATTTTATGAAATCAATTTTATGTCAAATATTTATATTTATATTATTAAAGCAATAAAATATTGAATATACAGAAAAATAAAAAGAAAGAAACTCAATCCTCTTTATTCCAGGGACTTTGAACAAACTTCTTTAAATTATTTATAATTGACATGACAGTCACTTCATTCTCATTTAGGTTTTTCACGTCAAGAACATTTGTGGTTTCAACATCTTTATGTGGCTAAACACTAGAGCGGCTAAACCTCTAAATACATTATATTTCGAAAAGTAAGAATGTTTCACAAAATTTTGTTGACCCCCCCCCCCCCCCTTTACGTGTGACGACCTTTATCGATGACCCCTAATAGCACAAAGATATTACTAACGCGTTGCCAACCTTATAACTTGAGGACATTATCCCACATTAACCAGTAAAGTCAATGCCTCTCTCACCCTTCAGACCGAAAGACAGCTATGCTAACCCTGCTCTTTGGCGGTAAAAATAGGTGAAGGTGAGCTACTAATGCAGACGACATTTTGTATGAGGTACCGAAACCGATAGATAGCGATATATCCCCCCGAAACAGCAATAAGCCCTGTTGCAGCTTCAAATGCAACAGGGCTCGCATGGACAGCAGTATACCCGTCGCTTAGGTACTCTCTGCAATTACCATCACACTGATGCAAACAATTATTTTTAATTGTTTACATTTGAAGGGTAGTTGGGGGTTTTGAACAACAATTAAGAATTTTCCAGCATTCTATCTGCGACTTTGTCTAAGTAGATAATGTACTTCCTAAGTTATATATGTACTATATGTCATCCATGTACTATAAGTCCATCGAAATTGGTTTAACGGCTTAGCCGCAAAAGCACAACAATCAGACAAACTCAAGATGCTCGGCTTGTTGGCTTTTCAAACCAGTTCAAACCGTTTTATTCGAACCCAGTTGAATTAGTTAACGCGACGCGTCTCCCTAAACTAACAGCCGTTTCATCGATATTAATCTATATACCCCGCTTGTGAACTCCACTCGTGCCGTTTACAACAAACAAACCGTAAACCGACGGTTGAACCGATCCCGTTTATATTGATATGGTGAGTTTCAATACTTCGCCAGCTCGTCAAACGGTTCCGGCCGCAGCTTACTGTTGTACTGACGGTTCGGTTCAGAAACCGATTTACGCGTATTGTCAAACGGATTCGATACACTCTGTCATAAATAAAAAACTGTAACGTAAACGGGAAATAAAACCTTTTTTTTTAATTTTCACTAGATCTTATATTCAATAAATGAGATGTTGTAAAAATTAAACACCTGACTCCTGACTCCTTGGTAAGTCGCTTTATTGTTACGTAGGCCAAACAACAGAAGAATCACAAATATACTTCTTAAATACATATATTTAACACTCAGACACGGAACAAACATAAATATTATTATAAAATAATAGCTCTGGGTGGAAATTAAACCCACGTCCTTCTAAATTATGCCTTAGGATGACCACAATATGCGTCGTAATTCATAATTTTTGTAAATATAAACATTTACTTGAGACTGACCACATAGAAACATGTACATATATTTTGTTAGCTAGCAAGTTAATAAAATAATTTAAGTTTTGTATTCTTTGTGAATTTTGTTGTATGGAGATGGATGTTAATTGCTGTAATACTGTCTCTGATTAATGCAGCGATAAACAAAACCTTTAAATTATTACTGACCATGATTTTGTTCCAAATATAGTTATTATTATTCTTTATCTCCTATGACTTAGCCGTCAGGAGCCGGCAGAGTAGTATGTCCCCCTGTATCAGGTGTCGTAAGTGTTTTTCAGTAGAAATAGTTGAGAGTAAGGTACCCATGCAGAAGACCTTTGTATGGGATGGGGTCTTCTTCTTGCAACGTGTGTAACCACTTTTAAATCTTTATTATTATATTAAACTTATGCGAAACGCTATCTCCTATAGTTGAGGTAATTCAGATAGAGGTTTATCAATAGCCTTCAATACGTATATATTTTGATAGATAATGATACGTTTATTAATAATTAATTCCTTGCCATAGTCTTACAATCACCAACAAATAATTGATTAGAACAACGGCTTATACCAAAATTACGTGTAATTCTTATGGTAGGATGCTGTGCTCCTTTGTGCAAGGTGTCTTAAGAGATGACTAAGGTACCAGAAGCGACAGATGATGGTATATCCATCCGAAACAGAGTACCTCATATGCACAGGGGGGGAGGGGCACCAGTAGCGCTCTGCGATTATGGCAATCCAATCCAGCGCGGCAATTATGGACAAAATACCCCCTTTCTTAGGGAGGCTAATATCCAGCAGTGAACATCTTATAGCTAGTATGATGATGATGATGTGTTGATAGGTGGAAACCTAACTTAATTAAATTAGGTTTCCACCTATCAACACCATTCCTGTATCTGATTCCTGTACCGCAAAGCTTAACGACGATAAAATAAAAATAAAACAGTCTTTACTTCGAGAGTGGCCAGTCAAGAACAGTAATAGAAAAAGTTATGAATTTAAACATCCGGTCAATGAAATATAGGGTTTTCAGATCGTAGTTTTTGTTAAGCGATTCTGAATCTGCAACACAACCAATCCACGTAATTTCTTCGATATTTCATTAAATAGTAGCACATGCGAGCTTTGGTTTAGGCGATAAAATTTGGTGCAATTTGTGAAATTATCTGAAAATATGGAGAAAGGATTTTTTTGGTTAGCGCACGTATCACTTCTTGACAATAAACATGCTTGTATGTTAAAACTAGAACGTTATTAAGAAGTTGAGTAGTGCAGTAGTGTAGTAAAGCAGTGTAGCTCAAATAGAGCAAGGCGGGAACGAACAGTAGCATTTTTGTTAAGTTGCTATGCTCTAAGATTGCCACCACGCTTGCATAGCGGGGCAATTGTAGGCCTTTGTCTAGCAATGGACGTTTTACAGCTACTATGATGATGATATATGTGTTGGATCAGTGTCAGGAGCCGGGTTTCCTTCGACTTCATACATAATGTATGGGTGTGCGTAATGGAAGATTGAGGAAATGAGACAACTGGATTAATCGTTGACGATTAATATCATGTAATGAATCACCCGATTTCAGAACTGTTCCCGCTACAGCCAGTTAGATACTGGGTGCCCGGAATGACATCAACCGTGCCTGAGGTTAGAAGACTAGCCCGGGCTATGTCATAGCGCACGTAGTGCGTAGCACTATCAAGCAAACGTGTTTTTAAATTGTTTGTCTCAATTTTGGTTGATTTTATAATACCATGAACTACATATATCCATTTATATATATATATATATAGATTATGGTATAAGAAGCTGGCTGACTGATTAGAAACTTGAAATTCAGCACAGGGTTTCCTTTTAGCAAAGTGAGTATAAAACTTTGCCGTTTTAGAAGTAATTCGAATGTATGTAAATTTAAAAAAAAATCTGTATATTCAACATTGAAATTCATGAAGCACTAGTAAAATATAGTTCTTCAATTTGAAGCAGGTACACTGCCCGTGCCAATTTAAATAACTAGTACGGCGTTACTACATTGACGCCTGTCATTCTAATCAACCCGATGTAAAATAGTATGACAGTTCAAGAGTTTCGATCCGTTAATACACCAAAACAGTTTGCAGTATAAATAAAAAACAAACATCCAAATTCCGAAATAACCAAAATATCAGTGAACTCGTAATCTTTCAGGTAATTAATTATTTTGTATAAAGAGTGTCCTTTCCGTCTTAATAGCGAAGAGAGTCATTTAAAATTAATGGGCAGCCATCTTGTCTCTCATCAAAATGAACCGTTAAATAAGCGAAATGGTATTGTCAGAGGCATAGACAAAGAACGGCTCCTTCCTTTGCAATTAATTATCATTTGAAGTTTTCATTTAGAAAAATGTGTTCAGCGTTTGAACGGGACACTGCGATATTGTTCGTTTACATTGAAATTAAAGTAAGCCGCTGTTACTAGCTGTAGAAAGCTTTAATCATTTATTACAATTTGTTCACTAAGTATAAAATCAATTGTTCGTAGTAAAGCTACTTTTTAATGGCTTTAAAAAGTGGTTTGTTAAACTTTTTACATTTATTAGTAGACATTTAAGTTACTTAACGCCAACCGCTCTCTAAAGCTAACGCAAGGAAAAACGTCCGCGCCCGATACCGTAGACCGCGTCACGTCTTAGATGACCCTCCCGATGATATAACCGCGAAAATCGCAGCCCTTCCTCGCCCTCTTACTGGCACAACACAATCACTTACACTCGAGCGATACCCGACAGCCCTAGGGCTGTTGGGCTCAATCTGTCCGTCCTCTTTTGCTACAATTCATAGTAAATTCAACCCCAACGACGGCGGCCGAGCCTAGGTCGAGCCTCTAGAGGTGCCCTCGGACGCGCCGTCGGTCCCGCTCAAATCTCGCGAGCCATTGCGGGAGATAATGCCATCTGGCATTAAGTCCGCCATTTGTACATTTTGTAACATTTTGTGCAATAAAGTTAAATAAATAAAAAAAAAATGCCTCAAGCATTTATTACAATTTGTTAACAAAATTTTTAAATCAATTAATAGTAATAACGAAATAATAATACACTTTATTTTACACGTAAATTTACTGACAATAGTATTTATAGTAACAGATTGTAATGTACAATTGGCGGCCTTATCGCATAGAACAATTTCTTCCAGGCGACCATTTCGTGGAAAATAAAACTACTTTTTAACGGCTTAAAAATGCAGTTTATTTTACTTTTTACAATTTTGGTTGACTTTTAAATTAGCTTACGGCAACTACTCTCAAGATGTTGTGTCACGATTTAAAGTGACAATTGTAGCTTCTTTTTTACACATTTTTACTGAAGTTTAGTTACTAATTTTGTTTATTTTTAGTTTAGTTTCTGTTACAAGTCGTGCAAAGCCAGTCATTTTAAACAAGTTCTTTAATAAATATATAAATTAATTATTTGAAATAAAACTACGTTTTAACGTCTTAAAAATGCGATATTTGTTTTAATTTTTTAAAATTTTATTTACTTTCCGTTTTAAACGCTCGCGATCCCATCTAATCAGTAGGTGCCGGCAATATCTTGTAAAGTCTTTTGTTAAACTTAAAAACGGTTGCTGGTAACCAAAACGTTGAACAATAAAATAAACCGCGTTTTATAGAAGCCATTAAAAAGTAATTTAGTTATACTCATAAGTGATTGCGTTAATCTTAGAATATATTGAATTACTCATGCAACATTATTTGTGTGTTAATCGAGGTAAGTAGTTTGAAGCCAGTGTATTACAGATATCAAACAACAGAAAAATTTCACATATTATCCTTAATACATATATTTAACACCCAGACACACAAATATTCACAAAACATAAATTTTTGTGCTGGATCGAAAATAATGGATAAGAAAGAAACATCAAATACGCCATCGGGTCGGAGAATCGGGCACATTTATAGGTATTTTCTAGTTGAGCTATTATTGTGTTATACGTTGGGCAGTTTGCTTAGATAACAAATAAATATTATTTTTCTGAGAATTTAATATGATACTTCAATGACCCTTTTGTATTTGACGACATTTTATTTTTCCATTATAAGGGATTGATTTAGGTGGTATATGAGGCTACGTCTATTTGATTTGAATGACGGTAGTAAATTTTTAACTTATATTATACCAGTTTCCATTAATAAGTTATCACATATTTACGTATTTAATTATTAACTTTAAAATATAATCTTGTTCTTATATTTTCCGCAGATAAACGCAATACACATAACCACTGTCATTTCCTATATGTACTCGTATGTTTATATAAAATACTGGTGTCACAATTTTCGTTCCCATACTTCTCCGAAACGGCTTGACCGATTTTTTTATGCATATTCAGTAAGTCTGAAAATTGGCTACTAACTATTTTTCAAGTGAAAAGTAATATTCACCCCATTTTTTTTTTGATATTTAAATTATAAATTCTTATATAATAGTATGATTTTTTTTAGATATATATATATATATATAATTATATATAATTACTAGCAAACCTAACAAATATCAGAACAAAGTTTGCAGGGTTTGCTAGTAATAATAATATATATCAGAACAACGTTTGCCGGGCTTTTTAGTAATAAAAAAATACAAACAACATTCCATCATTGACCTGACTCCGAGATTAACCTTAATAAGCATTTGTGTTACGGACATCAGACAACAATTGTAAATATACATATTAAACACCTTGACACAAAACAAACACAAATAGTCTTAATGAAAATATTTGTTCTAGGTGTGGGTTGAACCCACGACTTAGCGCATGAAATAGGATCTACCATCTACGGCATGGGGCTCATCACTCTATATAAGTTGCCACAAGTAATTCTGTCCCATTCCTGAAACTACTACGCAGTTACACATTCTGTTCTTCGTTTACTATTTACAATATCCAGTGGTATGTAAGCGCTGCCGATATTTTCCGCTTGTGTTACATTATCAGGAAGAGGCTCGTCTGCCAAATCGGGCACAAGTAGAGTAGTCATTCCAGCTATTATAGATATACCACCAATGAGAAGAGTAGGCAAACTCTCCATGTATTGCATCTGAAATGGCATAAATAATTTAAACTTATTTATTTATATTAAATGCTACAACATCTCCTACAATGGCATGACTCATAGATAATAAATAGCTTAAAACGCTTGTGTAACGGATTTCAAAGAACTGTAGAATATCTGTAGAACAAAAATATCAACACATAATAACATACATACATATATATATTTAAAGTACCTATTTGTAATTTTAAAAAAACGTTTTTTTTAACTAGGTGTATTAAATTAAGTACAGTATTTATAACAAAAATTGTACTATTACTTATTAAATTGTATCTGTCTTTCTGAATGTCCAAAACGCTTAGATCGATTTTAATAGCGAATAGCTTATGTCACGAGAAGTAACGTAGGCTAATTTTATTATTTATTGATATAATGGGGACGATAACTAATGTAATGCTATTTACTAATATAATACTTTAAAGCTTATATGAAACACCCAGGCTTAGAAAAAACAGGCCTCAGGATAAAACAAAGGCCTCCCTAAGAAAAGGGGAATGTTGACAATTGCAACTCTGGGCAAGCGTATTGACAATCGTAGTTTTGAGATGGGGATGCTGCTGCCCATTCCTGCCCTGTGGATTTCAGCTTCACTGTATCTGGATTTACCACGATTTATTTGTTCCCATACATTAGTCGCCTCTTACGACACCTCGGTACAAAGGAAGGTACTATTCTGCTCTACAAGTACCCCACAAAATTAATATGATGTCTACAAATTTCGATGATAGTAATCGCTTTAATAAAAATTGTAACTAAGACGATTACACAAATTGTCGTCATAGATTTCCCCATACTTGACGGGCCCGATGGTGTATATGGTGGTGATCCTGTCTCATATGCCGAAGATCGTGAATTCGATCTCCATCCAGAAAAAATATTTATATGATGATATTTATGTTTTCCTGCTTCAGAGCAATAAATATATGTATTTACGTAGTATATTTATAATTCCTCTTTTGTCTGATGTCCGTAACACAAGTGTTAAAGCAACTAACACCGAATCAGATCAATGATCAGTCAGACAAATGATGAATGAATTATGAAGTGGGAATAAAAATACTTAAGAAATATTCTGAAGTAGTAGAAGCACTGAAGTATTTTTTGTATTTTGCCAAAATAATTTATTATCTCTCTCGGATCGGATACTGGATAAAATTTTGACCTATTTATTCTAATTCCATTCATTCATTTATTTGTCCTGTTATTTCATTCACTCTTATAATGCATCCGCTCATAAAGTCCTTTCTTTTTTGGTTGTAAATGCGTCTCATCAAAATAAACATTATCAACGAAACAAACGCTTTGCAATTTTAAAAGCAACGTTATATTTATATGATCCTTCAAAACTTGACGACAGTAAATATAATTTAAACTTTCATGTAAAAATGTGTTTATTTTGTTAATCTCAAGCAAACATATATGTCGACGTCTACAAGTGTAAATAACTATCTACCGCGCAATCCAGTGAACCCAATCGACAAGCTTTCAGAATGGAGTATTGAGTCAAGCCGCAATCTATTGTGTGCAGAGGAATCATCTCGGCGACACAATGAATCGTAACCCAAGCATAGTGGATAGTGGAGGAGGGGCACGTCGGAAGCAGATTTGTCAATTTGAACAATTGATAGCCACACTGAATAGTAACGAATAAGAATTGTTTTTTTAAGTCACAATACATGAAATTCTAGTGAATGCATGAGGCGGACTCTTCGATTACTAGTAAAAATTTGACAGAATAATCATAAATAAAATAAAAAGCCACAAGTAACCCGAAAGTATATTAATATTAAATATTATGCTAAAATTTTACTTTAGCTATCTCAGGAGTTAGAGAATTTATAGTTAATTTACTTAAAGGATTGTAAAAGTATAAACTGAATTATTACAGAAATATTATTTTTGAATATTTGATTATCAACAGACGGTAAGAATATATTTATTATAATTGTAATTTTACTCTTTTTTTTGTTAATTAATGATAATAAAGTTTTTCTAGCGGATTAAAACATTTTATACGTACAAATTTAATTTTGAAGCCACAAGCTTATATGAGACAACATCACACATGTTCTACAAAGTTTTTTTACAAGACTTACATTTTGACGAAAGCACATCAAACATTAGAAATCAACAGATTATTTTCAATTAATTAGGGTATTAAGCTAGACCGGCGTCCCTGCGTCTAAATTATTAATAAAATTTATTTTTTTTTTAAATAAAATTTACAAAAAAACTAACGATTTCACGTTTTTTGGACCTAGATATATATTGAAGTTAAACACTACAAATTTTGTCTTTCATGAGTCTGTCGCTTTTACAAAGACGCAAACTGTTTACTACAAATTTCTAAATACACAAATTCAATTACTGTACGGTAACTATAAGTGTATATTAATAATATTCTCATTATTAGTTACTGACTAATAATGAGAAAGTAGTAAATAACAATAATAAAAAATCAACATCTAATACTTTGGCCTGACTCCGATATAAGTTCAAATCACTTATGCTACGGTTATCAGGCAACAAACAGACATAGAAGAAACAAAAGATTGCGCCATCGGCCGTACCGCGAAATCTTATTAATTGTCCTTAGCATTGCATGGTTTGGCCAATTTTAAGATGTATTAACAGTAACAATATACGATTTTGACCACTAGTCTATTTATACAAATAATGGTATACTAAGATGTTGAATACAGAATATACATACCAATAAAGGAGTCATTGGAGCAACAATTGAACCTATCCGACCGATCGCTGAGCATAAAGCGTGCATAGAATTTCTTGTATACGTCGGAAACAGTTCAGAGGTGTACATATAGACAGTTGCAAAGGTAAACGTTGTGATAAATCTGCCAAATAAATATGTTCCTGTTGATAGCCATAAGTACTCTGAAAAAAATATTTCTTTGAATGTGAATGATATATTCGGAAAAGTTTACTCTTAGCCAATATAATTATAATAATAATTTTCAACAGAAAAACCATTTACATTAAAAATATTTAAGAATTACAGCAAAAATAAACATGTAACTTTTTGTGAACAAAGTAAATTAAATTAGAAAAGCATAAGTAAAACAACTTTCACGCTGACACTGCTTATAGTAATAGTTAAGAAATTTATAATAAAAACAAAAAAAAAAATTGCCCACCTTGAGAAAACGGTAATGTAATTTTACTTACTTTTTGGAACAAAAGGTTGGACCAGACAAAGGAGTCCCGCACCTATAAAGGATGTAAATAAAGGCTTTTTCCTTTTAAATCGTTTTAGTGTGTAGACCATTGCAAAACTTGCAGGAATATCAGACAAAGCCATCAGTCCAAAATTTATGTATTTATCACCAGCCAGTGATACCACGTTCACCATCAAGCCAAAACAAATAAACGTACAAGATATCCACCAAACCAGACAAATGAAAAATCTTTTGATCACTATCTTAGAATGGAAGGTGTCCCTTAAGGGTGAGCTTTGAGTCTCATTTTTTTCACATTTTATATTTTCTAAATGTTCTGTACTGAGTTCTATTCCGTTGCTCTTTGCCATTCTTAGTAAAATCTTAATCGCTTTTTGTTTCTTTCCCTTACTCAGCAACCATCTGACGCTTTCGTCCATAATGTAGAAGAAAGTAATGAAAAGTATTGAAGGCACGTAAATGGCAATCAAGAAATGCCTCCAGTATGGCAGTAAATAAGCAACTGTGGATATAGTCAATCCGCCCAACGCAAACATAATGCTGAATAAAATTTGTAGTTCTAACCTCCGTTCATTGTGTACCAATTCAACACCTGCAAAATATATAATTCAAATTAGTAATTGAATTGGTATAATTACGAGTACATTCGGAAAATGATTTAGCAAATTTAACCAAACTCACTCATAATGAACGCCGGTGAACAATTATCTCCAAACGTAGCTTCCAAAAGTTCCAACAAAATAAATATGGAATAACTGTTGGCGAAAGCTTTACTAATGCCAAAGCCAGCGGCTGCCAGTCCAGCTATTATAATGGCTGCTTTTCTTCCAATTCTAAAAAAAAATGTTTATGAATTTAATTTAATTTATTTATTAAAACGAAAAAAAATCTAATTAATATAAATAAAGTGACCAATGCCTCCTTTAAAGTTTAATAAAGCCTGTGCTACGAGACACCGTCTTTCTTTAAAATGATAGAAGAGGATATTTATTATAAACAAAAATATGTATTTATTATCTAATCTTTTTTGCAAACATCTGAAAAATATCAAAACAATCAAAACATCTGAAAAGTAAATATGTAAAAATACTAGACAGGTATCTTAAAATTGTCAAACAAATTCTCACTTATTGCATATTGTCATACAATTAAATTATATTTCAGTTCATAAAAATATAAAATGTTATAAGATCGTTTCCATGCATTGTTCATAACTTAGCTCCAGATAATTATGTTATATAATTATCCCGAAATTCAGAATTCCTGGGCAAATGGAAATAAAACTGAACCCAAACGTACCATGACCATTTTAGTTATTTCAATTTGTTGATTTAATTACTACATATTAGAACCAACTTCACTACCTAGCTGGCTGATTGCAATATAACTACTTTTTGGATTTTCATTTTGTTTTTAATATGTGAATCACGAGGAAGTTTGAAATTTATTAATATCTTGTATAAATCTTCACTCGGATGTACAACCTTATTCGTAACTATGTAGTTTCTGCTGCCCAATTTAGTTTGGAATCGTTTACTATAGACGTATAATGCTAGAATGGTTGCCTTACTTATCGGACAGCTGACCCTGGAAGAACAATCCGATCATTAGACCAATACTGTGAACGGTCCCGACAAACGTGCGCTTCCAATCTTGACAGGCTAGCTGAAACTATATGAACGCATAAGTTATAGAAATACCGTGCGTCTATAAAACAAATAATTTAATAACCATATTCGAACAGGTTCATAAACATCTACCATATTTATCGCAAATTTTATAATACTAATAATATTTTTTATTTTTCTCCTTTACACTTAAGAAATAATGTACAATGACTTTAGATATATTGAAGTAATTGAATCAAGTTTCAAGTATAAAGAGGACTACAAGAGGAAACTGAAATCTGTAAGAAACTAAGCTTGTAATTCAAATCACCAGGCCTCCCTACCAGTACAAAAGTATATACTTATATATTAATGTATGTATTTGTTTATATTAAATTAGGATATCGTAATATAGTGGACTAAAGTAAAATAACATTTTTAACAAGCGTAATTCATACCTCTGCTATGAAACTATTATCATTTCGATAAATCCATTCTGTGCAAGGTTCTGTCACGTTGTTGTTGAACACAGATGCTGAGCATTCAGTTTGGTTAGTAGTTTCGTATTTATAACAATTTCTGTATTGTTTTGGAGCTGCTACATGGTACCATGGTGCCTCAAAACTGCTCTCACTTTCACATTGCTCGATTTGACATCTGCAAATTATAAATCATATTTAAATAATAATTCATTCAAATTATATAATGGTTTATACTACATTAAATTTAAATACAAAAACTCATTTGTAAGTACAATTGGTGGATATGAACTGCACATGTATAGTCAAAATGAAGCCATGATTAATTTGTTACTTTAATCTGCATTTTAAAAAACTAGCAACTAACCCGAAGCAAACCAATTTTTTCTGACAAAAAGAAATTAAGGCTTAGTTGCCAGCTTAAATAAATTTATTCGTTATTTTGCAGCACACATTCATGTTTTTAATTTAATGCCTTAAATAGTTATGAATGTTCACATGAAAATTATTTAAGGATTAAAATAATATATTACCAGATAAAAATAAAGCAAAATGTTAGTATTAAAACATGCAATAAGTTCAGTTTTACCTGTAAGGTACATTTTCAGCAACAAAAATATAGTTCACACAATGCATTCCATTTGTAAAAAAGGCAAATCCAATTAGCAAAATCATACGCAGTTGATAACGGTCGAAGAGGCCAAATTTTTTTAGTATATCGTCTAAGTGTATATCACTTTCTTTCTCTTTCGAATCCATTTCTTTCAATTCTATCTTCTTCTTTTTTCAACTTATTTTCGCATGTTCCACCAGTGTTTCAGACTTCATAATTTATAACAATCATTCTAAATGCACTCGATTAAATGGTCGATTTTCATCTATTTTAACATAACTTATGCGCCAATAACAGAACAGACGGCTTGAAAGACACAAACAAAATGCAGATCTTCAAATGCTGCATCAACAAGCAAGATTGACCAATCGTTTACTTCCCTAGGATCTAAGAGTCTAAATGAAATAAGTGCCGCTAACGCCACTTCTCAATTGATAGTATCCTGTATGTAAATCCTTTCCACATCGATTTCCACATCATTTCCGAAACAAATCTATATTTGTTAATAATATCTCATTTCGTGTCATCTTTTAAGTTGTTTTGTCAATTTTCCCTTCTTTATGTTCAAGTTTATTCAATTGTTTGTCTTTAAAATACCTCTTCTCGAAAACATCGACGAGAGAATAGAATAAAATAATATCTCCCTCTGAACCAGATATTGTAGGAGGTGACGGAGGTACTAGTTCTGACAGTTGGTAGTAGGTATATCCACCTGAATAAGCTCTATACAATTTAGCGGGAACGTGCTGTAATACTACAGGTAGGTATACACCTATCGCACAGCGTCCCAATACAAAAGCCACTAGGCCTTTCTTAGTGTGGCAATTATGAATAAAATTCCAAGATATTTTTTATTATTACAGTAAATTAACAGCTAACGTTTTCATATTATTTGGTCGACGATTCACGTTTTAAAGTCGATAAAAGATTATATTATGAGTAGTGAACGATAATAGGATCGATATAGTAAAACAGAAACACCTAGAGGAGAACTGTAACACTGACCTCAGTACTGATATTTGCTAAAATCCTACGTTTTTTATTTATTTATAAGGTCTACATGCGCTTGTACACTACATTAATAAATATAACAAACTCCCACAACATCTCATAGGTCACTTAAAGCACTTGTATTACGGACATCAGACCAGAGGACAGAGGGATCTCAAATATACTACTTATAAACATAAATTTAACACCCAGACCGAGCAGACCTACATATCGTTATATAAATATTTGTCCTGGGTGGGGATCGAACTCACAATCTTTGGCGCACAAGACAGAATGACTACTATTTGCGCCATCTGGCCCGCTTAATACATATAAATATAATTTAGATATAAATAAAACATGGTAACTGTATCAAATATTAAGAGCATACACTGCATGCATTTAAATTATGTAGAATTATTAAAACTATAATTAACAAGAAGGTAAGATTACAACCTTATTAATACAAACTGTAATTATAAACATGAACATTATAAAATTACGAGCAGCGTCTAGCGGTTTCACTCGCGTAAAATTATTGAACTTTATACTTACTTCGTACCCGCTATTACCCCCCTTAAGGGATGATTTTCGAACAAACATTTTATTCGTGTTCCATGACTTTCAATGAAGAACCTTCATACTGATTTATATTGGAATAACTTCCGGAACAGCATAGTTTCATACAAACTTTTCACCCCAGTTTTACCGCTTTAGGAGATGAATTAAAAAATCCTTTCTGAACACTAAGTAACGACTTTTTATGTTACAAAAATAACCCCTGTGCAAAAGTTCAAGTTTCTAGTCATTATAGCCCCTGTGTTCATATGTCAGTCAGTCAGTCAGCTTCTTTTTTTATATATACAGATAAAAATAAGATTGACTGAAAACCACACAAAAAATGCATCGCAGCTTTTTATTTATTTATTGAACTTTATTGTACAAAATATACAAATGGTGGACTTAATGCCAGTTGGCATTATCTCGAAGACAACCATTACACGAAACAGAAAAAAATATATACAAAGTGGTGAAGATAATATATATACAAAATAGATAAACGTTACATACATATTTTTATAAATAAACGCAATAAATACATATTATATAAAAAAAAAATTTGAGAGTCACAAATGTTTAAGATCAAACACTAATTTTATAACTAATTTTAAATTAAAACTTACAAATTCTATGTTAGAAAAGTGTTAAGAAATTGAGCAAAAATGGATTCTCTAAGTTACCAAACCGAAAATAATTGAAATCGTATCGTAATCGACGCACAATGACGCAGACACAAAGCAAAGCGCTTATTATCACGCCAAGATTGGCTGCACGTATGAGGAAGCCGTAGAGTCAACTACTAATCTACTAATTAAAGGCATTGTTAGGGGACAGAATCTCTATCTAGATTTGCCTAATTACCCACTCGACTCTGAAAGTCAGCGAACATACGAATGATAAAGCTGTTGAGCATTCCGTGATGGCCGACGGCGTTTGATGGCCCCGATGGCGTGGTTGGTAGTGGGATGGTACTTTGTCTTGGGAGTTAACGGTCACGGATTTGACCCACCACTTTGACCTCTCCACTAAGGATAAATATTTAAATCCATATATATATGTATTTAAGGAGAAGCTGACTGACCGACATAATTACGCATGACCTAGACTATCATTATACCAGCCATTGGAATTTCACTGCTGGACTAAGGAATTAAGCCTCTTCAAGAAAGGAGGTTTTTTACCTGTAATTTCCGCGCTGGGTAAGCGTGTTAGCAATTGCAAAGCGCAGCTTTAGCGACGGGGATGCTGCATCCTAACCCCGCCTTGTGCTTTTGAGCTGCACAGTTTCGGAAACTATAAGAGTTAGAAACTTAGAATTTTCTACAGGGGTTCCTTTTATAAACGTTTATTTATAAGTGGATGGTACTAAGAAAAGATTTGTTAAAATTTACCTTCTAAAATGGTAAAAGGGGGGTGCAAAATTTGTATCAAATTTTGCAGTTTTTGAAATATTGGAATACAATTTAGCGTAAAGGTTCTCCATTAAAAGTCATGAGAAATATGTAATTGTTATTTATAATATAAACTCCGGTGTCGTTCTCGTGCTACAGATATTCATAGCTACATAGGGACATGAATCTGTAGCTAACGGCACACAAGCGGGAAGTACCCCCGATCAGCCAACCGTCACAAGATGCCGTCACAGCCGCCCACAGTGAGCCACTGCGCTTTCTGATGAATGTGTAAAAACAATTATTTTTGATTCCTCAGTTACAAAATACCTTTTATCGCAACATATCTCGGCATCGGGTCAATAAATGAGGAGTTGAATGAGTTTGTTATTATTATTATTATTGACTACCCTTGTTCGCACTGCCTTCCTCTGTCTCGACAATTTGGAAATTACTTATACATGGCCCAAGCTTGATTAATTCCATGTGAACAACCCAATCTAATAAGTCAACTAATCTCGTGTTTATTCATCCCCATACCTTTTGGCATAAACATTACGGTATAATTTAGCAGCCTTTTTGAAGGTCAAAGAAAACATTTGTTTGATGATTAAAATTAACCAAATATATGAAGATAACAATGTTTATGTTATTTCTCGTTAATTTTATTAGATGATTTAATTTTGAAATATACTTTAACACAATTCGTTAATAAAACTTTATTTTACGGCATTAAAACGTAATCTACTTAATTTTTTAATTAACCGCTTTGTAAAGCCGTTTCAATGATATTTTATTGTGAGTGGTAAATGCTAAAATATTAAAAAATATACTTTAATTATTAATTTTAAACACTACATGAGATTTTAGATCTCTATTATCTAGTGAATTTTGAATTTAATTTAATCGTCCACCCACACGGTGGACAGACGATCTAATTAAACCGCAGGATCGCGCTGGACGCAGGTCGCATACGATCAGTCGTATTGGTAAATCACTTGGAGAGGCCTATGTCCACTAGTGGAGGTCAGGAGGGACATTATGATGATGATAACGATCTTGAATTTCTCCCGCAACCAACATATTAATTTTTTTTAAGCCAACCATTATTACACTGTCTTTAGAACAGGGTATCATAATAACTTTAGTTGCATCAAAGTGGAAAACGTCCAGATTGAGACGCTTCGAAAGCTAAAATTAAAATAGGATGATTGGTGCATCCCCTGTTATATGCAAATGCATCTTCCCACGTACCTCCCGACGTGCAGGCAGTATGAATATTAAATACCTCAAGTGAGTAAGCATTTTGCCCTGTGTATAATGAATGGGGGGCGCCTATTTTGGTTTTCGCTTTATTACTTCTTAGTCATATAAATAATATAAAACTGACATAGAATTCATGTTAGATTTAAAGTAATTAATCATACCAGCTATTGGACTAGCCACTGCGTCCGCAATAAAGGGGAAATTGTGCCCATAATTGACGTGCTAGGCAATTGCAGAATGCAGCTTTCGCGACGGGAATGCTGCTGCCTATCCCCGTCCTGTGCATTCGAGTTGCATTGTTTCAAATGGGTATCTTAGTCACGTCTTACTGGTTCTACTCAGCTGGTATCTCAGGGCATTGAAATAATATATTAGCCAACTAAAGTGGCAAGGGACAGGAAATACAGCACGCAGAAGTAACAGCCGATGGAGTCGTAAGATTCTGAAATGAAGCTCCAGTAACAGCGCAGAATAGCCAATCACAAAGAGAATAGGCGATCTAGGTGAAGATGTATCAAAATAGTATTATTAGTAGATATCCAAAAAGATTGAAAAAAGAAACATATATCTTCTAGTTTTAATCAGACGGTCTATCCACCTAATTGGTAGGCCATCAATGCTGCGCATTAGTGTTTGGCTGCAAAGAAATCCCTATCTTAGATTCAAAATGGCAATTCAATTGCCAAATTTAATTTTGCACCTTTTTGAAATACCATTGAGAAACAGAAACTAAAAACAGACATTTAAGTTGCAGTTAAATAAGGGAAACAAAAATAAATGCTTCTTAAAACTAACTTTGCGGGATTTCAACGTAAAGTGTGATAGAGTGACAGGGCTCTATGGCTCCGATGGCGATCACTTAATGGGACCTCGACGGACTTGAGCAGTCATCGCTCGACGTCGGTCACAATGAACCGCATTTGAGAGTGATAATGAGAAGGCAGTTGAAGCAGTCATCGATACTATCCGGTAGGGAATAGTCGGGAATATTACCGAAATCAGTAGTAAAGTAACTGGAACGCATCGTATTCTTTATTGATTTCAAAATTTTATTCCTAAAACAACCTTATATACCTTTTTCATTTATTTATAAAAGTATACAACATATAATTTATTCTGAACCACCATATTATTAATTTATGTTTTTTTCACTATTTCTACATTTTAAGTTGTACTTGCAAATTCTAATGCCTTAAAAAATGCCTTAAAACATATTTGATTTAAGTTCACTTTCACTATTTACACTAAAAAAAGAGAATTGTCTATGATATCACTTCAACATTTTAAATACTTAACAATTTTAAGTTTCCCACTATTCGCCGTTCGATGTGACGGCACTAAGAGCTCGACAAATATTTGTTGGCGACTAATTAAGCCGATATTGCTCCACACTTTCCTTCAGACTGTTTAAACAACGGCAGTGGGACAATAAAAACATCGCACTTTATATAGAGTATATAATTTTAAAGTGTATAATTGTGTAGTGTATTTTATTAATAGTTTTAAATTGACACTTAACCTGTCACCGAGATAGGTTGCTTAAAGCACTCGTGTCGGGCATCCAACAGCAGAGGTATCACAAATATATATTAAACACCCAGATACAGAACAAACACAAATATTTATCGTATAAATATTTGTCCTGGGTGGAGATCGAAACCACGATCTTTGGTGTACAAATAAGATCTGTGCCATCGGGCCCGTTTTAATCAACTATTTATATATTATCAAGTCAACTGCTGTAAGTGAGCTGGCAGAGTAGAATAGTGTCATAAGAGGTGATAGAAGCACGAGAACTGATCTAGTGTCATATCCATCCGAAATTGTGTAGCTCTAATTCAAATAGGGCGGAGATAGGCAGTGGTATTTCCTTGAGCAAAACTACGCTCTGTGTTTGCTGCCACGCCCGCTCTGCGTGGCAATTATGGGTAAAAGTAAAAAAAAAAACAAGATACGTGATTGTTAGGCAACTTTAAATTAACTAATAAGGCCAATAGTTTGAGACCACGTTTCGTTGGCATATTTCACCGCTGGTAACAAACTTCACGTAAAGTTATCTTTACGTGAAGAATTATCTTTTATTTAAGTAAACATAATCGAGTTAGTAGTGAGAAGAATTAGTTCCGATTAAATCGTTTATTCGGCCTCGCAGACATACATACACATCACGCCTGTATTTCATCGTGGCAGGCAAAGACTATGGATCTCCACTTGTTACGATCTTGGCATACCTCTCTTGCTTCCCTTACTCGCATTAGTCCTTTCACAAACATTCGTTTATTTTTGGTTCTTCTGACCTGAACCTTTTTTAATACTTCTTCTACCTGATTAAGATATGATCGCTTCGGTTGTCTTATATCAACTCTTCCATTCACTTCCGCTCTATATATATATATATATATATATATATGTGTGTGTCATTCTACTTTCATCTATCATTTCTACATGTCCAAACCATTTCAACATTCCTTTCTCTACTGTTGTCACAACATCATCTTTTACACCACATCGATCTCTTATCACACTATTCCTTAATCTATCTTTCAACTTTGAAGTGCTCTCATTTCAACAGAATTATTTCTGTTCGTGTGTTTTTTCTGCCATATCCAACATTCACTACCATATGTCAGTGTTGGTACTAACGCATCTCTATGAACAGCCAGTCGTGCCATTTTTGGCACATTTTGGCTGCCCATAAAATCATGTAAGGCTTGGCACTATTTCCAGCTTTCACTCTCCGTTTAATATTTTCTACGTACTTTCCATCTCTAGTCAAAACACTTCCCAAATACACAAACTATTTCACTTGTTCAATCTTCATGTCATCAATCATAATTTCAAAATTTGTCATACTTTCCTCTTTTTCAATCACCATCACTTTCGTCTCAGTTACATTTACTTTCATATCTTTCCTTTTGAAAGAATCAGCAAAATCGTTACCATTTCTTAACAACTCTTCAGCTGTCGATGCTAACAGTACTTGATCATCAGCGTAAAGTGTCGTTACGTTATGTCTAACCAAACATTGTTCGAAGAAACAACCTATCCTGCTTAAGCCAAAGTATTTCGCCAAAGGTTTTATAACCAATAAATAGTTTTTGCACATCGTCGAGTGTCAACAGCAATTGATGCACTATGTGACGGAGCCGAGAGCTCAACAAATGTTTATCGGCGGCTAATTAAGCCGATATTGCCCGCCCGGCGTGTTGGGAAGCTGTCGGCCCTGAGCTTCCTCTCTCCTTATTAAAGACACTCGGTGTATTTTCTTTTCGTGATATATCTTTTTATAGGAATTTTAGAAGTCGTCTGTTAAATTGTTGGTTTGTAACTAGAAGAGAAAGTTTAATCTTTTTTGTTACTTTAATTATTAAAAAATGACCGCCTTTCGGGAAGTCCGATATTCAGAAGTGGACTTACAATGGCTGGTATCATGACAAATTAATAAAAATCTGTTGTAATTTTTACCAAATGTTGCTTACAACTTCACTCGAGCGAGTTTTAATAGTTAAAGTTATTCAAGTAACTTTAGACACTTTTTAAAGTAATTAAGGTGCCGGAAATGAACTTAAAAATTATTTGATTGTATTAAAGTCCCGTTAAAGTTCGAAACAGAAGAAAATCAAATCGGCTGTAGGACATCCACTGTTGAACATTTGCTTCTTAAAAAAAAGGAAATTTTACATTTGAGCTACACAATTACGAATAGATATACCACCTGCCGGTTCCGGTACCACAGCCGCCACTTACGACAACTGGTACAAGGATAGGTATTATTCTATGCTGCCGGTACCACACGACATTTATACGACGATTTTTGTGATTTCTCTGCTGAATAATGTCCGTAACAGAAGTGTTGTAAGCGACATATCTCGAATGCAGTACAATGTATGAGATGTTCTGAGAATTTATTGTTTTTTGATTCAGTAACAGACATAAATGGCTACTGGCGAAATAAATAGAAGAGATATCACAAAATCAGCGTCAATAAACTACTCCAAAACTGAATCTGGATCGTAAAATACTCAGCGAACATTCCCGATACCTAATATGAAATGTTATAAAGCGCCCACTGCATCAATATCCGTCCAGTTTGGAGAGATCGTCTGCGAACTATAAAACCGTACACCTGACTTGGACATTTCAAAAATTGGTTATTCCAACGTAGCGGTCCACCGTTCCCCAGGTCTCGGGTGGCTCATGTAATATTAATATACTCCACGTCTGTACCTCAAACTACCAATATATATTTAAAAGAAAAAACTCCCCCCCCCCCCCCACCCCACCACACTGAAGTCAGAAATTTTCGAGCGCTAGTAAAAATTTCACCAGACTTGTTTGCAGTTATGCGCTTTCTAATTTTATACTTTCAATTGAAGTATCATATTTATCTATGTTATTTGGTTCGTGTGAACTCACGCTTATCTCATATCATATCATTATATTCTCATCGGTATTAGCAGAAACCATGAATTGCCATTTGCATAGATCACACGTATATTGCATCCTTAACAGGATTCAGGGTATCCCACCCAAAACAAATATTTTATGATGAATAATTGTATTTGTTTTGCGTTTGGGTGTTACATATATATTCAAGTATTATATTTGGGATTGCTTTGATTTTAATATCCATAACACTTGGGTTACCTCTGATATAATTTGCTTAAAGCACTTGGCTTTAAGCAAATTATATCAGAAGTCAGTCAGAAAAGTTGAGTGAATATATCATTGTTTTTGAACTTTTATTTGACAGGCTGCCCTAGAAAACATTATGAATTAATGAAATCTAAAAATGAACTAGAACCATACCTATGCAGTATATTTTCAGATTTGTAGAGAATCTAGCAGTAAAATATTTAACAATAATTTTTACATCTATTTACAAATAATTCTTCTTTTGTTTACAATTAATTCCACTATGCATCATATCAGCCATTGAAAGTCCACTGTTGGACTTAGGGCTCTGTAAGAAAAGAGGTGTGTTGCCAATAATTGCCACGCTGGGCAAGCGTGTTAGCAATCGCAGAGCGCAGCTTTCGCGACGAGAATGCTGCTGCTTATCCCTGCCGTGTGCATTTGAGCTGCACTGTTTCGTATGGATATACCGCCATCTGTCGGGTCTGGTACGGCACTTTTAATTTTACTATTATCCACAAATAATTCCTCTTTTATTTACAAGTAATTTCACTATTTTTATAAAACGGGTGAAGATGAAGTGCATTAATAAAAATAAACATTAAGTTTATAAATATTCTTGCAATATATACTTAAAAGAAGTCAACATTAATTGTATATAGATTTAGTCCGTGATTATAATCTCTTTGGTCTCATTAATGTCAAAACTGTTTTTTTTTAATTGAAATTCCACAAACAAATCTGGTCCACGTGATATTAAGCGTCACTGCAGACTATAGACTCTTCTGTTATAACAAGGATATCACCAGTGCATTGCCGACTATGGGACTTGAAAGATATTAAGTCAATTTTACGGCTTCTCTTAACCGTCAAACCAGAACATAGTAAAACAAACACTGCTGTTTAGCAGCAGAAATGGTCGCCTGCATTTATACTTTACTCTCACCTAATTTTAGATCTATAGGGTGAGAGAGGCAGTGAATCTACTGGATAATGTGGCATAATATCTTCAATATATCCTTGTGATATTACGCGCGTTTAGTGGCTACAGTGGCACTTATTATCATGCGTGTTGTATTCTTGTATATCGACTTGGCCTAATAAAAAAGAATGGTGTAAGGTAGCAACGCAGACAACCTTTGAATGAAGTCTATGTCTATTGATACTAATCACAATAAAGAGAAATGGAATATATTATTTGTGCCATTTGACTGTCTACGAGTACGTGTACTTCTAATCTACTAACTTCTAATTGTAAATATGTACTATATATATTGACAACCAATATGACAGCAATAGCTGCCAAATACGTATTCAATATTATGTTACATTTATCTACTCTTTCTTAGCTTACTTATTGTTTATCTTAGTTTTTAATATTGAATATTCCCTACTTTCAATATATTTTCTAGTTTATTTAATTTTTTAGATATCTTCTGCTAAGAAGTGAAACTCTGTTATCAGCTTAATGTTAGATTTAATAAAAATACTGTTGAGTTTTCAAATGAAAAAAAATACTATCATTCGATTTTTGAATGAATTATGTTCAAATTTCGACCAGTTATAATATTTAATAAGTTTAAGTTTAAGTTAGTGTTTGAAAACAGTTTATAATACAAAATTATAAACTTTTTTGTTTTATTTATAATATTTTTGGCACACGCGTTGTAAAATATTAAGCAACAACATCGCAATAGTTAAGCTTAACGCCGTCTCTTCAAAACAACTTTATTTAGATAAGCTGTTATGAATTTGATATTTTAACTATTTAAATCAAAATTTTAAAATGATAAAATATTCAAGACAATGCGTCCAAATTGTAAATATATTCGCTGATTTAACAAATCGTCGAAGGCACATTAAATAATCGTATTGAATTTCTCAATGGGATCATATATTTAAATGTTATTCGACGGGCGTCCGGGATCAGAGGTCTTCGCTATTGAAAAGGAATTGATATCGAATGCGGGTTCCCGGGATATCCGCGCTTACGTGTTTGGTATGCTGACGCGGCGGCCCCGTGCGAGTACCACACTTATTGCCTTTTGATGTGACGTCATTTTGATTGGAGATCTGAATCGCACTTTACATGGAAAGTGTGAGGTTGCCAACCGTACTGTAATACTATTAAAGGTAATATAAAAAAATGTAGAATTTATGAATTAGTTTTATAAAACGATAAATTTTAATGTATTCTCAAACTAATTATATTATATATCTACATTAAACATCATTAGTTAAGCTATCTGTTAGTGGGGTACCAGCCGTTGTGATCCGCTAGAGTGGAACCAGCGGTACCTTACCATGTATCAGGAGTCGTAAATACCGACTAAAGTATCAGGATGGCAGACTATAAGCGGCAGCAGCATCCCCGTCGCGAAAGGTGTGCTCTGCGATTGCCAATACGCCCAGCGTGGCAATTATCGGAAAGAAATCTCTCTTTTTTTGGGAAGGCTTATGTCCAGCAGTGAACTTCCAATGGCTGATATGATGATGGCATGTAGATGCGTAAATTTACCCAATTAGGCACTGTTGTTCTTATGTTGAGTATGTGCTAGAATTTAGTCTTACTTATTAGTAGCATTTGCGAAATTTTGTATAAGGATGTAGGAGACTTCTTTAGTTAAAAGTTTTTAAAATTTTAATAGATACAGTCATATTTTATACGTAGATTTACAAGCATGCATCATAAAATGAATGTCATTTACAAACAGACCATGATGATATTTATGATAAAACTTACTTTTTATTAACATAGAGACCATATTTTACTGTCATTAAATAAGTTATTTATCATCATTAAAATAACTATAGGACATCTATTTCTAGATATAGGCCTCCTCAAAGTGGGAAATATTTTGACAACAATTGCCGTGCTTGGCAGGTACACTGGTACTTCTACTCTGCCAGTACACCATGACCAATATTAAAGATTGATATGGAAGCGGTGCTCTATATAGTAAAATTTTGCTTTAAAATCAAAATATTCTTTATTCAAGTACGCACATTTCAGAAGTATCGTTAAAAAAATGAATAATTAAAACAATAATACTTCCATAATAAGAAGTACTATTTTCTATTATCATATTTATAATACTGATCAAACATATGTAAGTCCGACCTACCATAAACTAATCTTTCGACAACAAACGGGTCTTAAAACTAAATTTACTGTGGGTTCATTACGTGACCCAACAGTAAGGAACCTGCAAGAAAAATTGGTGGTTAGATTGTAGGTAGATTCCATTAACACCAAGAAATTAGCATTAATGAAACCCCTACTAACGTTGGCGCCTACAAACCTTTGCCTTCGCACGAGTACATAGAAAACGTTTAATCCCGCTGATCCCGTTGCCGTGGGGCTTAAATGCCGTTTTTGGGGCACATCATTAGGTAATACATTCTGTACCATTAAAATTTCCAGATTTCTTTAATACCGTACTAGCCTGGTCTTGAGAATTTTTTTTTCTAGTCGGCTTAAAGACAAATTTTATTCAATAATAATAAATATTTTTTATTTTATATTCATTCCACATCTCATAGAGATATTTTTTAATAATTTATATTTAAGTGTTATTAATTGTAAATGAGAAAACTCACACTAAGTTTGAAACCGATAGCTCTAATAATATGACCAATAGATATAAAAATGAATTAATTAATTGACAATACATTTATTTATTTAAACAATAAATAAACAATATGAATAAAAATATGATATACTTCATCATTCACAGCTCCGCATCTATTTTAATATAACTAATACACATTTTTTTTATTCTTAAAATCTTAAAATTAAACATTTTCCTCAACATCCATTAGATGCCTAAATCTTTTTATTATTTATCTTTATTAAAATAAAATATACGAATACAATACAAAAAATCTTATATCTCTTTTCCAAAACCTACACATTACTACAAATATTCCCTGACATCGATCTAACCCAGCCATGTCGTATTACACAACCAGCGTTCTCACTAACATCAGCCCTGTCAGTGGCTGTTAGATTAAGCCAAAGAGTGGGCAAAGCCAATAATAGACCAGACTTAATGCTCGCTGTGACGGCTTGCTGATAATTGGTCGGAGACCGGAATTGGCTAATGGCTAAGCCTTTTATCAGGCGCCATTTGAAGTTACATACATTCTATCCGCTACCATACATCAATACAAATCTGTCTAATAGCAAAGCGTACTACGAATGTCCTGGATTACCAACATAGATTTTTTGCTCCTTTAAAAATTAGAAAGGCAATATTATTTTTTAACATTTACGCGTTTATTGCTCAGAATGAAACTAACATTAAGTAGACTGGTATCTGTTTGAGACAGTAGTCGTCTGCATTGGTACCTCGCTCTTACCCATTTCTAACGCCAAATAGCTGTGTTCGCATTGCTGTATACCGGTTTGAATTGAAGTTTGAATGAGAGACAGTGAAATTACTGGATAATATAACGTAGTATCTTGAAGACACAAGGTTGGCAATGCGCCCGTGATATTTTTGTTATATATACGAAATGACAGTGGGCAGGGCACGCGAGCCCTCGCGGCCCAGTGCGACCGCGCTGACGCGCGGTCGCGGCCGCGGGGCACGCGAGATTATTTTACGGGCATCGGGCCTCTCATCTATGAGAAGCCCCGCCCTCTTGTTCGGTGGCGCTGGAATTGACGTCTGAGTAGTCCAGCACTAGGTTCATCCGAAAAAAAAAAAAAAAGGGCAGGGCACTTGGCATGCTACGCAGAACCGATGACCGAATGAGTCGTAAGGTTCTGGAATGGAGACCACGTACCGGCAAGCGCAGCGTAGATCGTCCACCCACAAGATGAACAAACGATCTGACTAAAACCGAAGAATCGCGCTGAACACAGACCGCATACAACCGGTCCTAATGGAGATCAATTGGAGAGGCCTATAGGCAGTGGTAGTCTTATGGCTAATAAGTATTTTGGTTTAGATATTTAGGAGTTAAAGAGTATCAAACATTTATACTTCCATACTAACTTTCGCGTTATAATGCGATTAGGATGAGGATAATAGAGTTCCCTATACATAATATCCTACATATACCGTAAATTTTCATATGAAATCAAAAATATGTAAAAATGTTCACACGATCTGACTCCGAGCTAATAAATCAGTTGTGATACGAACGTCAGACTACAGAGAAATCACAGATATAATACTTAATTCATATTTTTAACACCCAGACAGAAAAAATTCAAATATCATCATATAAATGTATGTTCTGGGTGGGGATCGAACCCGCTACCCTTGGTCTAGTAAGACTACTACTACCAGAAGATGACCAACTGCGCTATCGGGCCCGTCTTCATTATTTATTTATTATTTCATCGTCATCATACTAGCCATTGAAAGTCCACTGCTGGACATAGGCCTCTCCAAGAAAAAAAATTTTGTGCCCATAATTGCCACGCCGGGCAAGCGTGTTGGCGAACGCAGAGCGCAGCTTTCGCGATAGGGATGTTACTCCCCATCCCCACCCTGTGCATTTGAGCTGCACTGTCAGTTTGCACACCATCTGACGGTTTTGGTACCTTAGTCTCCTCTTACGACACCTGGTGTAGTGGGAGGTACTACTCTACTCTGCCGGTACCTCACGGCTGATTATTATTTATTTACATATTACTTAATTAGGCACGAGCGATAGCGACATACGAGTATATACCCCTTAGACAATCTTCGGCACTACGAGGCCAAATGTACGCCTCAAGCTTTCTATATTGTTATAAATGGTAAATATTACAACGTTTTCCCTTAGTATATTTAGCAATATAAAAAAAGAAAACACATTTGTTTAGACAAAGTTAGAGGATTTCTTTCCAAAATATACTTTCTAAATAACCGAATTGCCATTAAGGTATCGCAAAATTGTGCGAAATATGTACATTCATACATTCATTGGGGTAGGTAGAGACTATCTATATATCTCCACTTACTATGATTTTGGCATACCTCTGTCGCTTCTTTTACTTACATTAATACATTCGTTTGGTCTTGGTGCCTCTGAGCTGACCTTTATTTTTACCTCTTCTACCTAGTTAAGGTATGTTTACCGAGGTCGTCCTATACCAACTTTTGAAAATGGTCTTTTAGACATGTTTTGTTATTAGCTAAGATTTTTTTAATGTTGTTATAGTGATACAATCACAATAGTGATTATATCACTATCACAATAGATATAAATGTGTTCTTCAATATTGTAGAACATGTTTTTGTTCTATTATTTATAGTTACCGCAACGCATGCGAAAAAAGTCACTGTTGGCCAATTTTATTCACTTGTAATACATTATTGAAATTTTAGTGGAGTCCCTAATTTCTTTCAGTAAATTATATAGCCTATTTTATTCATGCATAAGGTTGGATTTAATGCCGAAAGAATAATCGAAATACATTAAGTGGTTTCTGAGTTTATTTCTGCCAAACATACAAACATACAAAGTTTCCTTTTTATAATGTTAGCTTAGATATTAATATGGTTTTTAAATCAAAATTTATTTTGTGTAGATAATTATTTTCATACTAGCTATGCCCGCGACTTCGTCCGCGTGGAATAGTTTTATAGGTACCATACCTCTTTACCTTAATTTATATAAAATTTTAATGTCATATTTATTTATATCGAATCAATGGCCTGAAAAATAAGTTTCAAGTGTCTAGCTCCAAAAATAGCGAAACTTTCATACAACTTTTCTTCCCCCCTTTCGACCCGTCTCAACTTTTTTTTCGAATTAAAAAATAGCCTATGTCCTTTCTCGGGATCTAAAGATTGTCTGTGTCACATTTCATTGAAAATTTCATCATCAATCGGCTTAGAGGTTTAAGCAGGATAGCGTAAAAGACAGACAAACAGACAGAGTTACTTTCGCATTTATAATATTAATAATATAATAATATTATATATAGTAGAGATGAAATACAAGTAATATATATGTAACTCTAGTGCGGTATTACGTATAGCAGCGAAGTGATATTCAAGCTATCCCTCTATTGGGTTAAGCCCAATTGCAAATCAAGGCAAAAGCACATAGTTCAGATGTCTAGGAAACCAAACCGACAACCGTGCGTTTGTGGCCGATCAGATATGCCAATAAGACAGTATCCAACCGACAAAATAGGCCCGCGTAGCTCGAATAGCCGGCGACGGCTGCATCACAACGTGGTTGGCTTACTATCGTCTCAGTTATTGTAGCAGTCAAATATTAACCTAGCCCCTTGATGGACCCGATGGCGCATGGTAGTGATCGTATCTTATGTGCCAAGGGTAGCGGGCTCGATTCGATTAATGTTTTTGTTTGTTTTGTGTCTGGATGTTAAATATGTTTTTACTTGTGATCCTTCTGTTATCTCATATCCATAACACAAGTGTTTTAAGCTAGTTATTTAAAGTCAGGTCAGGTTGTGTTGATTGATTCTTCGTATTCAAAT
Organism: Heortia vitessoides; assembly: GCA_020976665.1. Lineage (NCBI taxonomy): Eukaryota > Metazoa > Arthropoda > Insecta > Lepidoptera > Crambidae > Heortia > Heortia vitessoides. The sequence continues at coordinate 1,927,001 of JACJUM010003237.1, read as the reverse complement.
TTTATAAATAAAGGAAGATTCATTGGTCGGTCGTCGTTTTGGTTGGAAGGGTGAGAGAGCCAGTGAAATTACTTACTGAAAAATGTGCCATAAAATCTTTAAGACACAAGGTTGGCAACGTGCTAGTGATATATTTGGCAACCCTATAGACGCTATAAGTGTAAACTTAGTATCGCGGAAGCGAACTTTTTGGAAAAGCCAATTTCCAGCAGTAAACTTCCAATGGCTGATATGGTGATGATTTATATCATGATATAGTTAGTGGGCACGATTCTTACAGCAGTCAGTAATAGATAATAATATTTGCACTGCATAGGTTTCTCCAAGAAATTTACAAAGGACTTACAATAGCACCAGGTCTGACGAGCTCATATTAATTTCGAGAATAATTGTTCATAATTTTACGTTAGTCAAATGGCGCATCAGAAGAATTGCCTGCGACATACAAGACAAATTGCAGTCGGCGATTGGTATCCCCGTTAGTTACAAATTGAATACAATTCAATTATTTCTCAATACTAGAAGTACAGTTTTACTAAATGTGTAAATGCATACATACATACTTCACGCCTGTGTCCCGTCGGGGTAGGCAGAGATTATGGATCTCCACTTTTTACGATCTTGGCATACCTCTCTTACTTCCTTTACTCGCATTAGTCCTTTCATACACGTTCGTTTATTATTTATGATACTTTTTACCTGGCCCTTCTTTAATATCTCTTCTACCTGTTTAAGATATTTTTGCCTCGGTCGTCTCATACCAATCCGTCCATTCACTTCCGCTCTATATATTTGGGCAGGCATTCTCTCTAGCAAATATCTTATAACAATAATGAAGTGTGTGAGGAAAAAGAGCTTTTCTCCTTCTGAGGTTTATTTCTGATCTTTGGGTTTAACTTTTTCAAGTTTTTAAATAGAAACTGTAGCGTTTCAGTTTTGTTTTATTGAGTGGAAGTATAATATCTTCACTACATAGTATAAAACTGCTTAGCTCTTTAAAACAATGCGATAGATTTTAATACGGCGTTTAGATAGACAGAGTGATTCAAGAGGAAGGTTAATTGATGATACTCGTAATTATCAAAAATTATAGTTTTGATGAAAAAAATTATGAGAAAACATATCATGTAGTAAATAAATACATTTGTTTACGCTTAAATTGTAAACGTTGGCTGAACCCGATGAGACAGATCAAAATACTATAATATTGTATAACTTAAAAAAATCCGCTATGGCATATGTCTATCTCTCAGGGATAATCCACATTAACCATTTTTAATTAACCATTTTACTCGGGTGACTTTCTCGCTAATCTTAATATATATAAATCACATGTCACGTTGTTTATCCGCGGATTTCTAAACTACTTAACCGATTTTAAATTATATTTGCATATTAATAAGATAGGATAGCTTACATCGTAATTTATAGCCGCGGTATTATTCAATTGCAATATACTATTTGACATTCACAATTATCTGTTTACTCAAAACGATTTTAACAGATGGCGATATCTGTGACTGGATTGAGTAAGTAATTAAAAGATAGCGATGCTATGTGAAACCTACAAATGTGTCACTTAAGCTAATTATTATATTATTACAAATTAATAGCATAACCACCACGTGTTGTTGAGGCTAAAGTATAAGTTAAATTTATTTTGTAATCAACGAAATTCAAAGCAAAACAAACCAATGTGTGTTACCAGCGATGACCTATGGCAGCGAAACGTAATCTCCTACCACTGATTGGAGTTTCTTTGCGCGATCGAATTAGGAGTAGTAAGAGTAGTAGGAGTAGTAGTAATTATAAGGAGATTCGTAACAGAACCAAAGTTACCACCAGCATGATGGACAGACGATCTGACTAAAACCGCAGGATCGCGCTAGACACAGGACGCATACAACCGGTCCTTTTGGAGATTACTTGGAGAGGCCTAGAATGAATAGGAGGATGATAATGATGATAAAACGAAATCCTTTAATTGTTTCTATTTTTTTAATTTTTGGTGTTACCATGCGAGAAAGATTGAAATAATGTACTACAATACAATACACCATAAAAAGGCCTACAAAAAATCCCTGGTGGTATATGTCCATCTTGTAAGGATAACCCACAATAACCATTGTTTATCCTTATTGTTCCCGTGGGAAGCCGGGGCGGGTCGCTGTCATGGTGTTTGTTTGGGATCAGTCTAACGTACTGAACTGATTTTAATTATTGCTTCCTTACTGTGTACAGTCTGATCCAACTTGAGAGATTTGAAAGTTTATATCTCAATTTATAGTCGCAAAACTTTTTTCATAAAGATATACGTAAAATTAAGACAGGACAATGTCTGTCGAGTCAGTTAGTTAAGTATAAAATACCTCGTTAATACATTTTCTTGGAAGGCATCAATAAAATTATACTTGTTTAAAACAAACCGCAAGGAATATCTCACCAGGTAGAACACATAGCTTTTCCTCCCCCGCAATATATCTAGAGTAGAAGACAATGATGTATACAGTTGCGATGTACTTTGCGAAATGTATTAGTGCCGTGGTAGTTGGATGTAATGGATGGCGGAGCATTGGCGGTGAACAAGTTGAGTTTACTTTTATTGTGATGCCGTTTGATTTTGTTTTTAATGACCTTGATGACCTTTGAGTCTAGAATGAGCTACTCAAATTAGGAAGTATATATTGGAGTAGCAGCGCTCCAAGGTTTCACCCGCGTTCATTTTTAAAATTCTCATACGTTTACCCCTTAAAAGAAGATTACCGAAAAAAAAATAACGGCTTTAAAACGCGGCTCTTCAAGATTAACAAAAGAACATTCAAGAAAGTTTTTGAGAATGATCAGCCATTGACAGCAGCAGGGTAACTGAAACGTCGAATTAAAAATATAATTAAATAAACTAAAGTCGATAAAAAGTAGTTGTTTTTTCATCATTATGCGGTCAACACATTCACAAAACATCTCATATATTTGTCTCCGTGATAAGTCGCTTAAAGCACTTGTGTTACGGACTGGTGTCTGTGTCCTATTGTCTAATTACCCAGCGCGGCAATTATGAGTAAAATTGCCCTTTTCTTGGGGAAGCCTATATCCAGCTGTTGACTTCCAATGGCTGATATGATGATGTTTTCTTTAATTTGCACACGGCACTCGCAACCTGACTGTTATGAAAAATGCTTATGGAAAATGCTCACGCTCAACACACACAGTCGCATCATCCTTAAAAGTTTACTTTCATTCCCGTGTACAATTTTAAGTCATAACAGTAGTACTTAGTTTAAGTATGTTTTCTGTAAAATAGAGCATTCCAAACATTTTTAATTTTTAAATTCGGCAGAGCATTCCGCTGAAGTAGATAAAACCAGTTTTGCATTTTCACGAAGTCGACTCTCATGTACACGAAATTGCGTTGCATGAGGACAAAGAAAACAAAATGTCACTTGTAGGAAACTGTACCTATGAGTATTGTGTACACTCCTACAGCTACCTACCTGTGTTCCGTGTGATATTCTGTACATGCAGAAAGCAGCTATTATGTGCTATTACCATGCTGTTGCGACCCCAGCGATCCTAGCGGCCATTACAGGAACATTCAATATTCAATGCAGTCGGAAACCTACTCCATGCTATTTGCCTTATTCTTTCCTATTTTTCAAAGACGTTCAAATTGTATTTTGTTACTATAAATAATAATAAATTCACACGTCTTATACGCTGACTTGACTCTGTGAAAAGTAACTTAAATCAATCACTTAAATTGTAAGTAGCTGAAATTAATTACTTATACACTTATACAATAATACATAACATGAGGTAAAACTTAAACAAAATTCGTATGTATTGATACCTCATTGGTTCCATTGGCTCAATTTATCATCATCATTTCAGTTATAAGACGTCCACTGCTGGACACAGGCCTCCTCAAGTGATCCAGTAGGACCGGTTGCATGCGGCCTGTGTCCAGCACTATCTTGCGGTTTTATTCATCGTCTGTCCATCTAGCGGGTGGACCTCCTACGGTGCGCTTGTCGGTACGTGGTCTCCATTCCAGAACCTTACGACCTCATCAGCTATCGGTTCTGCGTACCAAATACCTTGCCCATTTCCACTTCAACTTAAAAATCCTTCGGGTTATATCGGTAACTTTGGTTCTGTTACGAATCTTATAATTTTTGATTCAATCGCGGAAAAAAACTCCAAACATTGCCCTCTCTATAGGTCATTGACCTATTTTGAGTTTGCTTGGAAGGCCAATAGTAAGATACCACTTTTTACTGATAAAGGTCATCGCTGGTAACACACATAGATCGAAGACTTTCAACTTGAGACACTGAGGTATGTCGGGCAAGAAGAAGTTTCACAGTCTCCTGAACGCTGCTCGGCCCTGTTGGATTTGGCGATTGACCTCTTTTCTGAAGTTAGACTTACCTAATTGGCCTATTGGTCCTAGATATACATACGAGCTAACAACTTTAAGAAGCGAGCTCTCAACTAAAACTGGGGTGGGTACAACATGGGCATTATACATTATTTTAGTCTTCTCCATGTTCATTTTGAGACCCACCTGTAGAGAAACTCGATTGAGGTCTTCAATTAAATTTAACTTTCATCAATCTTTAGTGCAAAATAGCAGTGTTCGCATTGCTATGTTAATGTTTGAAGGGTGAAAAAGGTAAGGAACTTACTGGGTACTGTGACATAATATCTTTAAGAAACTAGACTGACAACGCGTTTGATATCCTTGTGATATAATGAACGTCTATAGACTGCACAAGATAAGATACGATCTGCGCTATCGGGCCCGGCAATAATAATATAATAACATCATCACCATCATGCCAGCCATTAGAAATCCACTGCTGGACATAGACCTTCACAAAAAAGGAGGTTTTTTACCCATAATTGTCGCTCTGGGCAAGCGTGTTGGCAATCGCAGAGCGCAGCTTTCGCGACAGGGATGCTGCTGCACATCCCCACCCTGTCCATTTGAACTGCACTGGTTTGGATGGGTATTCCGCCGACTGTCAGTTTTGGTACCTTAGTCACCTGTTATGACACCTAGTGTAGAGGGAGATACTATTCTACGCAATCGGTAACTCAAGCCAATGATAATAATTACATACAATGAAAACAAACACAGTTAATTAATTTACATAGTTAACATAAACAAACAGAATATTAATACACATGTCGCGAACACATTATTCGTAATAAAAAAGTAATGCCAAAATAAACGCTATTTTGGTGTTTAATAAACATTTTTGTTGGCGTTAACTACCGCGTTAAATATAAGGTAAAACTTTCATTAAAAATAAGAGTTAGTTCACCACATTTAGCGGTGGAGTCGACCTGTACAGTACATTCACTAAGCAATTACAGGTTGTGCAGTAATTAAAAGGCACTCGCCGACAAAAAAGGCGTAATCGGTCTCTAATGAGGCCACCGCTCCGACACTGAAGTGCTTAAATCTGGTTTAATCCGGTTTTCTCAGAACTTAGAAGTTTTTAGAGCACAGCTGCACTTACATATACCTTACCACCACCTAACATTTTTCTGTTTGTTCTGTTTTAATGTATGTAATGTTTGTAACTTGAATAAGTATTTGTTCTGTCTAGGTGTTATTTATATGTATCTATTTATTATATTTGTGATTCCTCTGTTGTATGTTATCCGTAGCACAAGTGCTGTAAGCTACTTATCTCGGAGTCAGAACATTCATCACAAAATGAACCCTCGATCTTTGCCGCTCAAGAAAAGATACCATTTTCGCCATCGGGTCTGGCAATAATAATAAAATAATATCATCATCATCATGCCAGCCATTAGAAATCCACTGCTGGACATAGACCTTCACAAGAAAGGATTTTTTTCCCGTAATTGCAGCACTGGGCAAGCGTGTTGGCAATCGCTGAGCGCAACTCTGGTAGCTTGGATGCTGCTGCCCATCCCCGATCTGTGCATTTGAGCTGCATTGTTTCGGATGGCTATATCGCCATCCGTCGGCTCTAGTACCTTAGTCGCCTCTTACGACATCCGGTTCAGTGAGTCTGATACTATTGTAATCTGCTGGTACCTCACGGCAAATAACATACGTAGTGTTTAATCTTATCAGAAGGTCCTTTTCGAATTCTAGGTGTAAATAGTCCGGATGTTAACTGAGAGAAAATAGTTATTGAGCATCAAATTCGACAGAGTTGTATGGAATAATAAAAAAACAGATTTCAGACATATTAAATGAAATCTAAAAAGTGTCCCCGAATTGCGTTTCCTTTTTTTTATTTAATTGCTTTTCACTGAAATACATTTATCGCCGCCAAAATCCATCAATAAAATACAGAGCCGTTCAGCTGCTTTACCACAATCTAGTTTCAAATATAAAAGCCATTAACAGATTCTATCCTGCCATTTTGAAAACAAAAACATCTATCAAAATATAACGGAAGGGATAGAGCAACAATTTTATTTAAATAGATCTAACCTTCGCTGCTTGCTTCTTTTTCTAATCTATACTTATGCTTATTATAAAAACGATATGTTTAATTGCTATTTTATTTTGCATTTTTAACCGTTTGTAATGAATGATATTTTGTAATAGCTACAAAACAAATTCCTGAAACTGTTTCCCTGAAGGAAAGCTTCTTTCCCGGAGAACGGAAACTACACAGATGAAATCAACTAAGTACTACATGAGGTAGACCTCATGCAAGGTCGTCTGCATTGGCACCTCACACATGGCAAAGTCAGTTTACCTATATATATATACGAGTATATATGATATTTCAAGCGATTAGAGTCATCAACAAAGTATGAAATTAAACAAAAATAATAAATATATATACCAACATTCATATATATAAATGGATGTTGGTATATATATATATATATATACCAACTACAGCGCCATCAGCCAGACTGATTTGTAAATCTAAACCATCCAGGGCGTTAAACCTAAACGCATACAATCAAATTCATTGAAATTGATCCTGCCGTTTAGGAGGAGTTCAGTGACAAACACACGAGCAGTAGGATTATAAATATATATATATCCGCAAGCACAGCTGAAATGCTTGGGGCGGAGTTGGGCAGCAGCGTGCCCGTTGCCAAGCTACGCTCTGCAATTGAAACCTTACCTAACTCAGCAATAACAGTCCAATAGTAGACGTCGCGAATGATAATGAAATTAAAGATATTTTATGTTTTAAAAAATTTAACTTATTCCCCAATGAGATCATCCCTACATTTTCGGCGTTAGAGTCAAAATTCACTATTGTCACTTAACCGATTTTTTGTTTAGGGGTGGCAGCAATATAGTGGCCGAGTTAATGACGTAATATTACTAAATCACCCTCATTTTGGAACGCACCTCAGTCTTTATGACGGTGCACTTATGTTGACAGCCAATTTTCCCCCTCAACGGACCCTCAAAATACTTCCGTCATTCTAATTATACATTCTTGACTAATTTACATTTGGTCATGTCAGTATGTAGCATTAAAATAAAGGGAAAATGTATTCATTTTCACATAACATTGGCATATTTAAAAAACCTATTAATATAGCATACATGAATGTATCGAACGTTTAATAGCCTTAAAAATTTAATTATAAGCACCAACCGTGGGGTCCCAGTAGAGTTAATCCATCAATCGGTATATCCATCCGATTCAGCGGAGTTCAAATACACAGGGCGGAGATGGGCAGCAGCTTTGCAATTCCGAAAGCTGCGCTCTGCGATTACCAACACACTAGCCCAGCGCGGCAGTTATGGGAAAAATTCCACCTTTTTTGGAGAAGCCACTGCTGACTGCACTTTAAGCTGACTGATCATTTCTGATGGCTGATATGATGATGATGATGAAAGTTAGAATCAAGCTTTGTAAACATGTTATCTTTTCTATCACAAAAACATATAGGTTTAAATAATGTATCAAGATTAAAATATTTTTTATTTTACGGATACTCTTCGCACCGTGAAGTACTGGCAGAGTGGAATAGTACCTTCTTCAATGGCGGTACCCTATATAACGGAGCTCAAAGGTAAAGCAACGAGGTGGGAGGTAGAATTGTTTTACTCAGCCGGTACCTAACGGCCAAGGTACCTCATGTAAAGGTCTTTGTCCACTCGTCCAACAGTATATTGTGATTTCGAAACCTAGATATCTGCACAGAATTATTAAAGAAAGATAAATCATTGTACGAGATACAAATCTAGGATCGTACTTCATTACATATATTTTTATGTAGGCAAGGTAATATAGAACAAAATAATACAATTTATAAACTAGCACGCTACAATTTATAACAACACAGCTACTGGCATGTCTTACTTCATATAATACATAAGGTATCCCTGATTCCACATTAGTACCTCACTCTCACCGATTTTTACCGCAAAATAGCAGAGGTCATGTTGCTGTATTCTGGTTTGAAGGATGAGATTGTTAAAAAAATGCTGTGTCATAATATCTTCAAATCACAAGGAGAGCGACGCTCTAGTGATATCCTTGAAATATAACGAGCGTCTACGGGCTGCAGTGACGCTTACTATCATGCGGACAGTATGTTTGCTTGTCGACCCTTGCTGGCCTGGTTTGTTTTTTACTCTATTGCGCCGAAAAAGCTTAACAGATTTTGAAGAGATTCGGCAGATAAATTATTGATGGCCTGGGGGATTTGGACTACTTTATATCTTGAAAACATGTTGCCGTGAGATCTAGCTTTATTTTTACTCGAAAGAAACCACACAGTTTCCTTTGAACAGATCAGCTGTCAGATATACACATAGATTTCTGCTAGAAGTAACAAGAGATCTCCAGATGAGATATAACGTAAAGACTTTTCAAAGTCCCGAACGGATTTTAGTATGCGAAAACTATTGCGTCTCAAAACACCGAAGCGTATCCTTTGGCTATCCACGGTCTAGCAACTGAATAATCCTAACGGTCCAAACTACATCTGAGCCTATTTTATTTTAAAGCAATTTCCCAGAATAAATAATATTTACGCGCGGTGGTCCAGCTATAAACGTCATCGGGCGAGGCGAACGACACCGCCGGGAACGCCTGTGTCAGCTGTCCTAGCAAGCCGGCGAGGCAAGGCACAAGTTACGAGTGATAGATTTTGTTACGCTTCAGGCACCTCTTACAACACCTTGTATAGAGGAAGGTACTATTCTAGTGTGCCGGTACCTCACGGCACTATTATTCAGTATTATATTATATTGGTATTATACTAATTGTGACATAAGATTTGTGTAAGACTATGAAATGTAATTTCATTATTTTAAATTTAAAAGGATTCTAATGGAAGTCGATAGGGTCGCAATGGAGAGCATCGCGTGATGAATAGCGGATTAACATTTACAACCTTAAATGAAAAGATATAATCGAGGTGATATAAGTGATTTTATATGTAGTTTCTATGTTTTTTTAGGTACGATAAATGTGTAAATAGCGTATAAAATTGATATTTGTATGTTAAAATAATTTTGTTAAATAAAACATCACTATATTTTCAGAGCAACAAAATTTTTAAAGTTTCACAAATCAAATAAAATTAAGATTTCAAAAACCTTTTTGCACATGCATGTGTTGTAGGGTTAGAAGAAACTATTTTTCCCGACAGACGTTGTTCTGTCTTAAATCTAAGTTTATCATGAAAATAATTACAAGAGATATTGCGTTTGAGATAAAAACTATCCTTTATCTTAAGTTGGATCATAAATATTTGATTCCGTTTAATAGTTTAGAAGCTCATTCCGGACAAACACCGTGAAACGTAATCTTTATACATAAAAATATATATATTATTAAATGGTAAATAATGCATGTTGCCCTAAATTTGTCTTAAAACTTACTATGAACGACTAACAGCATGTGCTGTGTCAAGCTTCATGGGAATTAAGAAGGCAGAAATGGCTTCATTGATTATTATAATAATATGCATGGGAGCTATCGGCAGAGTAGAATAGGACCTTCCACTGCATCAGGTATCGTAAGAGAAGACTAAACTACCAGAACCGACAGATGGCGGTATATCTATCCGAAACAGTACAGCTTAAACGCACAGGGTACACATGGGCAGCAGCATCTCCGTCGAGAACGCTGCACTCGTATATACTAATGTCGCACCCCCCTTTAACCCCCTTATGGGATGATTTGAAAAATTATTTTACACCGTGTTTCATGCCTTTCATTTATTTGCTTTATACTGAATTTCCTTCGAATAACTTCGACAACAGCAACATTTCTTACTAATTTTACGCTCCCACAATATTTCCCTTTTTAAAAATTATTTCTTCATGCTCCTCTACTTTATTAAAGATCTTTGAGTAAATTTTTATATTTCTTAGCCTAGTTTAGGCCTTGCGTTAATATATCAGTCAGTCATCTTCTCTTTTTATATATCGACGGTCAGAAATTTAATTAGCGTAAGGGACATATGGGCAAACATACAAAAATAAATACAAATATCTATTTATTTCTGACTTTTGGTAATAGTTTCAAGTATCAGATGATTATATTTCAATAATATTTGTTAAAAACAGCTTATTTAAATAAATATATTTTAAAATAGCTTTTCAAATAATACATTTATAATTAATTAATTGTTTTTATTTTCTTTTTTGTTTTTACTATAAACCTGCATATTGTCCGTTACGACAATTGAATTTATGACCGTCGATATATAGATTAAGCCGTAGAGCGATTTGTAAACGCTATTTCCTATGCCTTGTACTGTAGAAGAAATGTGCACCATCAAAATTTACTTTATTAAAAATTTATCGCATGTATCGCTAACGTTTCGAAAGCGGACCAATTTTATTTCCCATGTAAGTAATGGAGTTCCGCTTGCACGACCTCAGAGTATTGCTTAAAAGTGAGTTAAACTTTATAGATGTCTATTTGTATTGGAGGCGCGCACATATATTTTCCGGTGAAGTACCGGCAGAGTAAAATAGTACCTCCCCCTTTACCAGGTGTCGTAAGAGGCGACTAAGGTACCGGAACCGTCATATGGTGGTATTTCCATCCGAAACAATGTAGCTCAAATACACAAGGTGAGGGTGGGCAGCAGCATCCCCGTCGCGTAAGCTGCAGTCTGCGATTACAAACACGCTTGCTTAGCGCGGATTTTGGGTAAAATTCCCCCTTTTCTGGGAGGCTTATGTCTAGCAGTGGACTTCCGATGACTGTAACGATGATTTAGATATTGATATAGGATCCGTTGGTGGAGATGTTAGTTATCCTCTCTTGCGCGCCAAAATTTGTGGGTTCAACCCCTATCCAAGACAAATATTTACATGAACATTTATGGTCGTTCTGTGTTTAGGAATTGAATGTAGTATTTAAGTAGTATATTTGTGATTCCTCTGTTGTTTAATGTCCATAATACCAGAACTTCGATCGACTTATACCGGAGTCAGGGCAATGAGATGTTGTTGTGTTTGAAAATAAGATATAAAATCTACTTTAGTTGTATACTTTAACTTTCAATTATTTAATACCATAAGGGTCGTGGACCCATCCAGAGCAAACATTTATATATTTCAGACTTATTAGTACTCAAAAATGTACTCGAAAGGGGAGAAAGCACGCCAGTGTAGCTTTGTAGAGTCATTCTCGGAGAGCAGTATTTACTCTTTGAACTTTATGGGCGTAATATCATCGACCACTATTGATGCCCAGAGAGAGGCAACGCGCTGGTAATATTCTTGAAATATTACGAGCATCCATAGGCTGCAGTACCGCTAAGCATCACGTAGACTGTATGCTTAATTATTGACCTGGTCTATTGAGATATAAATTAAAAAAAAAGCGTCTATTTTGTACATACATACAGTCACTGACCCATCAAAAGCGTTGGAGCACCAATCATTATTCCGCCCTGTAAGATCACCAATATTTTACGCTGTTTTATACTATTCCAGTGGCAGTTTAACGTCTTTCAGGGATACCAGGCCATCTCCAGACAATGACATGTCGGTTTTGATAGTTGTTTTTCACCTCATCTTCATTCTTTTGCTAAATAAGCGTTCCAACGAATTCAAACCAAGCTGGATTGAATTGGTTTTTATAAGGAAAATTAAACGAATTATCATATTATTTTCTATTCTCATTCTATTAAAAAAAGAATAAAAAATAGTTTGCGACTTTTGAAAACATCCTCAAACCTTTTTTTAATGTATGATATCTAGCCTTGTTCACCTTATTTAGTTCTTTAATTTATGACTTTAGTATTAACGTAAGGTTGCAAGATAATAGCATCTTACTCTGTATCAGGTGTCGTAATAGGCGAATGAAATATCAGAATATACAGATGGCGTCGCTTAAATACAACAGGGCGGAAATGGGCAGCCGTATTTTCGCCGCGAATCTACGCTCCATGATTGCCACTACGAATGCCCAGGGCAGCAAATTTGAGTTAAACTCCCCCTTTTTTGAGAATGCTTATGTCCAGCATTGGATGTTTTGTAACCACTATGATAATGATAATTACTTTTATTTATTTGGGATTACCATTTAAAGTAAGTTTTATTTATATGTTATGTCACCAGATTAGGATTAAGACTTCGCTGTATAATAACAAAACACAACCTACGGAAAGAGAGAAAGAGATTAGAAAGGCTCTTTTTACCTCAAAATATTCATTGTCTCTCTCTACATCGTCAATGTAAACTTTGAACTTTGACTTTCACCGTACAAAATCAGATATGATCATACCAAAAGTGTACGTGTAATCCGATTAAAGATTCCAAAGTTATTGTTCTAACACAACGAACCGGTTCAGTTTGATTGAATAAGCATCAACCTGGAAATTAATTAAATCTATTAACTTGGTTGATTGGTAAATTCATTCATGTTATTCCGAACTCGGGCCGGCCTCCACTGGTTCTTTCCAAGTATTTCAATAAACGTCATTACAGAAATTTTCGAGATTGTTTTGCGTGGACTCGAAATGCTTAATTGATTTCCAAAGACACTGGTAGTCGAATTCTCTTGTTACTTTAAAAAATATATATTATATAGAGTTAGTGACTCTCACATTTTTTAGATAAGAAACTTCTTTAAAGGTTTAATACAGGTTTACTTTCAACTATATTTTTGCATTGTACAAATATAAGTGGAAGCTGAAAGGCCGGAATTTGTATCATCAGTGTTCCTATGTAGATAACACAGAAAAAAATACCTTAGGTACCGGAACCGAAAGATGGCGATATATGTATCCGAAGCAATGTAACTCAAATGCACAGGATGGGAATGGGTAGCAGCATCCCGGTCGCGAAAGCTACGCCCTACGTTTACCAACATACCTTTGTTGCGATTATGGCCGTGATATGCGACACAGCCGTGTCCAACAGCCCTAATGGCTGACATGATGATGATAATGATAACTTTATATATGACCGAACTATATAGCTAACGATAGCAATTGAGAATGAAATGTCTATCCCAATTCTATGTTCAATCCAAATAATGTAACAAGTATAAAATAGTATTTATTAAAATAAACCGGAAATATTTAAGTTATATAATTTAACCTTATTCGTCTTCGTGATTAAAAATATATATAATAAATATAAAATTATTTTTTTATAGAAATAAAAAATCACGTAAGAGATAAAAAATTAGGTGCCAAGGTGACAATCTTTGTCACTCTTGCAAATGCTTACCGTAAGTTAACGCAAAAATATCAAAGTTCTCTTAAACTGCTTTGTTGCCACAATGATACACACATCAACGCAAATTCATCGAAGCGTATAGATGTAATTTACGACAGTTAGATCAAAAATGATAGAGGTAAAAAAGTTCAAATAATATTACTACAATATTTTATTTTTTATTATTTATTCTATGTAATATAGCAAGCCAACTTTTGCAAAGACTATGTATATAAATAATAATTAGATAAACCAGTGCTCCGAGCTCTCGTTACACAACAAATAAAGTTCTAAGAAAATTCTCACCCGGTTAATATCATAAAGGCCAATTAGGAGGCAAATAAGGGTGCAGCCACACTGTAACCTAACAGTAAAATCTGTAACAGGCGTCCTGGCAAGTTCGCCGCCGGCGCGATTTGCATCGCTAACGAACACCTCGGCTCTGAGATGTTTTTCACTACTATGCCTCTTTTGTTAAGGTTGGGGTACATGTTTGGTGTTGGTTGGTTCTGATTTATATGTTTTCCGATATTTTATAGTCTTAAGAGAAGGAGTGAACATTCAAATAATTTCACAACTCTTTATTCTGTGCTTACATTGTTTACATGTATTTCGTGAAGTATTACCTCAAACTTCCTAATTATTTTGATTGGCCCATTGATGGCACCAAATAGTGTCACATATTTGTGACTTTAGCATAGACATACGTTTAAGCATTTGTAAGATTGCTTTAAGCGATAAGTCCCGACGATAGATATGTGGACATATTTTAAGACTTCTGGTCGATATGTGTCATTTGGTACCGGCAGAGTAGAATAGTACCTCCCTCTGTACCAGGTGTCGCAACAGGCGACTAAGGTACTAGAACCGACAAATGGCGGATTATGCATCTGAAACAGTGTAGCTTAAATAAACAGGTCGTGGGTGGGCAGCAGTATCTTTATTACAAAAGCAGCGCTCTGTGATTGCCAACACTCTTGCCCAGCGTGGCAACTAAGGTTAAAATTCCCTTTTTCTTGGGGCGACTTATGTCAGTGGAATTCTAACGGCTGAAACATACATATACACATAAGTCGATAGAGGCCAGGTCCTCTGAGGCTTGCATGGAGCCGAGGCCAGCAAGCCACATAAGAGATAGATAGAGACTTGACCGACGATGTCAGTGATCTCTTAATTCTTGATGCAATCAAGCATAGGGACTCCGAACATCAGCCTGTCTGTAAATCGTTATATTATTGCTATTTTAGTCCATTTATGAAGAGGCCCGGTTTCAGCGCTATAATTTACCTTACAAGTAATACACATTGAGTACGCAATTGTATGAATCTAAGAATTTGAGTAAGGAAAATGACATATGTGTAAGTCCATATATAAAATAGAAAAATGTTAAAGTATAAACCTTGCCGTGAGGTACCGGCAAAGTAGAATAGTACCTACCAATGCACTAGGTTTCGTAAGAGGCAACAAAGATACCAGAACCGACAGATGGCGGTATATCCATTCAAAACAGTGCAGCTCAAATGCACAGGTGGTGATGGGCAGCAGCATCCCTGTCGCGAAAACTGCGCTCTGCGATTACCAACATACTTGTCTAGCACGGCAAATGGACTTCTTATGGCTGCTTCTGCTGATGATGATACACCTAAATTGTAATGAGTCGACTTTATATCTAATTTTTACACACAACAAAATCATTGACCTGACTGCGATATAATTCACTTAAACCGCTTGTGTTACAGATATCAGACAACAGAGGAATCACAAAGATACTACTTAAATATATATATAAACACATAAACATATCATCATATACATATATGTACTAGGTGGGAACCCACGACCTTTTGTGCACAAGATATGATTACTACCATCTGCGCCATCGGACCCGTTAATTAATACATATAATACTTAACGTAATATAGTGAAAGAAGTAAATAGAATAAGAATTTAATAATGACAGAGAGCAAGAATAAAGTACAAGAGGCATATCCAACAAGAATTGGTATGAATGTGAAGGGAAAGCCCCACGAAGGTAGGTATGAAAGGGCAAAAAATACCCTAGATATAAGAGTAGTAAGTGAGACCAGGTCCCTGACAATCACATTATGGGTAAAGAAAGAATAAATACACATTGGTTATCCTTTAAAATAAGCCAGACGGCAAGATGTTTCGCAATTTTCCAATCGCTACCCTGCTAAAATGTTTTCTGTGATTGATTAGAAGTAGATTTCCTACAGGGACCGTTTGTATTAGTACAATTTCCGTATATTTGTTATCTTTCTGATGATACAAGCGCCTGTTGGCTAGGGTAACTCCTTACTACGCAGGCCATGGTGCTTGTTTGCCGAACTTAGTAATATGTATAAACATTTTTCTCGGTAAACAAACTGAAATGTCCTATTAATTAATTTAATAAAATAAATCAATCTGCAATGCGTCCACAAAATATTTATTAAGCTGTCTCCCCACTTGTGAATTAATTCCAATATTGTATTGACACTTCGCCGTAATCAAGTTTTCCGACTATTACATTTCGTTGCGAATAGTCACCCTTCCACAGTCTGCACTTATTATAACTGACGTTCCCTTAATTTGATCACCTATAGAAAATCTTCAGCGTTGTATTTTGGTATTAAAATAACATTTTTTATTGCCGCTATTTTGTTTTTTCACGCGTACTGTGTTATTCGTCTATATAAACCATCAATTTAGATAACCCATGCCAAAAAATGTATTGTCTGGTCAGAATTTTGCGAATTTTATTTGTATTGCCTAAACTACACGTTACATAAATATGGTGACGGTAATTTATTTATTTAGTATAGGTACACTTACTGCCATATATACTTATAGTTATAATTAAATTTAACAAAAACATATATTGTACACACCATAAACAACAAAAATCAATCAAATAACATAAAAATATATAACGGTACAGTACAGGGCGGCCTTATCGCATAGAGTGATTTATTAAATATAATAGTAACAATAATGATATAAAATACAAGCAAAAAATAATTTAATAAATAAAAAATTATATGATAAATTGTTTATCTGATCTTTAGCCGATTATGATATTTTATGTGGAGGCTTAGCATGACATGGTAAATGAAGAAATCAAACAAATAAATATGTATAGAACTAAGTCATATATATGAATCTCAAAATATTTAAGATAACGGTCCTGAAGAAAACATAACATTTTTGTAAACACGCGACTTTAGTGTTAGTTATCTATCTATTGCAAGCCGTAATATTATTGATTTTTATTTTCCTAAAAATTTGTATTAGTATACTGTCTTTATTGACTTTTTTACGCCTCCTTGCCATTTTATAGGAGGTTTTCTATTTAATTCATTTACAGAACACCTCTAACGTTGTTTTACATATAAATATGTGAACAGAGAAATTACAACATTTAATAATAAAATACATTTAGACATAACATACATTCCGCACTCCTAGTTGAAAACCATGATAAATCAAAACTGCAGTATTACATAGGCCATTTGAAATTACATATCCGATCGCATTCATCGGGATCGGGTTCAAGACTAAAAAGTTATAAACTATAAATGATATAATAAATTTCTACATTCACCTCACTCCGTAATACGTCGCTTAAAGCACTTGTGTTAAAACGCCAAACAATAGATGAACACCAATACCATCATAAAAATATTTGCTTCGCGTGGGAATCGAACTCACGACCTTAGCGCACAAGATAGGATCACTACCATCTGAGCCATCGGGCCCGTCGTAATAGGTATTCCACTTATTAGGAAAGGGAACTTTTCAGAACATGTATGTTGAAATATTCCTAAAGGAATTCCTTTTAAAATTGCGCATAAATTGCGATGTTTCTAGAACTGTTGGAATTTATTTTTTTGTGTTGATGCAGTATTCATCTAGGGATGCAATTTTTTCACTGCATAAACGTTTGTCCTAGGGAAGGATCTTATCACATATATACTACCTAGGGCGCCATCGGCCTCGTTATTCATATTAAACTAGCTCAACCCGACAGACGTTGTATTTTTAACTTTATACTTATGCTTATCATGAAAACTATATTGCGAATATTACAAAAACTACCTTATCTCTCAAATCGGTAATCTCAAAGTATACTCTATTAGCAATAATTTTATTTAGGCACACAAAACAGAATCGAAGCACAACAAAAGACTAAGAATCTATGGGTCCTTGGTAAGCTGTGACATTATAAGGATGTATGAATAACATGAGAAGCTTTACTAGGAAACTTTTTTTTATCTATACATTTACAATAAAGACAGTCTCTAAATAAAGAATAAAATACTAGATAATTTACAATGCAGAGTGAAAATAAAAAAAAATAATGAAATCAAATACAAAATAAAATACTAACTTATTTATTTAGATTTAAAGAAGGGTATGGTTTGCTACTTTCCACACATTTAGTATTGGTCCATGAATTTCAGGCACACAGCACGCACTACCATATAGTATGATCAGTTGAGTCCTAAGCCTATTTCTGCGACTTCTTGCATTCACCACAAAGCCAGATACCGACATAATTAAGTGGCCCAGCTATTAAACCTCGGTGTTTTGTACCAACCAATTTCCACAAATTAGTAATTCAAATTGCCCTTAAATACTTTTTGATTTACAACAGGGGAGGGGGCCGAGGCTTGAGTCCATAAGAAACAGTATTGCTTCAGACAAGCTTCATTTGTATGAGCGTTAAGTAACGACACTTCGGGTCGCATTTCCAAGAGAAATTCCTTTGAATAATTAGCTTGAAGGAATTGCGCGCGCTTGATAATTTCGAATCTTGGAATTTTGTGCGGTGCGCTCCCGGAGGTCACGGGCGAATTCTTTGTGCTTCTTGTTGTGACACAGCATGATGTATAGGATATTAAACCTTAACATTTAGACCCTTAGGTTTATATTACAAATTATTAATAGAGCCTATATATTTTTAAACAACTTGAACCTTAGCAGCTTAAATGGAAGAGCTAAAATTGAATAATAAAATTTTTAAAATGCTACTCCCACGCTTGGATTATTTTCAGTCTCTTGAAACGCCTACCAGCATAAATAAAATCACTCCTCAGGTATAATACCTGATAAGTTTTGAGAAATATACTTCTGACCTTAAAGTGAGTGCTACAATGTGTTGAGACGAAAAATATAAAGTTTACTTATACTATAGAAGCACATGTTCTTAAAAAGCTTGAAGCTTCTTGAAAAGTTATCGTAACATAGCCAAACTATCAAGAGAATTCATAAGTTATATAAATCGAGAAATCAAAACCTTTTAAATGTATGTTTTCTATTAGTTTTTTTTTCTTAATTTAATGCGTATATTATGTACGTATCAGTACATAGTTTAGATTTTACAACTGCTGCATTATATAAGATAAGACAGAAGATATTTTAGTACAATATACAGATCATTATAGCACTGTAAAACGTCTACTGCTAGACATAGGCCTTCCTAAACTTTGCGATAGGATTGCTGCGTCCCATCCCCGTCCTGTGGCATTAGAGCTACACTGGGTTTGGGTGGATAAATCTTACGGCACCTGGTACAGAGGGAAGTACTATTCTATTCTACCGGTACTACACGACTAATATACAGATAGAATTAGTTATATGAGATAAACCTGATCTAGGCATTCACTTTTTCTTAGTTTGCCTAACAAAAAAAACCCGCAACAACTCATACATTGACCTGATACCGTAATCAGTCGCTTAAAGCACTTGTGATGTAGACATAAAGCAACAAAGAAATCACAAATATATTACTTTAATTTATATATATATATTTAACCCTCAGAAACAAAACATAAATATCATTGTATAAATATTTGTCCTGGATGGGGGTCGAACCCACGACATTTAGCACACAAAACAGAATCACTAGCATCTGTGCCAACGGGCCCGTCAAAAATATTCTAAACCAGCTATAAAAATGCAGTCAACGTATTATATAAGTAGCATTATTTCTTTTTTGGTGTTTCTTTCTTCTTGAATAGGCACTGAAAATCTAACGGTAATATTCGCTATACATAAGATTGGTAACTAGTTTCCAAAAAAAAACAGATTCTATTTTTAAACATTCGTTTAAATCTTTAGCTGTCCAACAGATGTAGCCTTGTCAGAACTATTAATGTTTATATATAATATTGAATGCATATTAAAAAAAATAGTTCCGACCAACACATATGCTTTAATCGATACTTGAAGCGTGCATTTTACATTGCTACGTAACGATATGCTTACGTAACCATAGAAAAGAAAATATGAGCGCTATCATGAATTATCAAAATTTCCGCGTATCTTACTTGATTTTCTACGTCATAAGCTGGCTAAAATAAATGCAACAAAAAAATAATGGTGACCAAGGGAAAAAGAAATATATTTTTTATGTACATAAAGGGGGGATTTTTATATGGGCAGGCATGGGCAGTCGCGGAGCATAGCTTTGCGGCAAGGCTGCCGTTGCCCATCACTGCTCTATTGTATTTGTGCTACGCTCTTTTGATTGATGGATTTACCATTTGTCGGTTTATATAAATCAATCGGCATTTTCGACACCTGCTAGAGTAAGGATTCCACTCTGCTGGTAGTAAAAATAATTTATTTTTATCTTTAAAGTAGCTACATATACTTACAAATGTCATAATATAAACCGTGCATTCACTGCCCTACAAGAAACACTGTCCTGCCAGTTTTATGCGATCAGGTCTTCTAAATATATATGACAAATTACAGTGATATATAACTGGTTAGAACCAGATTTCAAAGGTGGTACATTTAAAGTTCAATAAACCATCCGGCACGTATACAAATCAAATGTACAGCA
This sequence comes from Heortia vitessoides, assembly GCA_020976665.1. NCBI lineage: Eukaryota > Metazoa > Arthropoda > Insecta > Lepidoptera > Crambidae > Heortia > Heortia vitessoides. Next base: position 1,906,488 of record JACJUM010003237.1, on the reverse strand, counting down.
TCGATCAAATGTTGAACCGGAGACGTACACCCGACATCCAGCGGCGGGTTGTAATCATTAAAGTTGGCACATCGACGTCTACGTGACGTCCATTCTGACAAAATGGCGCCGCCGATTCGGGCAGCCTTTTGAATAGTTCCGCTTTCCCGCACTTGGTTGACACAGAAAGTTTGCGATGCTGGTCTTTATTAACAACGTTTAAGGTCGGCTTGACACGGTAGTGATCCTATCTTGTGTGCCAAAGGTCTTGGGTTTGATTCCCATTCAGAGCAATATAATATGATGATATTTGTATTTGTTTTGTATTTTATTGTTGAATATATGAATTTAAGCAGTGTATTTGTGATTTCTCTGTTGTTTGGTGTCCGTAATACAAGTGCTTTGAGCGTCTTACCACGGAGTCAAGTCAATGTATAAGATGTTATGGGAATTTAATACATATGCTTTATAACATCAAGCGTACATGATAATATGTTTGTTATATAACTTAACGCCGGGAGATTCTGCTAGTAAGGTATTTATTAAAGTATTTGTTTTAAAAAAATACAATGCCAACGAAAAATGAGTTAAAGACAAATTAATTGCATGAAATTTACATACTTATATTTGCAACTATTGAACGGAATTTTCCGCAATTTCATGCACATAAATATGGATCAACTAGGATCAATGTGAACGTGTTTTATTGAAGCCTGATACGAGTAGAAAGAAATGTAATTATATCAGCCATTGAATGTCCACTGTTGGACATAAGCTTTCCTAAGATAGAAGGATGGCAAAGAACGCAACTTGGCAACGAGGATCTTGCCATCTCCATCCTGTAGTATTTCAGAAAAGTCATTGGTACGATCCCCAACCAGTTGTGTGTGCTCAGACTCTATATATATATATGTTATCCAATGTGTAATTTGAACGACACAGTCAATCAAACACAATTGAGTTTCTCTGTAAGAAAAGATTGATTTCGTTATTTTATATGTACGCTACCTAACAAACAATTAAACAAATGTTTATAATACCTTACATACCTGTAAGAAAAGACACGACATTCAATGTTATTATTTACATCCAAATCACAACTTTTTAGTAGTATTTTATTTAAACAAGTAATTTCACAGATTATGACTATGTGACGTTTTTAGGTTTAATTTTTTTACCACAGATAAAATTAAATGACAATAAACGCGCGACTGTGCGGAAAATTTTAAACCAAGAAAAATATTTTTTACGTATATATATGTATATATATATATTAATATATAAGTAAAATTAATATATTATCCGAGCGACTTCAAACTAAATCAATTAATTATTAAAATTATGTGGTTGAAAGATGCTTTAACAAGTTTATATTTGAAATTGTTTTCAAGTAAATGTTTTTCAATATTGACCCGACAGTGATGTCATAGACTTCAATTGTTGTGTAAGTGTAAATTTTATTGCGACACTTCACTTACTTCTCTAAGCTCTTACTTGGTGCTACCAAACGTTTTTTTTATCCCACATCCATTATAATGCGATAGACTTTATACAAAAGTTTATTGGATTAGTACTTCACTCGCATATTTCTAACGTCAAATAGCAGTGGTTGCATTGCAGTAGAAAGAAGTACCAGTGAAATGACTGTGTAATGTGACATAATATCTTCAAGTCGCAAGGTTGGCAACGCGCTAGTGATATCCTTGTGATACTACGAGCGTCTATAGGCTGCGGTGACACTTAATATCATTCGTCGTCCTGGTATAATAAAAAGAAACCTCATTTTCAGACAGTCCTAACTTCTTTCCCAATTGAATGTATTATTCAAACCAATAATATGCATCAAATATATTACTTAAAATATGTTATCATTGAAACAAGTAATTATAGAATAATTTTCACTATAATAATTGAAATAGCTGAACAATTATTTTAAAAAAGTATAAAAGAGTATAGCGTTTATTTTTCTCGTAGAACGTTTTATATTGTAACAGATACACATTGGTATTAGACAAGTTGGTACGAGAACTAGCAATAAAATTTACTAACATTAACCAAGTTGAGGATTTTATCTCAAGGCCAATGCACTCAAACATAACGAAATCTGTCTTAGCCAATCAAGTTAACTTATCAAGAAGGTCGCCCTCAACTACCGCTGCACCAAGGGGCTTAGACGAACTTCGATATTCACGCCGCGTGTTGATAATCTGGAAAGTTAGGAAAGCGGACGTGCGGTCCATTCTGGCAGTATGGTGGTCGACAACACCGAGAATGTATAAAGCCTAAGCATCGGAACTTCCTAGAAGGATAAGTAAAATCTATTTCTTATTCAATGTCACCTTAAACCTATTTCCTTGTACCTACTGAACAAAAATTTTATAAAAAGAAAATCTCAATTACTTTGACTTAACTCTGAGATAAGTAACTTAAAATACGTGTTTTACTGACATCAGACAAAAGAGGTATTACAAATATTATTTATTAATACATATTTAACATCCATACACAGAATAAACATGAATAAATTCGCGCGATATCGCATATGTTGAACCAAGATTTATAGATTAAAGCACTTGTGTTACGGATATCAGTTAACAGATGATTTACAAATATACGAGTATATATACTTAAATAGATATAAAAAAAATATTTATGATTATGATAAATATTTGTTCTAAATGGGAACGAATGCACGGCCCTCGACGCACATTTAAATACAGATGAACACAAATGTTCATAACATAAATGTATGTGGCGGTTGCGATCGAATACACGGTCCTTGGTGTTTAAGATGGGATTTTCACCGATTGCACCATCACACCCGATAAATTTTTTAGTAGTTTTTAGTATCTAGTTGCTAGTAGCAGTGAGGTACCGATAGAGTAGAATTGTACCACCCCTTGTACTAGGTATCTTAAGGGATGACTAAAGTAACAGAACCGATAGATGGCGGTATCCATTTAAAACAGTGCAGTTTAAATGTCATGGGTATGGGCAGCAGCATCTCCATTTCAAAAACTGCGCTCTGCAATTGCCAATACGCTTGCACAGCGAGGCAATTATGAAAAACATTCCCCCTTTCATGGGGATATGTCCAGCAATGGACTTCTAATGGCTGATATGATAATGATCTCCCTTTTTTATGTTTCTGCCCCAACTGCGTTATCGTAAACGAGTATGTTGATATTCAATAACATTTTAGCAATTAGCATTATAGCAATTTTAAAAATAATCAATGAAACGTTGTCAAGTGTTAATGCTTTGAGAAGTTACGTGTACCCACAAAATTAGTAAGACAATGTAGTTGGATGTAGTAAAAAAATAATAATACATCCTTGCTCTACTGGGCCACTCGAAATCAAAAGAAATTAAAGTAGCCCGCATTGTATAGTCCGCTCCACGATAAAACTCTTTGGTGTCGAAAAAAACAACATCAAAGTGTAACTTTTATGGCCAGTAGCGAATTCTCATCATCAAATGAGGACGTATGAGGACTACTACGTAATATACTTCCAATAACGCCGGCTAATGTCCATAATCACCACCACACCTACCCAATGCGGTGATGATCGGCAAAATCTTCCTTTCTTAGAAAAACTTATGTCCACCAAGATACGCCCTAAGCTACGATGGTAACAATATACAGGCTGTTTGGTTACAAGAATATCCCAAAAGAATAGTACTAGTATATATCGTAATAGCAAATCGTATGTATCGTATTCACACAAAGCCGGAAATATAAGCTACAGTAATGCAGATGACAAAGTTGCAAACGAGTTCTTTGCTATTGGAAGTGTCAAAGTAAGTTATGACCGGTGTTGACACGGAGGTGGCTCGATAAATAGCAATCAACAACGCTGTAACTTGCGCCATATATAGAGACTCACACGAGGAACAGTCCCCTTGAGTAGTAAGAATATTTTTTTATCTTAACACGTAAGGACCCCGGAACACATTTAAATAATATTGCGTGCGTGGTGAAGTATGGGATTTGCCAAAATAAAAAATTATTAAAATCCCAACATCTCATATATTAACCTTATTCCGTGATAAGTGGCTTACAAAATAATCACAAGTATACTCCTTAGATATATATATATAACACACAGATACAGAAAAAACATAAATATCATTATATAAATATTTGTCCTGAGTGGAAATCGAACCCATGACCTTTGGCGTACAAAACAGGGTCACTACCATTTGCACCATCACCTTAAAGAGTATATCACGTTACCTAATAATTTCACTGCCTTTCCTCACCCATTAAGCCAGAACCCAATTTTGCAAACTGCTATTTATTAGTAAAAATAGGTGAGAGTGAGGGGTGAGTACCTTAAGGGTAAAATAAAATGTAACTGAATGAAATAATGTGCATCTTCAAACAGCTGTCCAACATTTAAAAAAAGAATGTTTAATAATAGTTCAAAGTCAGAAACAGAGTATCGTTAAATATCGTGACCGTAGAAATCAACACAACGATAGGCAACCGGTGCAATTCATAGCGCTAAGCGAATTGCACGACAAAGTAAGCCGTTCAATTTCTAAGTTAATGTATTTAATTGCAACAATTGTTATTATTTCGAACAAATTATCTTGATAATTATATGTGGTATAAAGTAGAGTCGAGTCTCGTTGAATATTTAAAAAAAATCATCACGATCTACGTGATTTTTTTTATATTTTCTTAGATTTATTGACAAGGATTTTTAATTCATTTGATATTAAAAGTTTCCTTATTAACAATATTGACGATCAATAATCATGATATAAATTAAACTTAAAGAAAATATAATATTTTTTGTAACATATATTATTACGTATTTAATAATTATATTAAAAGACATTTTTAAAGTTATCGTGAATCCAAGATTGAAAACCAAAATGTCAAGCAAAAAAACCATAAACCAGAAAAATTCTTTTTCATTAAAAAACTGAATTCATTTAATGGGCAGATGGTAGTGATCTTGTCTAACGCGCCAAAAGTTGTGTACTCGATTCCCACCTAGGATAAATATATATTTATTGATGATATATATGTTTGTTCTGTGTCTGGGTGTCAAATATAAGAAGCCTATTGGTAAGTCCTCTGTTACACAAGCGCTTTAAGCGACTTATCGTGGAACTAGGTCAATGTATGATATGTTGTGGGAATTATTTATTAATTTTATTTTTTATTCATTTTATAAATTGTAGAGTACAAATGACAGATATGAGCCCAGCTGTACATCAGCACAACATAAGCTGTCACCTACTTCATCTACATTGTTCTTTTTCTTTCCCGTCCATTTTTGAATGATACCATCTAGATTACATTTTATATACAATTCGCTTATGTCTATTTGCTATCCCAGACAGAATCTCAGAGACCCGAAGGAACAAGATTGGCTAAGATAAAAATTTCATCGGATATAAATACATAATACACTCTCATAGCTGCTAGAAGCGTTAAATAAAAAATAAGAAGACCTTGTCGCTTGCAACAGAGCGGCCCCGTTGCAGCAATTACGCCTGCACCGTTGACACAGGAGATACTAAAGAAACAAGATGCGGCTAGAGATCAGTATTACTTAGACCTAGATTGGTTTGTTCCTGATACAGTTTTTGTAACGTCTTAGTGTTTGATGTTGACCGAAATTTATTTTATTTAAGTGTTACCTTTGATGGGCCCGATGGCGCATCTGGTAGCACAAATCTAATTCGCCAGAAGATGATTTGATCCGCAAAATTGAAATTTCTCTGATAATAATAAATAACTTCCCATAACATCTCATACATTACGACATACCCGACTCCGTGGTAAATCGCTTAGAGTACTTGTGTTACGGAGCCCAAACAATAGAGGAATCACAAATATACCACTATTATTGTGTTGCGTATCTTAATGATATAATAGATGACTTCGCTTAAGTTAAAACTTAGTAAAAGCTGTTATTTTTTCGTATAAGAATTACTTGTTATTGGTATCCCCCAATCTGACCAAAATATATATTCCGATCCGCCCTGATTTAGTCTGGTGTATTGTAAAATATTGTGCCGTTACCTTGGTAATCTTAAAGTATGGGTAATTGTTTGCATACAATATTTCCCAATTTTATACAAACCATGGAATTATAAAGGAAAATCGAAATAAATATTTAATGGAACTATAAACTATAATAGCTACGGAGATAAACCATAATTTAGGAAACGATTCCTTCAAAAACAGCGACCTTTCGTATACAAACTTAATCCCTATTTCACTCTTTATTTAAAAAAACATTAAGTACATTTTAGAAACTCACTAAAAAATGAGCAATTTCTAGTAATTAAATCAACTATTAAAATTCCAGACTTCCGAGCATATATCCAAATGCTTTGCTTTTTCATGACTGTATACGAAAGAATATTCATTATATTTTTCATATAGAACTAACCAAAGCTTTCAGGTTTCTTAGGGTTTTTATAAAATATTACAAAACCAACAGTGCGGAATAATAAGCTCTATCTTTGAAGCGTCTATATATCCCGGTGAAATGAATCAATAGGAATTCATAGTGGTACTCCAAATGCTAGACAATACGGAGCTACGGCTGAGTGCTTTCTCTATATATATTTTATATTGAAAGACGATTCTGGGCTTGTTTAGAAATAAAAATAGTATTTATCCACTAAACAGTTAAATAGAAATACAATGAAGAGAGAAATAAGAGGGTTCCAAAGTTCTTTAATAATTGCACGACTATACAGAATGTTCATCACTATACGGTATTTTTTTATTAGACTAGGTCGACAAACAAGCATACAGACCGCTTGATAGTAAGCGTCACAGCAGCCTATGCCTTATGACGCGAGGATATTATGCCACATTACCCTGTAAATTCCCTGCCTCTCTTACTCTACAGACCGAAATTAAGCAATGCAAACATTGCTATTTGGCGGTAGAAATAGGTGATAGTGAGGTATAAATACGACCTTTTGTATGAGGTCTACCTCATGTACAAATTACATTACAGATTTCATATAACTTGAAGATGTGGAAATTTTAATGTAAGTTAATTAATACATAAAAACGAGTAGTAAAATTACGCTTTAAATCACTCATAATGATAGGTTAGAAACGTTTATGATTTGCATAAGAATTATTTAATAGTTGAGTTAATATCTAGAAAATGCTCATTATTTGAGTGAGTTTCGGAAATGCAGTTCATTACATTTCAAAATTTAAAAGTAGGGGTAAGTTTATATACAGAAGTTGGTCAGTTCTAAAGAAATCGATTGCAAAATTACTGTTTATCTTTAAAATAATTATATTTTAAATAAATTTATATTTTGATTTTAATTAATGTTTACTAGATTTGCACAAGATCAGAATGGATAAGATGATGTAAAAAATACCCAAAGGAAACAAGATAAAATAATACCAAAGTAACGAGATATAATTTTACAATACGCCACTCTAAATTGGGGCCGACCGCTGGTCAGAATATACATTTTGGTCAAAGTTACCAAGAGAACTTGTTATCCAGGAATCAAAATTGACCTATACTATTCTACGATGATGAAGCCAATTTAATCTATGATAAATAGTTCCCTATATCATACTCTGGTCCCTTAACAATCGTTATGCAAGAAATAGTGCTGATCACTTTGTGAAAATATATATCTTCTCCCTGGAAAATTGTATATATTTCTAGAATAAAAATTTAATAAACATGTATTAACAAATAATTAATTAAAAAGTTCAACCACTTTACAATATATATTTATACCAAAATTTGTAAATATATCCCACAAATAAACTACCTGTACCTTAAAGGATTTATCAACGCCCTCAACTTAGCAGTGTTCTGCTTCTCTCTCGCCTCTAAATTCTACTCTCGCCATTAAAATTTCGCTCTCTATATTACTCAATAACTAATTGTGATTATCCGCTATTTAGCTTCAACTTTTCAAATAAATCTAGGATGTACTAAGTTAAAAAGTAAAGTGACTTGATAGATATTTTCACAGATTTATTAGCGGGCTCCGTAATATGGAGATGTCGGCCCTTTTTTTAAAATCCCCACTCGTGGACTTGATTTTTGACGAACCCGATGGCATAATCCTGTTTTGTGCGTCATGAGTTCCATCCCATTTATGCATGCTTTAAGCAATTTATCATGGATTCAAGACAATATATATTTACCTTATTATTACAATACCTACAGTAAATACGATTTTACAAAGGCCATACAAATGTATGTCGTCTAGCTGAATATACAGACATAGTTCAAGTTTAACTATGAATATTCAATTAGAATGAAATGATAAATAAAAATTATGATTTTATAAGAAAAATGCAACGTTCAGAGTTTAAACGGCATAAGGATAATTTAGAAACAAAATATGCATATAAAAAAACTACAAGCGCGTAAAGTTTCTTATTCGGGCAAAAGTCTTATTTAAATCTTATATACCAATCTTCTTCTGTAGAAGTAGAAGAGTAGTCTTCGGCAGAGTAGAATAATACCTCTCACTGTACCAGGTGTCGTAAAAGGCGACTAAGGTTCCAGAACTGACAGATGGCTTTATATCCATCTGAAACAGGTTGGAGATGGGCTACAGCATCGCCGTCGCAACAGCTGCTCTCTATGACTGCCAACACGCTTGCCCAGCGCGTGTTGGCAGTCTTAGAGCACACCCAAAGGCAAAAATGTTTAATTAGATAAAAAATATTAATATTAAAAAAATATTACTGTGACAAATCTACTCTTTCCAGCAGCGAGGTCTCTCGTAGAGTCAAGTCGTCTCATGTAAATATAACATAAACCAATACCTAATTACCCAAATATACGTGTCAGTTTCCGATTGGTAATGAGCCGATAGGATCGAGTTGTAATTGATAGCAGCACGTCTTAATTACGGGCTCGTTAAGACGCGATCCAAATCGCTGATTTGCCGATGGAGCGGCGACGAATTTAATGATTTCTCCGTCGGAGACAGATTCGTATTCACCTGTAATTAAGTATATCCCGCTTAAACCAGGGATTATAGAAACACTCGAAGCTGACCCCGGGGGTCAACTTACGAATTTACGTTTACTCATAACAAAACTACTTGTTAACGGATTTACAACAAGGTTTATTTTACTTTGTACATTCTTTGTTTGAGGTTATGTAATATTACAGTATATTTCTATATATATATAAGTATGGCGAGGTGTTATATATATATAAAACCATACTTTAAATAATAATTCGATCGTTACTTATTACCATACATTAGTTCTGATACAACAAAAGGTTTTGATAACAGAAACTCTAACACAGTTTTGGAAACAAGCTAAAAATTAATTATTAATTTATATTATTTTAAAAAGGCAACTATGAACAGTAGTAATGTTAAAAATACGAATACCAGTAGAAATGATATTATCATTATCATACCAGCCATTGACAGTCAACTACTGGATATAGGCCTCTTCAAGACAGGAGGTTTTATGCCCATAATTGCCGCGCTGGGTAAGCGTCTAGACAATTGCAAAGCACAGCTTTTACGATGGGGATGCTGTAACACACCTCTCCCTTGTACATTTGAGCTGAACTGTTTCGGATAGATATACCACCATCTGTCGGGTCTGGTACCTGAGTCACCTCTTACGTCACTTGGTACCGGGGGAAGGTATTATTCTACTCTGTCGGTACTTTGCGGCTTACTCTAACAGTACCTCGCGGCTTTCTCTGCCGGTACCTCTTAGTTTAAATGTTTATTTTTGTATTATATTTGTAATTCTTCTATTTTAAGATGTCCTTTATACAATTTAAGTGGTTAAAGCAACTTATATCGGAGTCAAGTCAATGTGTATATGTTGTGTGAAGTTATTATTATTATTAATAACAATAATGAATATTACATTCCTTATAATTTCACACCCGAAACCAAACGAATTGGAAATAAACTAAATGTCTAATTTATCAAGCGCATTGTAGGACGTGTACCAATATGGTGGACTTACGATATGATGAGAACCGGAGGATCGCACTATATATGGGTCTACTATACTATAGGTCGCATATATGTAGTTATGCCCGTAGTAATGACGGGGTCGCAGGTGTTATTGATCCTAACTTCAATCCCCACCCGGGACAAATAATTATATATAGTTATTTGTGTTTGTCCCGTGTCTGGGTGTTATATTTGTTTTAATTTAAGTATGTATTATATTTGTAAATTCCTCTGTTGTCTGATGTCCGTAATATGCTTTTATCGACTTATGACGGAGTCAGGTCAACGTTTGAGATGATATTAGCATATATATTATAACTGGTCTCGAGTAGTTGGCCGTGTAGTACCGGCAGATTAGAATGTTACCCCCTGTAATAGGTGTCGTAAGAGGCGTACCGAGGGTACCGAAATCGACAGAATGCGGTATATTCACCAGAAACAGCGTAAAGAAAATGCAACAGGGTGAAGATGGGTAAGTATTCCCGTTGCAAAGCTACGCGATTGGCGACAAACCTGGTCAGCGCGGCAGTTATGGGCAAATTCACCCTTTCTTGGAGAGGTCTTAGTCCAGTTGTGAAGGATGTTCAACTGCCGTGATGATGATCATGATATCTTGTAGTGGATGTCTATAGTTTACATGATCATTGTAAAATAAAAGTTATCTTATTTCAAAAAGATTTACGATTTTTTTAATTCAATTGATAATTTTTCCGACTTCTTGAGCCCGCGTTTATTTAACTTTCTCCCACTACACAACCGAGTCACTTCCACTACTTATGATACCGAAAATCCTCCAGTTTTCCCATAGGCGTTATTAACTTTTTCCTACCCATCTCCACGGGTAGTTCATCGGACAAGTTTTGCAAGTTGCCTATCCCTTGGTATCTTGTTGCGAAGGGCAGCACATTATCAGAGATCGATACTAAAAAGGCTTGTTCTTTTCTGGTCTTAAATATTATAACCTACTACATATTATTTTAAAATATAATTTTGAAAGTTAATGTGATAATTGATGACCTTAACCCGGTTCCTGTAAAGTTTTGTTATTCTGTGCATATTTTTTAAATAGAATGTCTACGTCATTTCTACACTCATGTAGATAAAATGATGATAAAGCTGTCATAATATGTTAAGTCATATTATCATATCAGCCATTGGAAGTCTACCGCTAAACATAAGCCTTCCCAAAAAAGAGGGATTTTTTTAAGGGACTTTTCGAGATTTATTTCAAAAAATCTTTTATTTTATTTCTTTGGAAAAAAGAAAAGTGGATCTGTCTCCCGAGTACCGTACAATTTTTAAGGATAAAAAGTGATCTTTTGTAGTTTGTCCAGACATCGACGATATTCGTATCCAATAAAAACCGTTGGACGATATAGGAACATACATTTGAATGTAAATTATGCTAAAAATTTGTCATGCTGCGTGTTAAAATTGTTTTAATGTCATTGTCTGTAAACATCCTACAAACTTTACAGTTATCATATTTTTTTAATAAATTAGTGCATTATAATTTTGTTAGATGTTTTGCATTACAAAAGGATACATGAAGTAAACCTCATACAAAGGTTGTCTGCAACGGTACATCACTCTCACCTATTCCTTCCATGACATTTCCTTTTATTTAAGTCATATACGAGCGTCTATAAGCTGCAGCAACGCTTACTATCACGCGACCCGAATTATTAAAATTATTTTTATTAGGCTAACTATTTTAATTAACAGATTGAAATCCATGAGATTCCGGCGGAACAGAATAGTACCTATCTCTGTATCTGGTGTCATAAGAGGCGACTGAGGTACCGGAACCAACAGATGGCGGTATATCTACCACCATTTATTTTGGCGGTATTGACACCACTGCCCAGCGCGGCAATGTCTAACAGGGAACTTTAAAAAGCTGATATAATGAAAATGATGAATTAATAAAAAAAAATCTTACGTTGTCCGAATCTCAAAATCATCAATGGAAAAGCACCGGCTATTGTCTTAAACTATTCTAATTTACCACCAATAAACTTCAACGTGAAGTTAGGAACAAATCCACTGCGGTAATTTAGTCACGCGCCCGTCCTGAAATTAGTCAGCGTGACTTGAGTATTTTTTGCCGCTGAGGAGTACTTTATCTTCTCTATGTTAGAAAAAACTAGTTGTAACTAGTTATTCGAGTATTACGTAACACATTTTCAAGGTAAAAGTTAGTTTAATGTTTTGTATATCAATTGGTTATTGTACAAAGATAAATTAATTGTTTTTAAATAATACAATGTGTATTACGGTATAGTCGTAATTCATTGAAAACCTATTTAAATCTTTTCTTCTCTACCAGTACTAAACATTACAGTGAGTAAAATTTATTTTCTTAAACATGTCCTTTTTTTAGTCTTTGTTTATCTTTTAGCCGTAAAAAGATGCCTGGAAAAAATCATTTATAGTTTATTTTTTTATTTTTACTGCCTTAATCTTCTCTTGTGCTGTTAACTAAGCAGCAATTAAATGTCTGCTATCATTAATATTATTATTATATCTAGTATTTTTATCTAGTGTTCTCACGTAGTATTCCTATATTGTACGCATAAGGTTGAGGGTTCGATTCCAGCCTAGAATAAATATTAATATGATGTTGTATAAAAAATGATTCGTCAGTTGTCTGAAGTCCGAAACGACAAACGCTTTAAGCGACTTATCTCTGAGTTATTTCAACGAGATGTTGTGTTAATTTACAATATATATTTTTTTGTATACAGGTAAAATAGTCGACTTGTATTACGGCACAGTAAAGAACAAACCCGCGACGGCATTCTGCTCACGTGCCGTCCCGGAGATCAGGCGGCGTGATTTCACCCGCGCGCTTCTTTACCGCTGTTACTGCTGAGGAATACTATTTCTTCTCTATATAAGAAAAAAAACCAGTTACGGCGCTGACAATGATTTTGTACGATTATAAGTTCATATTTCAATTGAATAAATCATTGTGATTGTAGACGGATCAATATATGAGATACGTATAACCAAGTTCAATAGATAGATTAAGGAATAGGATGATAAGAGATCGATGTCATGTAACAGATAATAATATCATGATAATAATAGAGAGAGGAATAATGAGATGGTTTCGAGATAAACACAAATATACATAGCAAAGGTGAATGGAAGAGTTAGTGAAGGACGATATAGGCGAACATATCTTAAGCATGTAAAAGAGGTACTAAATAAGGGCCTGGTTTGAAGTACCATGAACAAACAAGCGTGTACGAAGGGCTAATGCGAGTACACAAAGCGAGAGAGTTATGCCAAGATCGTGCAAGTGGATATTCATAGTCCCTGCCTGTTCCGATGAACACATGCGTGATGTATGTATAAGCACACAAATTTGTTTTAAACAAAGTCATATATGGTTGTTTGGGTTTATAGTATCCGTTTTATTATCCCTAAAATATATATTTTATATTTTCATATGTAATATATAGTTATGTACCTCGCTGACAGGCTAGACATTGTCCTTGCGTAGTTCCGACCTCCATGAGAATAAATTATAATTTTTTTTTTGTTTATCAAACTGATGTACAGTTTGATAAACAAGAATACAGTCCGCGTGCCACTCTCACCATTTAAACCGAAACACAGCATTGCAAACACTACTATTTGGCAGTAGAAATAAATAGGTGAGAGTAAGGTTCCAAAGAGATGACTTTTGATATCAGCCAATTAAATCCGATTTCTTGAATACCCAAAAAGTATATTTGGAATACTCATTATTATAATTTAAATATAACATTTATTTAAATAACTTTGAAAATCAAAGAACTTTCATGCTAAGTTTTCACACCCTTTTAACGCCTCTAAAGCATGATTTTCAAAAATTTTCTTTTGCTTTTTACAAAAAGCGCTAAGACAGAATTTTATTCGAAAAACATCACAAAAAGCAAAGTACACCAATATTGCACCCCTGTTTTACCTTTTTAGAAGGTGAATTCAAGAAACAAATTGTGCAAATGTATTGATTGAATCGAATTTAAATTAGTATAATCCTTTTTTTATATTTTTGAGATCTCTCATACCTTTTTGAGATCAATTTTAAACGCTTTATATCGTGAATTTACATTTTACTTCTGCGTTTCCACTTTACGGCAATTCGAAGGATGGTTCCATTTTCAAACGATAAACGCAACGGACAATTGGTGGTTCTCACCAATTTTCAAAGACTGATATTTATATCAAACGCTATTTGGCAATATTAAAAAGTAAATATAGTCCTATTAAGTTTTTTATATACAAACTAACCAAACGAATATAAACTGCGATATAAACTATCCTATCCCTTAATTTAGATTAATCTATAAATACACTGTAGCATAAATAAATTTAAATCAGTTAATTAATTTAGAAATTTATTTCGAATAAACAACATGACACGAAATTTTTATAAGTAGAAATATATGATTTACTTCATTGTCATATATAACGTTATTATTTTCATATAAAATATATAGTTATTTAGGTTTTTGATATATAATGAGGTAACAAATAAGCGAAGTTCGCCGAAAACTGAAACTCAACAATTAACAAGTAAAAATATGCTTGAAATATAAAATAAAATACTTTTTAATACATAAAATCTAACTTATTAATTAGAAACCCATCACCAGCTTAACCGTAGACAAAACATATTGTTCTCGTTTATAATATTATATGTAAAACTGTTCTATGCGAACTTCACTTCCAATTTATTACACCTTGCCATTCCAGAGGCAGCATTGTCGCACAACGTAACATCTCCATTTTATTTGCAGCCAGTATTATCACTAAAAATACATCCTCTTTGTCGGTGCTATCAAATTCCCAGTCATTCGAGTCCTTTTAACGGAGTGTCTGAAAATAGGAATTGCCAGCGTTAGGCTATATTTACAATAGAGGTGCGAAAAATAGCTAAAGGTAAGCCTGCTATGAGGCAAACTACAAGATTATTAAGAATTTGACTAGTTTTCACAAAACGTCTAAGCTAAATGCTAAAATAATATATACAGCAGACGATTAGTGTCCTAAAAAGGGTTTCTTGCCTTCCCTGCATTAGTAACACTGATATCAAGCTCAATTTACTATCACTTAGCTTTACTTAGATTCATTGCAGCCTATAGACGCTCGAAATATCACTTGGATATCACTGGTGCATTATCAACCTTGTCACTTGAAGATATTATGTCACATTCCCTATCAATTTCGCACACAGCAACGCGAACCCTGCTATTTGTCGAAGATATAGGTGAGACCAATGCAGATGATCTTTTGTATGAGGTTTACCTTATGTATATGTGATTTTTCGATATCTCAAAGTGTAGAAAACCGATTTTTAAAATTACTATTTTATTCGGACGGCAGTGACCTTAAGATGGTTCCGTTGGCGCCGAGTCAGAATCTAATGATGGAATCCTAAGGAAGTTGAGGGCAATTCTTTTATAAGCAAGTAAAATGTGTTGTAGGTATTTTCCAGTACTATTCAAGTATTGCCGTGTGGTACTGGCAGAGTGGAATAGTACCAGGTATCATAATAGGTGTCTTTCTAGAACCGACTGATGGCTTTGTGATAAGCAAATAAATAAATAAATCCTTTGAAACAATGTGGCTCAAATGCACAGGACGGGGATGGGCGGCAGCGTCCCCATCGCAAAAGCTGTGCTGTGCGTTTGCTAAAATGCTTGCCTGACGCGGCAGTTATGGGTAAAGTTCCCCCTTTGTTGCGGAGGCCTATGTTCAGGAGTTGACTTCCAAAGGCTAAGGTGATAATGATTGTTCGAGTAAATAAATGAGGTAGGCACATTTTAATTCGTTACAATTTTGTGTTGCGCCTAATACCTCTGTAGTTGTAAGTCCACTGCTGGATATAAGCCTGTCCAGCAGTCGTCTTATGCCTGATATGAAGAAGAAAAACAAATAACCAAAAACATTATCGAAATTTACAATTTGCGTATGTGTTTTGGAAGCTCATGGATCAGATCCTACAATGCTGCCCTCTGAAGTAGATCGTTTCAAAAAACCCGTATTGAGTGCGAAATAATGACGCTTATTTCTCAGCACAAAAAACAAATAAGAAGAATTGGACGTCTGCTAAGGTACAACGGTAGTGCAGGTACAGGTCCCGCATGAAACCTAAGTCTGATGCCTAGATGTTTTTTCTAGTAATTATTATTATAGGACGTCGCTTTAATAATTTTACTGACTTCTAACCGGAACTTAGGACAGCTCTAGTTAGAAAGCTTAGGAGTTCAATTGGACGGTAGCAATGGGTAAATGAGAGTCACACTTGCAGCCGACTTTTCTTAGGTAATTTATAAGTTATTTATTTTGTAATTTTGATGACATATTGTTGACTTAGTACATCGCAGGTGGAAATGCAGCCTTACAGTGTCTGAGGGGGTATTATGGGGTGAAGGGTGGCGGGTCTTCCTGTGATGTCATACGCCAGATGTAGCCTCGCTTCCGGGTGGTCAGCGACTCCGGATGCACCTCCATGACGGTGCCGTAGATACCTATGATGTGTGTGAGAGGAATATCGGATTTTCTTTATCAAGTTTAGTTAATTCTGACTTTTGGATTCCATGGAAATACACCTAAATGAGGTAAAAATGCTGGAGAAACAGGATTTAGTTTTTATTTTGCTTTCAAATGGTGTATGAAATGAATGAGCATTTTCACATATATAGTAAGGGGCTAGATATAGGAAAATATCATTTTTGGCGTGTAAATACATAAATCTACCGTTAGACAGCTATTTTATTTGCTGTCTGGTTATACAAAACTGTGCAGTATGGCTATAATCCTACTAACAGTATTATAAATGCGAAAATATATTAAAATAAATGGATGTATGCTTGTAACACTTTCATGCAAAGACTACTGAATTGATTTTAATAAAACTTTCATAATCATCGTCAAAATCATCACACCAGCCATTAAATTAGTCTACTGTTGGACATAGTCCTCCCCAAAAAAGGGGGTATGTTGCCCATAAATGCTGCGCTAGGCAAGAGTGTTGGCAATCGCTGAGCGCAGTTCTCGTGATGTGAAATCTGCTGTCCTTCCCCGCCCTGTATATCTGAGCTGACTTTTTTCTTTCTGTACCTTATTCGCCCGTTACGACAACTGGTATCTATTCTACTTTGTCGGTACCTTAAACTTCACAATATTATAACTCATAAATCATAATAATACATAGACTATATATAACTTATAAAGATTTGTCCACAATGTCATAATAAATATTGTTTGCTCTCCAAACGCCTCACAAATTCTATCTGCAAATCTGCTTATCATCGTGTTGTATTTTAGGAGACGATTTTTTCTACATCTTCATATAGATAAAAGTAAAGAGACCGAAATAAAAACTTTTAAAAAGGTGAATAAATGTATGTACGGTCTTATAAAATAAGCTATTAAATAGCCAAAAGTCTGCCTGAACTTGACATTAATTTTTATACTCTCCCCTTTTGTCAATGATAAAATCGTTTGATGGCGTACCGTAAGATTGCTGATTTTTGATTTTCAATGTTTGTGTATTTTGTTATTTATTTTACATCCTTACTGAGTGATTGTTACCTTTTTTAAAATATCAATAGGTTTATGCATGATGTGATTGCCTGTAATTATAAGAATAATTAGTTACTATCTTTTGCGAACACAATTTTTGTTCATTACTTACTGTTATTTATGTTGGTAATCCAATATTAAATTAATTAATGAATTCAGTTTGAGGTACACTCCGAAACGACTGGATTATAAGTACCATTTCACTGGCGGATAGCTATATTCTCAAGGCAATTTGATTATTATTTATTAAAACCGCTGTGTGCTGTTAGCTAAAGTATAAATATGTTAGACAACATTTTGAAAAATCTTAATGACATCAAAGCCAATAGATTTTTAACGATTAGAAAATTTAGCTTACTTTAAATGCAGACCACATTGGCAAATACAAAGTTAGGTAAATTTGCTAAATGTTTCCAGCCTATAAGCGCCAATTAAACTTATAAAGGTTTTTTTTCACACAACATCTCATACGTGGATCCGACTTTGAGTTAAGTAGCTTAAAGCACCTGAGATACGGGTATCAAACAAATAAAAAATTATAAATATACAATACTTAATTTGTTATTTATATATAATAAATAACGTTCAAATAGTACCGTGAGGTACCGGCAGAATAGAACACCTCCCACTGCACCAGATGTCTAAGAGGTGACTAAGGTACCAAAACCGACAGATGGCGGTACATCCAGCCAAAACAGTGCAGCCCATCGCTATAGCTGCGATCGGCGATTGCCATTATGTCCAGCAGTGGGCATCCAATGGCTGGTATGATAAACGTTCAAACACAGAACTAACACAAATATCGTTATTTGAATATTTGCCCTGAGTAAGGATCAACCCAGCCTTAAGTCAGGATCCCTATCAACAGACAAAACATACAATAATAGAAATGCTCACCGCGAAATTTAATATTCACACCACATCTCAAAGATTAACCTGACTCAGAGCTTAGTAGCTTAAAACACTTGAGTAACGAATATCAGACAACCGAAAAAAAAAAATATATATTTATTTATATATATTTACACATATACCTATATATATAAACAACGTCCAGACAAAGATTAAATCCAAATGTCATCATATTAATATTTGTCTAAAAATAAGGACCACCACTAAGTCTACAAATAAGGATAACCATCCGCGGTTCCGGTTTTTTCCCGTCTCAAAGATTATACAGAGAAATACAAATCCTCTCCACATACATTCTCGTACGTATTATATTAGTATATGAACAAATGCGCACTCGGGTCCGAAAAAACTTCTCCCACTCTGAAACAACTCAAAGCTCTCACCTGTAAAGAAACCACGAACACAGCACCACAGAAGCCATCAAAATTCAAACGCTGTCCCCAAAAATTACAGATTCCAATGTCGCCCAGACTCCCCTGATCCCGGAGTGGATTATTTAAATCTGGAGATTATCGTTTCTTCCCCATTTATTACCCGATCCCTATCTTATCCCGGATCAGTGATGGACTCGCGAGGTGAACTGCGCGGGTAAAGTGGTATAGACACTTTCTAAATGGTTGTCACGTTGACAAGCGGCTGGTGTTAATCTCTTATAATTTAAGTAAATTGTTCTAGTTAACAAAAAGCTTTACGTGTGAACACAGTACAGTACTTAATGTATTGACCTTGGAGATAATGAAGCTTATATTTGCTGTAATAGGAAAAAGGTTAGTTTAGTTATTTATTTATAAATATAATGTATCAGCAGAGTAGAATACTACCTCCCCATGTACTAGACGTCGTGAGATGCAATTGAGGTACCGGAACTAAAAGATGGCGGTATTGGATCAACCCGAAGCAATTGGAGCGGGTGAGTAGCAGTTGCAAAGGAACGCTCTGCGATTTCCAGCACGCTTGCCCACCGTCGCAATTACGAGGAAATTTCCTTTTTCTTAGGAAGGCTTTTGTCCTGTAGTAAGTGTTTTACAACTGCTAAGATGATATTAATGGTAAAAAAAGTATATTGAAATAATGTATAGTTTATCATGATGTTGGATACAGGACCTTGTAGGAGATTCAATCATCACCAGCCAGTATTAGCCACAAAAATGAAGTGAGAATATTAAAATTTTTCGATTCTCTTATCAAGGTTATTTTTAACATATATTAATGAAAGAGATGTGACCAATTATATAACATTATCATATTTTAAGATCTCTAAAATACATTCATGGGCAGGACTAGTCTGTACATGGTTAACAATGGACACGAGAAAAATAAAAGTATCATAATGTTCACTTATGTTGTAAGCAAAAATGAACGTGGATGTAATTATTTTTATAATTAATTTGTTATGTAGTCCGCGTGTAAGTAAGCCTTACCACAGCCTTCAGACACGTGTAATATCACAAACACGTTGCCAACGTTGCACCTTGAAGATATTTTGCTACATTACCCAGGCACACAGCAATGCGAATACCGCTGTGTGGCGGTAGAGAGAGTTTGGGAGACGTTGCTGAACCACAAACAATAGAAACTGTAAAATATTATCTAAATTATATGCATTCACTATTCACAATAAAATTACTCTTTGAACGGTTTTAGAACGTGGTTCAGTAAACAGTTGCCGCAAAGTAATCGATAAATCGAACATAATGAAAAATTTAAATAAATTCATTTAAAAACCGTAAATAGGTTAGTTTAATTTATCAATAGAAACTATTTCTTTTTTGTTATTATACTCTAAATTTGGAAGAAGTTAACAAACTAAATACTTAATTAGGACTTGTTGTAGTATAGAGGATGGTCGTAGAAATAGAGGACGTTTTACATCCCCGGGGTGTAAAAGACGACAGAGGTGGGATCCTTTTTGGAATCGCTACCTCTCTAGCTGGCCTGGTTAATCAGAACCCTACGCCTTAGAAATTGCTACCTGTCTCCAATCATGAACCCACTAGTCATATCGTCAGACAATTTGTTTTTGTGGATGCGGTTAGCAACTGCCCAAGTTTTACCACCCGCTGCCCAATTTAGGGATGGAAGGAATCTATCATTTTATTTGTAAAATTGATATGAATAAAATTGAAGTCTATTTGTAATCCCAAACTAACAGCCTTTTACTAAATGCATATCATTTAAGATTTTTGTTTCTTTTGTCTATGACTGTTTTTACTTGACTATTCTCTGAAATAGTTGGGTTTTAATGGGACTTCGCTTTCACTGACAGATAGCTAGTGTTATATTAAACAATTTAGGCTAAGTTTATATTAAAATTGCCTCGGCAACATTAACTACAACGCTGACTCGCAGGAGCTACAAATTGATACTTGAGTTTAGTTAATAAAGAAATAAGCGGCTGAAACAATAACTTTTAATGATTTTTCAATAAAAACTGTAAATCTAAAGGTAAAATTCAACGTGATAATTAATATCTACATATTAAAGAACCTGCCTGACTAACTGAAATATCAACACTGAGCCTTAACTATAAGGGTTAGAAACTTGAAATTTGAATTGCACAGATTACGTAGAGTATTAAGAAAGGAGTATTAAGAAAGGATTTTCTAAAAATTCACCGCCTACAGGCGTGAAACGGGGGTGCAAAGTTGGTACGAAACTGTGCACCCCCCATTTACAATTACAATTTAACGCGAGTGAAATTTGACAATCTATGTATATAAAAAGAGATGCTCACTGACTGACCGGGCTAATTACGGGCATCGGACCTCTCACCTATGAGAGGCCCCGCCCTCTTTTTTCGGTGGCGCTGTAATTGACGTCTCTGTAGTCTGGACAATAGGTTCGTCCGGAAAAAAAATGACTGACTGACATGTCAACGTAGGGCCAGAACTATAAGGGTTAGAAACTTAAAGGTTTGAACTTGGGTTCCTATTATAACGTAAGAGGCACTAAGTGAGTATTTTTGCAAATGTTCTACTTAAAGGAGGAAAAAGACGGGTGCAAGGTTAGTATGAAAGTTCTATAACCTAACGTGGGTGAAACCGCGGGGTGCTGCTAATTTTATCCTCTGAATTATAAGAACCAATAACACTCTCGGAAAGTACTTTACAAGAGTTAGCAGACGGCGTAGGAACCCTCTTTTTAAATGGAGGGTCACGTCTCCGGAATTTTAATAGTCCATATTGGCCCACAAACAACTGCGGTACCCCGTCGGAATTGATAATTCTTACTTAATACTGTCTCTTGAATACGGCTAATTACAGTGCATATTAATTTACCATTAATGAAAGTTTACACAATTGTAGTATGCCAGATTTTAATTACGCGCCTAAAAGGTAAATTTTCCGCTAAAATAAAAGTTTTCTATAGGTAGAGTTCATAGAAAAGTCATCTGGCATACCTTGGTATTTCTACCACCAAACAACAGTGTTCGCATTGCAATATTTCGGTTTAAAGGGTGAGATTATAATATCAGTCATAGAAAGTCCACTGTCTTACATACCCCAGGATAGGGGGAGTTTTACCCATAATTTCCGCGCTGGGCAGCCGTGGTGTCAATTGCAGACAACAATTTCGCGGCGCGGATGCTGCTCTCTATCCTACCCCTGTAACATTTAAGCTGCACTGTTTCTGATGGTTTTATACGGTTTCGGTTCCTCAGTCGCTTCTTCCGACACCTGGCATAGAGGCCTCCCTTCCTCTACTACTACTATAACCTCTACTACTATTCTACTCTGCCGGTACCCCACGGCTAAAAATGATATAGACCGTGAAAATCACTGGGTATTGCTACATAATATCATCAACTTACAAGATTAGCCAACTCGAGTCTAGAATTAATTACAACAATTGCCGATATATTGAAGTTTCGAGAAAACCGTACGCTGTAAAATACAATAGCTATACATTAGTGAAAGTGAAAGAAATCGGGTCTGTAATAAACCATGAACGATAAGGATTCTATTCCAGACGTCACTATGATCCCTAGAACATATCCCGATAGTTCACTGTTATATTAAAGGAACAAACCCCGGTGGAGACACCTACTATGTTTCGTTTATGGCGTTCACGCATTCAACCTTATGGTTACAAATGGAGGGAGGTGCCGTCCCTACGTCGCCTTTTAACGTTTTCGGTGACGAATACCAGTGCAAGCATCGGATGCGGCAGATATTACAGATGAACCAGTTTATTAACTACTAGTACCGCTTGGACCGAAGTCCACTTCCTCTTGTCCAGAGAGGTACCGGAGCTGTAATGTCGCTCACCTCCCGTAGTAGCAATCGACTATCACGACTTGATCCTCGTTAGAAACATTGGATAAGCCGATTTCCTCTCTATCCAAGGAGTGGTAACGAGGCTTTAAGCGATCCATGTTAGCGACTCATGGCACTTCCAGCTATCGGGTGCTTTCACCGGTGCTTCATGGCAGAGTAAACCCACCCCACAAATCCGCTATAAGCCCCTCAGGTCACATACTCATCGTTCGCATTCGCCTATCGACACTATTAGATTCGTACTCGCCCGTATGGTTCCGGGTGGATGAAGGTTTACCTACTCCTTCAGCTACCACCACTGCGAATCCAAACCTCAATGTGAGAGACACCGCGTGACAGAGCTTTGGCAAGAACTGGGCTAGTCTCTGAGCCCGCATTTCCAGAAAGTCTTGACATAGAACTTGTGGTTTCTCTATAAACCTACTCGTACTACATGTAGATTGGAGGAACAATTGAAACCATTCCAGACATATCAGAGATAAGACACTTTTTATAAGGTCGTCTACATTGGTACCTCACTCTCAGCTATTTCTACCGCCAAATAGCAGTGTTCGCATAAATATATTCCGGTCTAAAGTTTAAGAAAGGCTGGCTGGCTGGAGAGGTTGGCTGCAGTGACGCTAACTATAACGCAGACTGTATGCTTGCTTTTTGACCAGGTCTAATAAAGAAAAACTTTGTCATAACATTAGTGTTATGTATGAGCGGAAATAATAAACCTATCTGAATAATGCTGAGACAAATTTCCTAGTTAAATATCTCGACCTTTCCTAATAGAGCGTATTCGAGCAAATCATACATAAATTACAGGCATACTTATTAAACGAACGATGCTGTTTTTCTCAGAAATAAATAATGACGCTCATCACTGCCAAGCGCCGGCATTACTTCAGAACACACGCACAAAGGAACTCGGAGCTCAGCTTCTCTAGGGAAAAAAATTACATTGACGAGAAAAAAATGTGAACATATTTGAGAGTGGAAAATTAGTATTAAGTCGATCTGGATGATGTATTAGCCGTGGTGTATCGACAGAGAAGTATAGTATATATAAGCATAGAACATGAGAGTAAGACGCGTATTAACTACAGATGGCGGCATAGCGAGACAAAACAAGACAAGAATGGGTAGCCGTATCGCATACGCTTTGCCACCACGCATACCACCATACCACGGCTATTACGGGCAATTATTGTCTTTTCTAAGGGAGGCCTATATCCATCAGTGAATTTCTAATGACTGTCAATATTGGCGTTGTGTATGGTGTAGAAGGCTGGAATCGATTCCATTATTAGAAAAACCAAGTATCTTTTGGACAAAACTATCCTTCGTTATTTATTGAAAAAATCAGTCAAGTTTCGTGGAACTCGAACTTTCCAGTGAAATTTACTACAATTTAAGCTATCAATATATTAGTAGACACGCCAATTATTTTATATTTCTTTGTAATGCTCAAACTCAGACATAGTTTCAGCTCCCTAGAGAAAAAAACCAAGCTTGTTTATGACTAAATCGACAAACAAGCATACGGTCTGTCATCGCAGTCGTATTATCACAAACAACACTAGCGAGTAGCCAACCTTGTGATTTCTTTATATAATGTCACAATACCCAGTAGTTTTAATGCATTTCCATACATACATACATCACGCCTGTGTCCCATCGGGGCAGGCAGAGGTTATGGATCTCCAATTGTTACGATCTTGGAATGCCTCTCCCGCTTCCCTTACTCGCATTAGTCCTTTCTTACACGCTTGTTTATTCTTAGTACTTCTGACCTGGCCCTTATTTAATATCTCTTCTACCCGGTTATGATATGTTTGCCTAGGTCGTCCTTTGACTGCATCCCTTATACTTTAAACCGAATCAGTAATGCGAACTCTGTTTGGTAGAAACAGGTGTGAGAGATTTCCAATGCACACTACCTTATAATCTTTTGTTCGAGGTCTATCTTCTTTTAAAACAATTCGAGGCGTTAACGTGAAGTGGTAAAACCCGGTCTGAATGAGATTTTAGGCGATCAGTGTTGGGGGTTGAGCAAGGAAGGATTACATAGCCACAATTATACGGCCGGGATACGTAGGAACAGCTCGCATACGCATACGAGTGCATTGTTCTATTCCGAGATTATGTCGCATATTTTATGAATGTGATTACATGTGACAGGTATCTAGTGAAGGATATATAAAAAAGCCTTGATAGTTTAGTATTTTTTAAGAATTTAATTTTTCGAATTTTATACATTACTGACTCCGAGATGTCGCTTAAACTATGAGCGTTACGTATACTTAAATACAAAACATATATCGATCATATAAATATTTGTCGTGGGTAGGGATTGAACCCTCGACCCTTGGCACTCAAGATAAGAACACTACCGAATGCGCCATCGGGCCCATCAATATTATCAGTGTTCGAAGTAATGATCTTTGTTTGTAAACATTATCTAATCGACCATTGTTAGACCAGTTTAGTTTCCCGAATCAATGTAAAATACTGTATGTTGTTTTATTCGCATCACAAGGCGGCACTCTTAATCGATGAAAACTATTTCCCAATAGAAATTCCGGCCGCAGAGCACCGTAGTACGCCGCGCGTTGCTCTACATTATTATGTGCTCTGTTTTTGCCTCATGAATTTTTTTATTCTCATATGCCTGGATACGGAATATCTGTTGTGTAGTTGTTTTATTAATATGACGATTCTTCGAAGTCTTGTCTAGGAGGAGCAAGTGGAATTAAACATTTTTATATCTCTCGCAGAACTCGTGCATACAAGTAAATATTCCGCACACAAATATTTCCTTTGTAATCTTATTTAAATTGTTTATTGAAGCAGTTATTTTTCCAACATAAGGTTATAGAAGTTTTAAATTTATAATAAATAATAATTCCCACATCTCACACATTGACCTAACTCGTGTTTTGGACGCCAGACAATGGATGAAATACATATATTTAACACCCAGAACAAACAAAAATATTATCATATAAATATATGCTCTAAAAAGGAATTGAATCCACAACCTTTGGCGCACAAGATAGGATCACCACCATCTGCGCCAATGGGCCCGTCATTACTTTAATAATAATAATATTATTATTAATAATAATAATAATACACTTACACTGACAGACAATAACATTAATAGGACTGCAATGTGCGGCCTTATGGCATAGCGATTTCTTCTAGACAACCTTAATTAGTATCAACTTCTGTAAAGTCTATATACATACTAATTCATATATAAGTGGACAATTTTGCAAAAAAGAACTTACTGTCTCAAATATATAGTTATAACAAATAATAAAAAAACATTGTAAACATAATAATAATAATAATAACTTTATTCAACAACAAAAGGTAACTTAAACTAAAATACATTTTGATACTTAGGTACCTAAACTAGGTCTAGCCAGTTCTTATAGGCAATTTTATTTTAACGGCTAGCTTACCCAGCCGAACCAAACTTATAATTTAAGGTTTCCCTTTAACTTGAAAACATATTTTGTTATACTTGTACATAATAAATATAGAACAGCAGAGCATATGTAAGTTCTGTCAAAGTGTGACCCAACCTGAACATTAGAATTCCAAAAATTGATAGAGTAAACACAACATGACTTATGAATATCCTAAGCACGACTCGGAAAATATATAATCTGTATCTAATAAGGCTGTATTTTTTTATCTATTCCTGTATTTTTTCTAAATTTTGTTATTTTTATATTGTTTTATTTTGTTTTCATAATGAACTACTTAAACGTAACTTAAAAAAACTAGTTAACTGACGTATTTTATTTGTTATACCTATGTATGAGGTCTACCTCATGTAATTATTATAATTTTGTGTCTTCTTATTACATAAACAAATGAATTCCACATAAAAAAACAAGATAAACAAAACTATATCTATCTCTCTCACACAGCGTAACATTCAAAACATGGCCACCGAAATGCATCACCCAAATACCCGGACGTAACAATCGCCATTACACGGCTTACTTGCAACAATCAGTCCACGCCGACCGCCAGGGCGGGACTATCACATTAATATCCCGGTATACATCTACATGTCAGCACGGAATTGCAAATGGCCACCCAGTTCTATCACAGCCGACAACGCACAGACGTGTAGAAGGAAAATTTATCTTCGAATAGTATTTATGTTACCCGAATAATTGTTAACTTTATTTATACCCAGCTTTCCCATTATGCATTCCATCCCGTGGGACACCGGTGGAGGAGAATAGTACCCCCCTTGTGCAAGATGTAGTGCGAGGTGGTAAGGTACCGGAACCGACAGATGGCGGTATACACATCCGAAATAGCGCATGTTTAAATATTGTAGGGTGGGGATAGGCAGCAGCAGCCTCGTCGCGAAACTCTCTGCGATTGCTACAGCGACTGCCCAGCGCGACAGTTAACGCTAAAAATCCCTTTATATTAGGGAGGCCTATGTCCAGGAGAGGACTTTTAATAGGTAGAGCTTCTCAAATTATCAGCTACAGAGATGTTTCATCTCTCTGTGTATGTTACCGCCTTTTTCTCTTTGTACTTTATTACGAAAAATGTTCCAAGGAGTGGTTCAATTTATTGCCTACACCTGCTGGGCTGAGTTTTTACACTTTCAACCCTGAATCTACTTTCATACTATCCCTACAACTTGGATGAATGGCGGTCAACCACTGTTCAAAGCCATTTTAACACGTAGACCACTGATTTATGGAATAAACTGACTGCATCGGTATTCCTAGGCCGTTAAGACTTAGAGACCTTGAAAGAGCAAAATCTATTGTCTTCTTAAAGGCCGAAATTACGCCTGTAATTTCTTTGGTGTTGCAGATTTCTATGAGCTACGCTGATTACTTACCGTAGTTACAAGTTTCGATTTACATGAAATATATCTCGATGAGAAGAACCAGATCAATAACATTTTCTTGAGACACTTAACATGAGAGTATGTGTGTATTTGCGTGTGGTGTGTGTGTGCATATCGTGTGTATTTGTGAGGATGTATCCTTAAGAGTCATTGTATTACTTTCTGGTTTATATCGTGTTGTAAAATGTTGGGTTTTAACACTTTCATGTACCTGCAACCAGGATGTTTTCAACATCGTCGTAACTAAGGGCAGAGATCCACAAAGTTAAAGCCCTTCTAAAGCTCAACAAACAAACAACCCAAAACCGTGGATTAATGTAAATCTTTCATAATTTCGTATGCTAGGTTTGGTGGTAATTTGAGATAAGATGGTATAATTCTACTCTGATAACTAATATGGCTATTATATAAATATTCCAAATAGTACTACTCACTTATTCGAAAACGTACTTGTTTCTAATCATTCTAATGATCTTTAAAATCACTGCGAACCTCGCGCCATCAACTATTTGCGATACTGCCGGATGCAGAATTCGGCGCGCAATGCATGTAGCAGTAGCTGCAGGCAATGTACATACATTGCATTAT
This sequence comes from Heortia vitessoides, assembly GCA_020976665.1. Classification (NCBI taxonomy): domain Eukaryota; kingdom Metazoa; phylum Arthropoda; class Insecta; order Lepidoptera; family Crambidae; genus Heortia; species Heortia vitessoides. Next base: position 1,878,300 of record JACJUM010003237.1, on the reverse strand, counting down.
TTATAGCACAGAGTTTAGCTATTAAATTCAGATAACATCCAAATTACATTAGAGAGTAACATGGTTGGAAAATACCAAGAACCAACTATTACATCGCACTTCTGTCGAATTAGAACGGATAATCAGTGCCTCCAGCGTGAATATGAAATTTCGAAAATTCTGACAAAACTTGACCCACGCTGTCTCGCACTCGGTTTTAGAAATTGTTGATTTGCGTATACTAGGGTAAATCTTCTTCTTCTACTATTATTTTCTATACAAAATCTTTGAGAGACACAATTTACAACTAAATCATTGCGGGCATAACATCCGTCTCTTTTATTTATAGAACAAACGCACAATGTATGGAACAATCACAATTAACTACGCATAAGTCGTCGTTTTAAATTGTCGTACACATAAGGTCTAAATGCAAAAAGTTTGCGATCACATTGAAAATCGTAATCTTTATAATATTTTCTTCTTGAGTCTATACTTTCAAATATAGGTATATAATATAAAAAAGATTTGTAGTTCAATTGCTCTTTTTCGTCCTAAGAGAAATTAAATACAATATTTTGCTCATTCGGAAGACCAACTTAGTCAATTTCACCTGATTTAATTTTATTTTCTATGTAATTATAAAAATGCCCTGAAAAAAATATATATCTATAAGCAGTAATAGTAACTTCTTCAGTAATAAAAATATTCTACGAAAGAAATATCTCTGTTTCCAATTCTGCGTTAATTCAACCTTGATGGTTGAATTAACGCACACCACTTTTACTAAATTAATTATAATTAGCTATAATAAAATGTTTACTACAATTGATTAATTACTAATTGACCCGGCAAACGTTGATCTGCAAACCACCAAAAAGTCCACTGCTGGACACAATTCTCTCCAAGAAATGCTAATGCCTAGCAATGGACGATTACAGCAGGTATGATGATAATGAAGGTCACACTGGACTGCCAGTTGGCCAGGCTTAAAGGCCTAGGGCACGCGTCGCCCGAGTGATTGTCTCGTGTTATTTCATATATGTTCGTTAAGTAGATTATAGGTAGAATTAAGTAGATAGCAAGAGCAAATACTAAGAATAGCTTTCATAATACAGCTACGGTAAAGTTACAAGCGCTCGCTACCGTGTAATATTAACCAAACATTACACAAACATTAACAAAGCGTTGCCTTAAGCGTTGTACTTATCAGTGGCCTAATTAGGAGTTAATTAGGCTTTTGTCAAAACAAGTTATTCCCGCGATATTGTTGGAGAACAATTTTGTTTATACCACGCAGAACACGGTAATCGTAATGATATATGTACATATATGAGCTTTTAGAAATTCGGAGGTAAGTAAGACTCAGTGAAAATGTGTTTAATAGTGTTATATAGATATACAAAAACAAAGAACTGGCATAATAGGCCATGAAAAATAACTGAACTTTGTAGAAAATTTATTGAAATCGGTTTTAAATAGGTTTTAAAATTGGAACAGTGATCAATTTAATGAAATCTGAAAAGATGTCAGCTGTTTTTGCAAAGTTATTTCAAAGGAAGAGATATATTGAGCTTGGAATATTGGAGTGTGGAATATGGAACTTTCGATTACTTTAGTGAATGTGCATTCCGCCATACAACGGACGCTGTTTGTTTGTGGAATGCACTGCCGCTTAATAATAGATGCACGCAGTCCCTGTCTGTGTTTAAACGGTTGGAGAAGGATTATTTTCTTTTAATATAGTTATATCTGATTACATTTCCTAGTAAAAACACTATTTTTATTATATTTATTTAATATAATATTATATTTTTCTTTCTATCTATCTTATTTTCACCTTTTACTACCTCTTAGTTTCGTTTACTCTTTCCTTCCAAAGGTCGATTGGATTAAATTTCTACTTGACATTAGGCCGCCCAATGTACTTTATGATTACTGTGGTTTTTATATATATTTACGTTTGGTATACAATAAAGTATACATTTGGTATATAATTAAATATTATTATTAAATGTTAAAAAAATTGTCAAACGCCCCACGGAAGGTAAACAGTCATAGCTTCACGCATGTGGTAAGGATCACCGCCTAGATTTGTATGCTTAGCCACGTAGTTCCCATCTTCAGCGCTAACCGTCGCGGGTTTGATCCTCCTCGAGGACAAATATTATGTAAATAAACATTAGTAGTATACTTGTAGTACTCGCTACTCAATTTGAAGTCGGTTCATAGTATCGGATGAGTAATGAATTGTTTATTTAACTCATTTTGGAACAATTGTTCACATATAAGATAATATTTAAAAGAAAATATCAAATTGTCAGAGATGTGAGGTGCGACCAGTTGATTTTTCTTGTAAATATCTTCTTAAACATACTCTCAATTCAGAATTTTTTAGAAATTAAATCTTTTGAAGTACATAATGTTTTGCATATTTATCTAATGTGACACGATATACATTGTTCCAATCCTAACCTAAAAGTTTTTCTATGGAGGTACCATAAAATTCACGCAACATCTCATGCATTGACCTGATTTCGAAATAAATCGCTTAAAGCACTTGTTACGGACATGAGACTACAGAGGAATCATAAATACAGTAATTAAGTATATATATTTAGCACTTAGACACAAAATAAATGATACTAGATACATACATATATCACGCCTGTGTCCCATCAAGGTAGGCAGAGACTATGAATCTCCACTTGTTACGATCTTGGCATACCTATATCTCTTCCCTTACTTGCATTAGTCCTTTCATACACGCTCGTTTATTCTTGTTACTTCTGACCTGGCCCTTGTTTAATACCTCTCCTACCTGGTTAAGATATGTTCGCCTAGGTCGTCCTATACCTATTCTTCCATTCACTTCCGCTATATATATTTGTGTAGTCATTCTACTTTCATCCATTCTTTCTACATTTCTAAACCATCTCAATTTTCTTTTCTCTATTGTTGTCACAACATCATCTTTTATACGGCATCGATCTCTTATTTAGGTTTGTACTACGACTAAGCGCGGGAAAATCACAGGACGCTACTAGTTTGATATATATATACTTTTAATTACAACTGCGGCATCGGGCTCATCACTATAATTATCAAAAATGTTTATGCCGGTGTATGATTCGAAACTGCGATCATCAGTTCCAGGTTCTACATCGAAACTTCTAGCTTCAGCTATAACTGTATTAATTTACTATTTGAAATTAATGTACTCTCATGTCTTGTCGACTCCGTTACCAACTCTTGCACATTCCTGCAACATTGTACAATCTCGCATGCAGATATTAATCGTGCGCCACAGACGCCGCCAAATTGGAAATAGCTCGCGCCTCTCCCGTCGTTCCGGGCAACTGCGCCGCAATCATGCAGGTTTCGGCTATCTGTTAACACTGCCGGTTAAACAGGAGCTACTGTTTGAAAGTAATGTACTGAGGTACTGTGTACCTTAAGCGGTGGATAAATTGTAAAACATAAAAATTAAACGCTTTTTAAAGGATTCACTGAAGATTCACTGATTCATAGATTCAATACATTAATTGGTCTTGACTTCATACAAAAGTAGTTTGTATTGGTACTAAACTCTCGCCTATTTCTACCGCTAAATAGCAGTGTTCGCATTGCTATGTGCCATTCTAAAGGGTGAGAGAGGCAGTGAAATTACTGGGTAATGTGGCATAATATCCTCAAGTCACAAGGTTTGCAACGCACCAGTGATATCCTTGTGATATTACAAGCGCCAATAAATAAGCTGCAGTGGCGCTTACTGTTACGCGGACTGTATGCTTGTTGGTCGACCTGGTCTAATAATCCTCAGATCTAAGTTCTACATCGACACCGGTATGAAGTAATGAAGAGCCTCGAGGCACGCGACCTTAGCTGAAACGGTATGAATTTACAATGTATTATGTTATATTGCCTGATGTAAAATGTTCTATCCTAAACTACTCTAAGAAATTATTTAACATTCTCACAGTGGGCATTGACATACTACAAGAGAAACACCTCATACAAAGCTTGTCTGCATTGGAACCTCACTCACACCTATTTCTACCGTCATATTGCAGTGATTGCATTGCTGTGTTCCGGATTGAACGGTAAGAGAGGCAATAAAATTACTGAGTAAAGTGATATAATATCTTTAAGTCATAAGATTAGCAATGCGTTAGTGATATTTTTATAATATTACGAGCGTCAATAGGCTTCAGTGCCGCTTACTATCAAGCGGAAAATAATATAGGCATAGAAATTCCACCGCTGGAAAAAGACTTCCGTAATGGGGATTTGTGCCTGAAACTATAAAGCTGTTTAAATAAAACCAAACATAACTTTTCACTTAATTTCAATCAGCACCAGTATTATTAAATTTTGAGTGGATTGCATTTCGACCCTTTACTAAATCGATTCACCAGATTTTTCTGATGGCAGCTTTTCCTATCGTTTTAAGCTGATTCAATGGAGTTCATATAAAAATGGATCCCTATTTCCTTTTACCATGACAACAGGTGTTAATGGCTGGAGCGATCATACTAAATATTTTAATAATAAGCTTATTATTGCTAGAGCAAGATTCTTATGCAAAAAAACATGAAGAAATAAAAAACTAGAATAGAATACTTAACAACTTTATTAACTTTCCTAATGGCGTTTGACATAACTATCAGCTACAGACGGGATGGACAGATTTGCGCAGTCTCGATATCGTTAAAAATAGATCTGTTGAAATATTTTTTTTAACAAATTTAAATTGAATGTTTTTATAAAAATTTAAAATTACTTCACGGTGTTTGTTCTAAATAAACTTCTAAAATACTGAATTAATTTAAGAGATAGGATAGCCTATGTCTCAAATCGCAATATTTTTTATGGTAAAGTTAAGACTAGACAACGTTAGTGGGTTTACTAATTCACTGTGTTTAAGACAGTATAACGTCTGTTAGTTCAGCTTGTATTTAAATAAAAATCTACGCGATACTTTAGTAAACAGTATGTTTTACTCATAACACATTGAGTATGATGTTATTCAACATTGAAACAATAAATAAAAATTTAAACAAACAGCTTTGAACTGCTGTTTGTTCAATACAAAGGTCATAAAAATATTTGTTCATTTATTTAACACGAGTCAATTTTGTAGATCGCTTATTTTGCCCGAATTGGTGCAAAATCAGAACTAGTAATTATCCACGTCTTTGTTCGCATGTAAGTTCCTTAAAAAACATTTTTGTTTATCAACCTATAACATTAGCTATTCCACTCAATATTTTCTTGCAATAATTTCGAAAACTAATTTATGGTCAAGTGCCGCAAAATTTATGACAAACGCTAAAATCTGTTTTAACAGTACACAAACCAAATTGATTTAATTCCATACTGCATGTATATAAAAAATAAACAAACTATCATTAATTTGGTTGCAAATTGTTACAACATATATACAAATAACACAATCTTGTCAATCTCCATCTATGTTTACTGTCTTCCCTTCTCTGTTCTCTAACCTAAATATGTAGCTGACTCTATCTCTGTTTTCATTAGATGTATCTTTTTCAAGAGGTTTTCCTAATGTTTCAGCTTGCTTGACGGTGTTTGGTAAATAAATGTCCGCTGTGTCGGGTACGAAGAACGTCACAAACCCTGCTATTAAGGAGATGGTACCAAATATCATTGGAGGAAAGCCTGTCCAATACTGCATCTATAAACAGAAAGGATATTTCTTACCACATTGTATTTTTATAGCTAGCGGCTTATATAGGAATCAGGTATTAGGTAATGCATAAATATATATTTCTTTATTTAGTACGATACTAACCAAAAGAGGGGTTTGTGGAGCCACTATAGCACCAACCCTTCCCAGCGAAGAGCACAGGGCGTGCATCGAGTTCCTGGTATAGGTCGGGAACAGTTCAGAGGTAAATATATATGTGATAATAATGTAGAGAGATGACATCAGCTTCCCCACTACGTAGAAGCTGATGGACAACCAAAGGAGTGCTGTGAACAGGCAAATCAGTTTTTACACATTTATCATCAGACCCGACAATAATGATAATAATTTCACACCGAATCTCATACATTGACCTGACTGCGAGATGAGTTGCTTAAAACACTTGTACTACAGACACCAGAGAACAGAGTAAACAAAAATTAAAATTACATATATAATATATTTTGAACCAACACAATCTCATCAAACATAGTTATCTATGAGACTGACCCGACGGCGCAGATGGTAGTAATCCTACCTTATCCGCCAAAGTTCATGGGTTCGATCCCCACCCAGGACAAATATTTATATGATGATATTTGTCCTTGTCCTAAGTCTGGGTGTTTTATATATGTATTTGTGATTAGTGTAAAATTAAACGTTTTATAAATAAAAAAACCTGATTATGTTTATACTTACAGATAGGAACAAACGGTTGAGATATACACATCACGGCCCCGGCGAAGAAACATACAATCAATGGCACTTTTCTCTTAAATCGATTCATTATGAAAACGTTCGCAAGATTCCCTGGTATATCCACTGCGGATATAATGATATAATTGATATACTTGTTTCCTTGCAAAGACACAGAGTTTATGGTCATCCCGTAGTGCACAAAGGTGGATGTTATCCACCAAACTACGCAGATCAAACACCTCTTCGCCAATGTCTTTGATGTGAAAGTAATTTTCAGCTGCTGCGAAAAACTGATGCCTTTCTCTTTTTCGTATTCTAAATTATCCAGAACTGCCGGGTCTATTTGAATTTTGCTCTTGGCGGCAGCGTTCTGGATTATACTTATGGCTTCATTCTTCTTGCCTTTTGTTAGTAGCCATCTCGGACTTTCGTCTATAACGAAGAGGTAAAAGACAAAGAAAAGTGCCGGTGAGTACATCACCCTCAGGAATATCCTCCAGTTAGGCGTAAGCCAGTATGCAATGGGTAGTATCATTCCTCCAATTGAATATCCGAATGAGCTCAGGATATAGAAAAGCACTCGATTCTTCATCGATACTGCTTCGATGGCTGATATGAAAATTACACACAAATAATAATTATGAAATTGGTAAGATAAGATATATTAGAGGGCATTATTTATTATTTTGTATTAGAAGGCATGATTTACTATTTTTTGTATTATTTTCACAAGTTATTCACACATGAGGTGTACCTTATACAAAAGTCGTCTGCAGTGGTACCTCACTCTCACCTATTTCTACCGCCAAATAGCAGTGTTCGCATTGCTGTGTTCCGGTCTGAAGGGTGAGAGAGGCAGTGAATTTACTGGGTGATGCGGCGTAATATCCTCAAGTCACAAGGTTGGCAACGCGTTAGTGATATCATTGTGATATTACGAGCATCTATAGGCTGCGGTGATGCTTACCATCACGCAGAAAATGTTTAACAAATTTCGTAACAGAAACTGTTCATGATAATTATTTTTAAGAATAATTTAATCTCACTACTAAAAATATTAAAGTTGCAGTGATGAATCTTATACCGCTTTAAAGTCATCGGAGTCATCAGTTATTTAGGAAATTAAATGTAATCAGCAAATCTATATTTGCAGAAAAAAATATTGTTTTGGTTGACGATTTAAATTGCCTATGATTGGCCTATTTCGATAAAGATATTTTTGACTACACAAAAATATTTCTAGATATTTAGGTGTTAAATATCAGAATAATTAAATTAATAATAGAAAAAAAGATTTTATTGTATTAGGATTTTTAACACTTTATATAAATTAAAATTATTTTGTTCGTCGGTTGAATACGGTAACTGCAAATTAATCAAATTATAGAAAACAAATTTTAAAAGGCATATAAACCGCAATTTGCAGATGAAAAAAATAAATTGTTGTATTCTTAATGTATATGTCAGAAAAAGATTATCTATTTGGCAATTATCCAATGAGCATTAGGTCATAAACTGGCAACTCTAACTCTTAACTTTATTTTATCATTTATTTAATTTTATCATTTATTTACATAATTATACAGGTTATACCATATACATTATAATGTTATTGTAACAAAAATTATAACTGTTCTATTTCGAATTATAATTACTGATGTTTTAACGTCGTAAATACGTTTTTATTTACTAACCTACCTCTTACAAAAATCGTCTGTATTGGTACTCAAATTTTTTTCTACCGCCAAATAGCAGTGTTTGCATTACTGCGTTCTGGTTTGAAGCACGCAGTGTAATTACTGGGTAATGTATCATTATATTTTCAATTCACAAGGTTGGCGACACGCTAGTGATATATTTGTGATGAAACGGGTGTATGTAGGCTGCGGTCACGCTCTTAAGCGAACCGTATACGTTATGGACTCTCTCATAATATTAAAAAAGAACGTCAAAATCCGGGTGAGAACTTCACTTTTATATATTATATAACTTTATATATTATATTTTCATATAGTATATAGGTATATAGGTCATCATCATCATCATTATAGCCTTTAAACTGCTGAACATAGGCACAGCTTTTACGACGGGTATGCGGCTGCCCGTCCCCACTCTTTGCATTTAAGCTACACTATCTCGATTGGATATACCGCAATCTGCCTGTTCTGGTACCTAAGTCGCCTTTTACGACTCCTGGCACAGAGGTACTATTCTACTCTGCCGGTACCTCACGGTTTTGTGTCGTGCTAATAATATATGTAAGATAATGTTATTTTAAAATGGATATATAACAGATTGAGATATAACAAGTGTCCGATACTTACTTAATACAAACATAGGTGAACAATTATCCCCTAATGCCGCCTCGAAAAACTCAAGCACGATGTAGAGCCAGTACCACGATGAGAAGCTTTTGAGCAGTCCAAACACACCGCCGGTCGTTCCCGTGATCACCAGCGTCAATTTACGGCCTATTCTACGGAAACAGAATTAATCATTATTTTTCGCAGCTATCTGATGGTCTCATTGGCGCAGATGGTAGTGATCCTGTCTTGTTGTGCCAAAGGCCGTTGTTTCCATACCCACCCAGGGCAAATATTTATATGATAATATTTATGTTTGGTTTATGTCTGGGTGTTAAGTATATGTATTTGTGTATTAAATTTGTGATTCCTCTGTTGTCTGATGTCCATAAAACAAGTGCTTTAAGCGACTTATCACGGAATCAGGTCAAAGTACGAGATGTTGTGAGAAATTATTTATTATTATTTATTATCTGTCAGTTCATTTACCGCTTGTATCAGTAAACGGTTCTCAATTCTAAAGGAAGTGGCCCATCATTTAATAACAGACTATATATCCCTTCAATTACACACCACTTTAAATCAATATAATAGTGTGGCATAATATACCCAAGTAACAAGATTGGCAATGCGTTAATGATATTTTAATAGTATTTACGAGTAAGAAAATACAACTTTAAGACTGAAACGAGGTACAAGAACCCTAAGAGTATATTAGACACAGTCAATCAAGTTAATAACGTTGGTTATTAAAAAAAACATGTATAAAATAAATCTTATGTATTTTGCTAATCTAATGATATAAAATAGATTATTATCTAGAATTTAATTTTAAATTCTTGCTAGATAAAAATACTTATTTATGCAAACAGTAATATAATGATATAAATACAACTATAATTTATATGAAGAGTAGTAATTTACAAAAGAGTAGTATAGTGTCATAGAGACGACTAAGGTACAGGAACCAAATATAAATATGTACCCGAAAGAGTGTATTTGAATGAAAGAAGGCGAGAATGGACATCAGGTTTGACATTGCGAAACACCCTGCGTTACCACCACAATTGCACGGTGCGGCAATTAGGGACAACTTTCCCCTTTCCTTAAGAAGATCTATGTCCATCAAGGAATGTTCAACGGCTTATATTTTGATGATGACAAAAAGTGTGTCAAATATACGTATATATTTTAGATGGACCTAATACTCGACTTGTCAGACGTCCGGAAGACTACATAAAAATAAATTTCAACTGACAGTAAATATTGACACCATATCTTTATATCAGCCAAGTCTATAGCTAAGAGCCAATAAAATAAGCCAGCTGGATATAGGTCTCCCAAGAAAAGGGGAATTTTGCCCATACCGCGCCGGGTAAGCGTGTTGGCAATCGCCGAGTGCAGCTTTTGTGACGGGGATGCTGCTGCCCTATGCATATAAACTACACTGTTTCGGATGGATTTTGCATCATCTGTCGGTCTATCGGTTCTGTCATAATCTCCTCTTACGACACCTGGCACAGAGGTGTATTGCATGCAATAAAATGGGTTTTAAAGAATAACCTATAAGAAAATCCTATACGGAGGATTTTCTTTTAAAACAGTAATTTTAGGAAAATTCTGTCTGACACTTTGTTATTACATTTTTATATTCAAGATTTATATTAAAAACGTAATTATAAAAGACGTAATAGCAGATCGTCATGTCTTTCAGCCAATCCCAACACTGACTACAGTGTTGGAATAGGCTGAATAGTACTAACTAAGCAGCCTCGTTGCGAAGTTGTGTTCGGCGATTGTCGCCACAGAAGCGATGGCATTCTGCCAGAATGAGCAACCTGTCCAGAAATTCTATCTTGGGGAAGCCTATGTTCAACAGTGGTCTCTCTATGTCTGATATGATTAAGTTTGTTTATTAAATGAGATGGAATCGAACACATGAATGCAATGATAAATAAAATTAATATATCAAAGCAGCGAGTATTGTTTTTATATAACATTAAATAGTTATAGAACAACATTTACATTACACTATGAAAATTATTTTCAAACGGAACCAAAACAACGTCATGAACTATTTTTTTACGACATTTTAACGGTGTTGGCAGTGTAAAGCCGTTAAAATGTAATAAGAACAACACCGTTACGCACAGAATAATTAATTTTAAATTATATTATCACTATTATATTCTCATTAATAAAACATTCCGTGTGCATCAAGGAATATACAAAAATAGATCTGCATTGGTCAATCCGTTTTCAAGTTTTACGCTTAGCAATATAAATTTTTATTTATATAAATGAACTAGCTACGGCCGTGGTTTCAACCGGGTTAATATGTAGAACTTTCATACTAACTTTTTAACACAAAGTTTTTTCCCTACTACTTTCTATGAAAAACCTTTATACTAAATTTCATTCGAAGTACTTAAAAAAAAGCATAATTTCATACTAACTTTTTTCCCAGTTTATCCTTTTATAATTGTGAATTTTCAAAAATCCTTTCTGAGTCCTCTCCTACGTTATAAAAAGAACACCAAAATTTAAAATTTCTAACCCTAAAAGTTTTAGCCCTGCATTGATATGTTAGTCAGCCAGACAACTTCTCCTAAATATAAATAGATAAATGCGTTGACCAGAAGAGTTTATAAAATTAACAACAAAAAAAATGTAGCAATCAAAGAGCAAACCTCTGTTAGTTTTGTCGTAATAAACGACTAAGGTACCATAACCGACAGATCGTATATCCATCCGAAACAGTGTAGCTCAAATTCACAGTGTGGGAATGGGCAGCAGCACACCCGTCGCGAAAGCTGCGCTCTGCGACTGTCGACATGCTTGCTCAGCGCGGCAATTATGGACAAACTGCCCCTGTCCTGGGGAGGCCTATAATGTGGCCTGGGGAGGCCTTTCCAGTAGTGAACTTCCAATAGCAGTGATGATGATGATGATGAAAATAACAGACATTTTTATTAGGTTGAGGATTGATTTGTTACTAAAATATAAGTAGGAGTAGCTTAAAAATGTCATCATCTGTTTTTATTTATGTTTTATTTTACTCAAATGAATCATTGACTACTAATACATTTATCAAAACATAATTGTGTAGAACCAAATAGTAAATCTAAATGTACAATTATTTATTGATGAACACAGCATGCACAAAGCAATATTTTTTTTATTTAAAATAGTAGTTTAACATGTAAAGTAAAAGAATGCGGAAGCGAAAGTTGTACGCTCAAAAATCAAGCAAATGAAACTTATTTAATTTTTGAGCAAACAGTGTAGCAAAATACACTCAGCGAGATGGAACAAACATCGACGTTAAAATGTTGACAAATATCATTAAACAGTTTGCTCATCCTGGCCACAGGCGAGTTGCCACCCTTACAGTTCTGTTCAGCGGAGGCTTAAGAAGAGGTATCGGATGGCGGGGGATGCGCAATAATTCGAATAAATATTTTCTCTAGTAAAATACGACAGCGGACGAGATAATCATTGATCTTGTAAAAGCATATTGTTTAATTTATTCCAATCTATGTGCAAACAAAAGCAAATCTATTATAGTTGTTTCTCAGATAAATACATCTCTCAATTACGCAGTTGAAATATATAGTAGTATATCATAATGTAAACAAACCACATAAAGAATTACGTTAAAGGCCCGACCATGCATTGACAAAGCAATCGCAAGTAATTACTCTTAAAAGACAACATGTTTTGTCAATCTCAAGAAAAGTTGAAGAAACCACGTTTAAAGGCCGTTTAAAAGAGTATTTTTATTATTGCAGAAGCAGAAGCGAACGCGTAAGTGTTAGAAAAGACACCGTTACGTACGGATTATATTTATTTAGACAAAATAAAACAAGTTATAGACGCAAGCACTAATTATTATCTCTTTATCGATCACTGTCTAGTCTGCAATTTCGTGTGATACACGATTAAGGATCCATACCTGTCAGACACAGGCCCCACGATGAGCAGCCCCACCATGTATCCGATGCTGTGCACCGTCCCCACCAGCGTCCTCTTCCATTCCTGACACGCTAACTGGAACTAGATGTTTACATCGGTTAAAAATCCTTGTTGTATTTAAATAGTCGGAAATATAAGAAAAAACCACACATTAAAGAAAGCCTGTGAATTATTTGACTAACATGACATCTCAATGGTTAGAAATCAATTGCCATAAGGGACACATACAGGCAATTTTGTTTGCATTTATTTATATCTAACTTTAATAAGTAATTTCAATAAAAAGATAATAAAATTTCCAAAATAGTCGTTAAAAACAGCTTTAACATAATTAAAAATAGTTTTACAAATAATAAAGTGACAACGAATGTATTGTTTTTTTTTTGTTTTTTGTTCTTCCTGTTCACCTGTAACCTGCACATTGTTCTATACGACAATTGAATTTATGACTGTCGATATCGCAATTTTATAGAAATATTTTTAGTTGTTCAGACAACTTGAACTTTGTACAAGTTAAAGCCATTATTTGTTTGTATTATTATAATAAAGAACAAAGTACTACGAGACCGGGTTTTTCCCAGTCAGCTAAATGATTTAATACGTGATTTAAATTTGTCAAAAAAAACTGCTGAACTTCTATTCTTCTATCAAGCTAACCTATTTCTTATTTTACTCAAGAAAACGATCTTGTGTAATGTAACGATGTTTCTGGACTCTTGAAAATTATGGGCCTGCAAGAATATCGGCTAGAGAATTGGCGACAACTTTATGGACAGCTCAATAGGAAGTTTAAAGTGTGTATTACTTCATAATGGTAATAAATTTGCATCAATTCCCATTAGTCACTCAACGAAACTCAAGAAAGAATACCATAATATTAAACTTGTTTTAGAGAAAATTTCATTTGTTCAACATTAGTGGTCTGTTTGCGTGGACTTGAAGATGGTAATTTTTTTATTAGGGCAGCAAAGTGGATACACTAAATACCCTAGTTTTCTGTGTTTATGGGACAGTCGAGCAGAAAAGTATGGCCACCAAGAAAAGTATGACTGTTGGAAAATCTAATATCTATCCCTTACTTAATTTTTATTTTGAAGTCTACTGCACACTAGTTTACTTCCGGTCGTTAATTTAGCTTTTAGGCGTTTTATTTAAAAAATTTGGAAAATCGTGCACTTACTCACATTCTGTGTTTTTCACCTTAACATTATGATTTCTTAACGACGACAATGTGTTACTGACAGTTATTGCTAAATATGTGGTATTTTTTTCTTAAAAAAACAAAGAAGAAGTATTAATGAGTTCGTAAAACAAACTTATCAGGCTTATCTTGGAAGAGAACTTGGACAACAGGACAAAAATTGGGTGCCACATAACGTTTGTAAAAGCTGCGCGGATTCACTTCGCTACTGGACTAAAGGAGGATGACAAGGGCTTAACTTTGGAGTGCCAATGACGTGGGATAAGACGACAAATCATGTTAATGATTGCTACATTTGTGTCGTGAATGTAAAAGGTGAATAACCGATTCAAAAAGCGTACTTGGGTATACCCGGAAATAGAATCTATCAGACCATCTGCACCTCATAGTGAAAATTTACCCGTTCCAATGTTTACTATCTTACAAAGCGTTTCCTCGGAAGATGTTGAAATGATGCAAACTCCAAGTGTAAATAGCGATAAGTGTCTGTTGCAATTGGCTTGTAATCATAACATATAAATAAAATTGTTGTGTCTCTTTGTGATATTAAAATAACTGGTATTTTTAAATATAGTTTTTGTTAGTCTGTCTGTCTGCTGCTATGAAGTAGTTTTCTGAAACGGCTATACCGATTTTGATGGGACTTTTATTGGTAGATAGCGGATATGATAAGGAGTAATTTAGGCTACATAACATTACGCTACGACTAATAGGAGCGAAGCATTAATCAAAAATGTGGCAAAAACGCGCAAAAAGTGTTCATTTGAAGTCACGCAAAAATCATGTAACAACGCGGATGAAGTCGCAGGCACATGGCAGTGATTTTATATAGATTTCTTTTATATGTAATATGGTATACAATTGTTAACTGGGCTTAATAAATAAATGAATTATTTAAATACCACGAGGTGTGCTCTCTGCCGGTACCAAGAAGGCAGTTCTCTATCGGAATTACCTATGAATCAATCGACCTTCTATTACTCTGAATCTGAAGAGACTATTGTTTCTGGAACTTCGCAGCCTTAGGCGCGGTAGGACTACAGGCGTTGGCCCTTGCGCCCGGCTTCTTCTTGCATGACCCCATGTGGTAATGTAGGAATGGCCTCAGACGGTGGCCGCCGCTAGGTGCGGCGGGTGTGTTTTTTTTATTTCAATTTTTTTTTCTTTTTCTGTGTACTATATGTGTGCATATACTCCGTTGCCCCCTAGGCGGGCTGTCCAAGGTGATAAGATTTTCCTGCCCTCGGCAGCCACAGTCATTAATGGGGTCTCCCAGCGTCCTCGGCGGGTACATGCTAGGGAGGGGAGGAGGGGGGGAAGTGGAGTAAGATAATGCTCGTCTATAATTTGTTTAATTTTTTATTCCGTGTAAGTAAATATAATACGTACATAACTTACGCGTTCACTACTCATAATAGATATACTCTTTTAACGGCCTTAAAACGCTGTTTATTTTACTTTTTATATTTTCTTGTTCGATGTTTCTCTAGATTGACGAAAGATGTTGCCTTAATATCCTTACTAGAGTTTGTTATAATAGTATGTGTGTTAACTTCGTCCATCTTTACAGGGTTCCAACTATTTCTGTTATCATTTACCATTGAATTTAATTGATCATTGACTAGCAGCCTGTCCCGGCGTCGCACGGGTGGACAATTGTTTTAAACATTTGGGTTAAACATATATGATTTGGCTAAAACTGATCATGGTCTTGAAAATCTTGTACCCACAAATCATTAAATTCATAAGGTTTCGTTTAAAAATATGGTTCTAGTGACATAATTACCATAGCTGAAAACATATGTCTCTGCGACACACACCTATACATAATATATTCTTAAATATTGTAGAGCATATTATATGGACTTTTATACCTTTGATTTATTCTTGAAATTTTAGGAGAAATCTAAAATTTTTTCTAGTACAAAAATAACCTATATTACACAAGAATAATGTAGCATTCTATAAAAATTGTCGAAATCTGATACAAAAATTATTTTCCCATTATAATATCACTGTAGATGTAGAAAACTAAACTTACTTACCCATATACGTTTGTACAAGGTTCAAATTACATGATATCATATTTTGCAGGTGAGAAATTAAAATGGTTTCTAAATAAACAATGGCTGAGTCAGTCCAGGTTGAAATAAAACACGTATGACTGCCCACAATAGCTGCGCTGGACAAGCGTGTTGGCAATCGCAGAGCGCAGCTTTCGCGTCGGGGATATTCCTGCCCATCTATATACCGCCATCTGTCGGTGCTGGCACCTTATTCAAGTCTTACAACACCTGGTGCAGAGGGAGGTACTATTCTACTCTGCCGGTACCTAACGGCTGATATTCTATGATCTTATTATGTATGATAATAGAATGCGTAAGTAAAACTAATCAATAATTTAAACTTTAAAGGTTTTTTATAGACAAACAAGTAAACAGTCCGCTTGATAGCGTCACCGCAGCCTACAGACGGTCGTAATATCACAAGGATATCACTAAACCTTGTATTGTCAACCTTGTGACTTGAATATATAATGTCACATTTGTCACCGAGTTACTTTACTGCCTCTCACACCCTTCAAACCAGAACACAGCAAACTATTTGGCGGTATAAATTAGTAAGACGTAGGACTGCGTTGCGTACCTTACGGTATAACCTTTTGTATGAGGTCGTATATTACTTATTTTATACTTACTTCGGCAACAAAAGTGTGCGGGTTATCGTACACCCACTCTGTACAAACAGCACTGCTATTTCTGCTCGAGCATGCATCGATGATCGACACATCTTTGCAACTGAAACATGAAAAAAACCTTATGTAAATAAATTATATTATATATAAATTAATTGAATTGTTAGTTTTGATATTTGTAAAAAGCATAAAGTCTGCAGGATAGTAAGAGATACCGCAGTCTATAGATGCTAGTAATATCACGCGCTCTAGTATCATAGCGCTTTGCCAATCTTGTGGGATGATAATATTTTGTTACATTACCCAGAAATTTCTCTGCCTTTCTAACCCTGCAAACCAGAACATATCAATGCAAACTGCTACTTGGCGATAAAAAAGTAAATAAGTGAAAGTAAGGTACCAATGCAGATAACCTTGCTATGGTCTGCCACATGTAAATACTCCCATTAGGCGCGATGGGTATATTGACTTCCAGCTCTCATTTCCTATCAACTCGCGTCTACTCCCTACAAGTAGTCACGTGTTTTTATTTTTTTTGTCATAGTTAAACTTCCAGCAAAAGCTCAACTGGAGGTTAATAGGCCTCTTACATACTTATTAGTGAATATATTTAGTGTTTCTAATTACAAAGGAGATATCGACTGTCGTAAATTTAATTATTCTTATTGACAACGTGCAAATTTTCAGGATGAACAAAAAAGATAATAAAAACAATTAATTCATTGCATTTGTTTTGTTTTAAAAGCTATTTTTAATTATGTTTGAAATGTTTTTGGGCAATGCTCGGAGTCTCTTTGCGTGATCGAATCAGGAATGAGATTCGAAACAGAATCGATGATCGATGGAGTCGTAAGGTTCTGGAATGGAGACCAAGTACCGGTAAGCGCAGCGTAGTGCGTCCACCCACAAATGGACAGATGACCTGACTAAAACCGCAGGATCGCGCTGGACACAGGCCGCATGCAAACGGTCCTATTGGAAATTACTGGATAAAGTCCAGCAGAGAACGTCTTATGGCTGATATGATGATGATGATGATGATGTTTTATAAGGAGATTATTAAAATTGAATCCTCGTTTACTTGAAACTATTAACAATAGTCAGAAATAAATGAATACCAAAATGTTTGCCCTTGTGTCAGTTACACCAATTGCAATTCTAACCGTCGATATACTATCTACAATAAATCTTTCCCTTAAACGACTCTGTCCACTAATAAAAACCGAATGAGAATCCGTATTTCAGTTTTGCATTTATTCATAATATGCAATACAGGAACGCGCAGTTTGGCAATTTTAATTACCAATAATTTCAGTTAAAGGCTAATTTGCAGCGTTAATATAAAGGCCATCCGCCAGCTACAATTGAAATCTGAAAATCGCTCTCTAATTGCCCATTTTTGCTCGGGGTAATGAGTGAAGTTTAGGCTACCTTACACAGTGCATTTATACGTACAAAATTATCCGCAAACTACTGCCCGCGACTACGCTTACGGGGGGTTAATGCGTTGGGAATTTGAGTAATCATTTTAGACTTTATTTGCCGTGAGATGCCGGCAGAGTAGAATAGTACCTCCCACTGTACCAGGTATCGTAAGAGGCGACTAAGGTGACGATATATCCATCCCCAACCGACAGATGACGGTATATCCATCCGGGACAGTGTAGCTCCAATGTAAATGGCGGGGATAGGCAGTAGCAACCTCGTCGCGAAGCTACTCTCTGCGATTGCTAATACGCTTGCCCAGCGCGGCAATTATGGGCGAAATTCCCCCTTTCATGCTGAGGCTTATGCCCAGCAGTGGACTTCTAATAGCTGATATGAGGAAGAACGGAATGATCATGATTATGCAACCCAAATAATTTAATGAATCGTATACTAATATGTTATAACCATATACTAATATATACACTGTTATTAAATAATGAATTTAAACTTTACTTTTAATTACTTTATATATGTATTCGACGGATCTGACAGCACATTCAGTAATCTGTCGTGTGGGTCAAAGGGTGTATGTATATGTTATGTTTATAATAATGTTTGTGCTTGTTCTGTGTCTGGGTGTCAAATATGTATTTAAGTAATATATTTGTAGTTCTGTTATTGTGTGATGTCTGTAACACAAATGCTTTAAGCGACTACTTATCTTGGATCATGTGTCAATTAGTATTTTTTATTATTTATTCAATTACGCAACTACGTATCGTATGGTGCATTCTCTAATAAGTGTTTATGCATTATCTGGTTTTTAACGAATGACCTATAGGACCCGTACACCAATATTGCTTAAGTGTAAGATAAATGGTTTTATCAGCGTGAGCATATTCCAAGTCGGCGCACGAGTGGTTTCCGAACCGCGTTCGGAAAGTTCTCGGGAGTTCTCGGCAGCGCTCGCGGATCCTTCGACTAAAAGACATATTTTTTTGACACCAGAAAACACTGTTGTATGTAAACTTTGTTATTTGGCGGTAGAAATAGGTGACATTGAGCTACCAATGAACTTTGTAAGAGAGAGACCTATTGACTGTAAATATCAACATTTAGATACACATTATCTAAAGTTTGCCTTTTATTTAATTATCTTAGACATACAGCCGTAGGGTATCGGCAGAGTAGAATAGTACCTACTCTTATGCTAGAATCGATAAATGGTGGTATCCACACAAAACAGCGAAACTCAAATGCAACAGCGCGAAGATGGGCAGCAACAAACCTATCGTAAAACTGCGCTCTGGCCAAAAATCCCCATTTAAATCTATTTTATACTTTAGGCTGCCTTAATGATCTTGGATTGGTCCTTCGTGCTGGATCCGGTTTATCCAGAAATTTCAGCAATAAAATTAAACTGCCCTCTTCGGGGATATAGAAAAATCCTAATACTCTCACGCAACGGCACTAGAAATATCCAACCGACCTATCTCAGCTGTCGCAGTAAATCTTTTGTTTTATTGTATTATCTGCAGATTGCACCTAATCACGTAGTATGTCAATATGATATACCGCAAAGACATGACATCCTACATGATAACAGCTACACTTGGTACAATTTTTTTCTGATGACTTTACTAGATAGCTTCCAAAGCATTGTAGGTGATTATTTTTCGTAATCCGTCATCAGCGTAACAATTAAGCCTGCCAATCCTTGCCGTTAAAAATCTAGTTGTAATATACTATACTTCGACCGCGACATTATTTACAAGGCCTTTATCGGAACCCTACAGAATGTTTGTTGTTTATTTATTAACTCTGACTTACTACATACATATTAAAAGCTATCCTAGGTACCGGCAGACAGTCGTGAGCGGTACCTCGGTAAGAGGCGGTAAGAGGTGACTAAGGTACCAGAACCGACAGATGGCGGTATATCTATCTGAGGTTGTGTAGCTCAAAAGCAGAGGGTGGAGACCCATCCTCCATGCAGCTTTCGCGACAGGGTTGCACTCATCATTACAGCCATTGAAGTCCACTGTTGTACATAGGCCTGCCCAAGAAACAGGAAATTATGTACATAATTGCCGCCGAGCAAGCGTGGTAGCAATTACAGACCGTAGTTTCACGACGGGGATACCTAAGTCCACGCCCGACGGCCACTTTCATATTTAAAAAAGTGTTCTTTTGTAAATAACAAAAATCTATGATGGTACTTAAATAATAAAGTGGAAAGTGTTTATACGCCTTTTCACTACTTGAGCAGAATGTCGCCGTTTGCTATCAATCGTCAGTTTCAAGTGCCTAGTATGTGTTAAAACCACATGGAAAGACTCTTAAACTGCGTACATTCCGTTTTCATATTTTACATTTGATTTCCTTTTTGATTTCAATTACGTTTCGGCAATTGCTACCAAGAGTGACAATTTAAATAAAATTATATAAAAAAAATAAACTAAATGTCGGATTAAGATGTAAAAACGAGCAACTGTAATATAAATTAATTCCTAGATTGTCTATCATCGCTAACCAAAACCATCACCGTGCCTAGAAGATAGCTATTTTTTCTAACATTTATGCGTTCACTATTTATAATAAAAACCACTCCTTTAACGAGTTTAATACGGTTTATTTAACTTTCTACATTTTTTTAACGTTTTGGTTTTCTTGTAGAAACAGTTTTCAAACAATATTTAAAAAGAAGAGAATAGTTAAAAGAGTAGTATTATTAAAGGTAATATTATTATTAAAGGTGCAATAATTGCAATACTATTTAAAACTAAATTAAAGTTACAATAACATTTAAACTATGCAGTATTTTAAAAAAAAGAAGAAATCTGAGAAAAATCTGTTTTAAATGTCATTCCACATTTGAACTGTTATGCGAAGTTTGAAATCATAATTACCTATATCCTCCTTCAGCAGTCAAAAACACAAAGTTCGTATATTTTATCATATCGACCGCGTTCCCACATATTAAAAAAATAAGCAAACACAAATGGTACCGGCCAAACACACTGAACTGCGCCAAAACTTCATCTAATGCTTGTGACATAGCTAACTTAACTATAATTTTAATATGGTTGTAGCATACGTACACACGTGTCGGAATAACAATACAGTCTGTTTGATAATATAACATAACCCAAAGAAAACATACGATAGTAAAGAGATTACATGGAATGAATATTTACATTCTGTGCATACGGAAAAAACTATGCTTTTGAACTGGATGCTCGCAAAAGTTTATCTTGGATAAATGTTCTCAATTTACCCTACGACTGTCAACACGCTTGCTCAGCGCGGCAAAAATCTCCGTTTTTGGACTTCCAATGGCTGGTATGATGGTGATCATATATCGGTTAGACGTTTCTTGAGAACTGTTATAGTTTTATTTTACTACTAAAGTAGTACTAAAGGACCGCCTTGAATTATTTATTTAACTTTATTGCACAAAATGTTACAAAATCTACAAATGGCGGCGGACTTAATGCCAGATGGCATTATCTCCCAGTCAACCATTACATGAAACAGAAAAAAAATATATATAGTGGTGCCGACAATTTATATACAAAATCGATAAACGTGACATTTGTATAAATAAACGCAATAAATGCATATGATATAAAATATATATATATATAAAATAACGTACATCAGAAATAGGGTTATAAGTTAGAGAAGCAGCATCAGTTAATAAAGTACGGAGACAGCGTTTCAGTATAAATTTGTTTGGGGATTGCTTAATATTCAACGGCAACTGTCACTGTAAAAGAATTTGTCAAAAAACTAAAGTGATGAGAGGGAGTTAAGAGCGAGAGAGTATTTGTCTGTATATTTTATTTATTTATTTATTTATTTAACTTTATTGCAAAAAATGTTACAAAATGTACAAATGGCGGACTTAATGCCAGATGGCATTATCTCCCAGTCAACCATTACACAAAACTGAAATATATATATATATATATATATATATAGTGGTGCAGGCAATATATATACAAAATAAATAAACGTGGCATACATATATTCCGATATGTTGGTTCCAACACATAGTCAGTTTTAATTTATTTAGTTAAAATTGACGTAATAATTTATGTCAACCATTTGACAGATAGAATTGAGTCGTTTTGTTCACGAGAAATGAAAATATAAATGAACCAAGAACCGCCACCCGTGATTTTAAAACTTTAAAAATTGTGTATGTGATATATATATATGTATGCATGTATATTTTTTTTATTCTAATCACTATTTTACACTTTCTTAAAACAAAAATTGTGCTTTAAAATAAAAATAGTCAAATCGGTTTAACCGTCTCCGAGTTGTGTTAAGCAACATTAAATTGTATTCACATTTAAGATAAGATAAGATCGAAATATTTTTATATGCCCTAAACTAGATAAATGTTTGACAGAAGATGAAGATTCTTGATTACGTAGTCAGCATACTTATTAACTTTATTATCATCATCATTATAACAGCTATTGGAAGTCCACTGCTGGACATAGGCCTTCCCAAGAAATGGGGAATTTTGCCCATAATTTACGCGTTAGGCAAGCGAGTTGGCAGAGTACAGCTTTAACGACGGGGATGCTGCTGCCCATCCCCACCCTGTGCACTTGTGCTACTGTACCGGATGGATATACCGCCACATATCGGTTTTGTTACTTTAGTCACCTGTTACGATACCTGGTACATTACGACAACTTACTTTGTCTTTTTTCTATGACTAATGCTAAACAAGCACTCGGTCCGTGTGATATTAAGTGCTACCGCTTCGTTTAGACGCATGTATATCACTAGTGCGTTACCAGCATTATGAATGGATGATATTATATGACATTATCATTCCCTCACCTGTCAAATCGTTGAGTACTGCGGCTTAGCGGTAGAAATCGATAAGAGATTTCTGCTCTCTTAACCATTTCTGTATTTGTATGTACCTCTAGAATTTTATATCTACCTCTACAATATGGTCTCTGTTAATTTTAGTTATCTTAAAGTAAATGCTCGTTGTTTATATGGGGCTAAATGAGCTCATAGGATTTAGTACTAACAACGGGTTGATTAAATGTTTGACCGGCCCAGTGGTGCAGATGGTGATCCCAATTTGTATATCGTGGGTCCGATTCACCCCAAAGCAATTATATATGTGATGATATTTGTGTTTGTTCTGTGTCTCGATATTATATATATATATTAAAGTAGTATTGTAAATCTTTTGTTGCTGGTGTCCGTAACACAAGTGCTTTAAGCGACTTATCACGGAGTCAGGTCAATGTGGTGTTTTGCGAATTTATTATTATTACATATTTTTATTAAATAATATTATGTCGTAATTGAATAAATAGATCTTTCATCTAATATTTCTGCCGTGGAGTACCAAAAGAGTAGAATAGCACCTCTCCATGTATAGTTGTCGTAAGAGATGACTCAGGTAAATCCTCTCGAAACAGCATAGCCCAAATGCATCAAAGCGGTCATTAACATTTGTCGCGAAGCTACGTTCTGCCCATGCCTTGCTCGACAATTGCCGCGCTTGTCCAGCGCGGCAATTGGCAAAACCATGGACAAAACAATATTATATAGATACATAACATTTTAATACAAGTATAAATGCGTAATATGTACAGATATATTGCTGATACAACATCACGTATTGAAATAATACACGGTCGAACGTATGTTGAATTCGTAGAATTAAAAACAGCGCAGTAACGTGACCCCAGCGTAGTTAATAAACAATAATAGTGATGTCAAGAATTGGGTTACATCATTTTTTTTTAAATTCCGAATTATGACAAGATTCATTTAAATTCATTTATATTTAATTTCGTCGTATTATAAGACCTTCTTGAGCATCATCATACCAGTTCGCCATAATTAGACTATTATTAAAATAGGACACTTAATAACCCATTTATTTAAATGACTCTTATAACAATGGTTGTTGGTGTCATCAGTCATTTATGTAAAATTTTAATAAGCAAATATATACTCAAAGATATTTCTTGTTCTTTTGACGATTTGAAAGTGCCAATGCTGCCATAGGCGCTTTCAGTTCCAACTTTATTTAAATCGGCCTAGCTATGCGCATTTACCTAGGTACCTCAAGGCACGGATGGTGAATAATCCACACTAAATAATTTAGCTCAAATGCAACAGGCTGGGAATGGGCAGCACCATCCCCAGCAAGCTATGCTCTGCGATTGCCAACACGCTTGCCCAGCGCGACAATTAAATGGGCAAAAAACCTTCTTTCTTTGAAAGGCCCACGTCCAGCTGTGGACTTTCAATGGCTGGTGTGTTGATATCGCCATCTTAAAGATAGTCTTTACTAAAAAAAATGGGTTGCCTGTAAAGTCGGTATACGGGCGAAAGTTTTACGTGACAACGACTTTGAGTGGTAAAATAATTTAAATGTGAATATGCAGGCGCCTAAGCGAAATAGAAGCGCAAGACATGAACCGGTGTGTATGCCTATCTCTCTCGCTCTGTCTCTCTCACTCTTAGGCGGGCTAACTGTGCTCGAGTGGAAGGGACGCGTGCCTTTCACTTTTTATGTCTGTCTCTCTCGCTCTTAGGCGGGCTAACCATGCCCGAGTGGAAGGGACGCGTGCCTCTCACTCGCTCTCATTGTGAGCGCATAACGTGAGCGGAGCGTAACGCAGTTTCTTGAAGTGTCACCCGGCAAACCAATTTATAAGACGTTGTCACGTCAAAAAAAAATAATTACCTCATCAATGTTGTAACATTATTTTTTTAGTCGGTACAAAAAGATAGTACATCGGTACTGCAATACCACGACATTAGAATGAAGCAATCCAAAGACAAACTGTAAAGATATTATTAGAAGAGTTGAAAAGGTTTTGACCACAATTTTGTATTTAAAATAATGTTAAGAGAATTGACAAGGAAAATATTCGTGTTTTCATAAATGATTTTCATCTTTTATCCAGTAGTAGCCATTCTGGTATTAGACGGACTTCGAATAATATAAGGCCAGGCGCGCACTACGAGTTCTTCGCCGCGCGGCAGAAAAGAGCAGCGGCATAATGTCGCACTGTAACACTGGGCCGCTGCTGTGGCTCTGCCGTCAAGTGCGCGCAATACAATTTAAAACTGTTTGGTACAGTGTTATAGTGCGACATTATGCCGCTGCTCTTTTCTGCCGCGCGGCGAAAAATTCGTAGTGCGCGCCTGGCCTTAAGAAGTCCTATTCAAGCATTCACCAACCCGATTTTTGTCTGATAATATTGTCCTTTTTTCTAATATAGCATTATTAATGCATTAAACCTGTAAAGACCTGTCCAAAAGACTTTAAACCAAAAATACCATTAAACCCGCTATCTGTCGGTTACTGCACTTTACTACACTTTACCTTTAAAATAGTAAAAAGGGAGTTACGATTTGATCTGCTGGTGCCCCACGGCAAATTAGACCGTATGATTTCCTAATTTTAGAAGTCATTTTTGTAATATGCCAGCATAAGTAAAAACATGCATACAATATTAAAGGTCAAAAGTAAATAGGCCTAAAGTAATATTAGCAACAATTTGTGCAAACTACACGTTTTTTATAAGTTTTCCAACGAACGTCAAGTTTTCGACCGCTTTTGCCACATGTTTAATCAATGCTCCGCTCCTTGCGGATGCGGATCCTAAGGTGATGTAATATAGTCTAAGTTACTACTTATTACGTAAACTATCTGCCAATGAAAGTCCCATCAAAATCGGTGCAGCCGTTCCAGAGATTAGCCGGACAAAAATTGTTAAAAAGATATTTTGGTATGTGTACCGTATATACATTCATATGCATGAAAGAATAGAGAAATATCATATGTAGAAAGCGGTTATTTTTATATAACAGAGACTCCAATTTTATTTACATGTATGTATGTAAAGATTCTTTTACTCGAGGGATGATGTCTATACTTGTGTTGGAAAATCAACGAAGAGGTCGTACTTTCATCTATTTCTACCGCCAAATAACAGCGTCTGCATTGCTATGCTCCTTTGAAGAATGAGAGAAGCAGTGAAATTACTGGGTAATGTGATATTATATTTCCAAGTCACAAGATTAGCAACGCACTATTCATACTCTTGTGATGTTACTAGAGTCTATAGGCTTCAGTGACGCTTGCTATCACGACCATGATTGTTTGTCGTCCTTGTAAATAAAAATCACAGCAGAAATAGTTCTTACTTTTGAATATTATACCATATTATGCCATATTATACCATATTCTATGGGATATGGTATAATATGGCATTAAACTGACTTAGTGATAAGTCGCTTAAAGTACAAATTATAGACATCAAACAATAGAGGATTCAAATATAAAACTTGTATAAATATTAAACATCCAGACTCACAGAATAAACACAAATATTCATTATAATTTTACGACAGATCAGGGCAGACGCTGAATGCAATCTATTTGCCATTTTGACACAAGAAGACGCAAGAATTTTACCCATAATTGCCGCGCTGGGCGAGGTAGCAATCACAGCTGCTGGATGCTGCTGCCCATCCTACTCTTACAAACTGAGGTACAGATTGAGATACAATTCTACTCT
The DNA here is from genome assembly GCA_020976665.1 of Heortia vitessoides. Taxonomy (NCBI): domain Eukaryota; kingdom Metazoa; phylum Arthropoda; class Insecta; order Lepidoptera; family Crambidae; genus Heortia; species Heortia vitessoides. Next base: position 1,851,722 of record JACJUM010003237.1, on the reverse strand, counting down.
GCCGGTACCACGTGGCAAAATATATATTGGTACTAGCTATCCCGGCGAACGTTGATCTGCCAAATAAATGATATAAAATGATTAAATTACTAAAACAACTATTAAAATATAGAGGTTGGTGATAGAAGAGTGGAATTTAAGGGTTGTTAAATTATATTACAATATTTATTTTTTAATGACACAAAATGAAAAAAAAATCGTCCAAATAAAAATGATAACCTTGATCAGTTAGGGGTATGAAAAATAGATGGTAACCGATTCTGAGACCTACATAATATACATATAAAATTTCATAAGAATCGGTCTGGTCGTTTCGAAGGAGTATATTAACTAACACTCTGACACGGGAATTTTAAACATTGGTATAAAAAAATCCCGTTGGTAGTAGCACCGAAGTATGAAGTAAACTTTATTTAATACTTCATAGTTTAATAACTTATTACCCACATTTTTTTTTTAAATTACGGCCAGTAGGTATGTGATAACGACGGGAGGTTTGCGGAATATTTAAATACCCACAGTTCTTTTTTTTATTACGTTTAGTCGGTGAATGTGATAGCGGTTCTGCAGATTAATCTTATTGAAAAACAATAGATATTTGTATGACATTTTATCATTATCATCAATACAGCCATTATAAGTCTTGCTTGCCCAGCGCAATTATTGGCAAAATTCTTCCTTACTTGGGGACGAATATTTCCAGCAGTAGACAGCTGCCGAGGCATAGCACAGGGCGGGGGTGGGAAGCAGCATCGCCATCACAAGGCTGAGCTCCGCAAATACGCTTGCCCAGCGCGGCATTATGATGATCAAGGTACAAAGTATTATTAATTATATAGCCTGTTATTCCGAAAAAAAATTCTACGTCGCTTAAACTGTGCAAAAAGTATTGCTGCCTCTAGAAGAAAACAAAGAGCCAGATCATCATCATCATTACAGCCGTTGAAGTCCACTGTTGGACATAGGCCTCCCCAAGAAAGGAGGATTTTTGCCCATAATTGACACGCTGGGCAAGCGTATTGGCAATCGCTGCTGCTTGTGACGGGAATGCTGCTGGTCATTCCTGCCATGTGCATTTCAGCTGCACTACTTCGGATGGATATACCGCCATCTGTCGGTTTAAATGCCTCAGTCACCTCTTACGACATCTGGTACAGAGGGCGGTACTATTCTACTCTGCCGGTATATCACGGTACATCTCGGACAAATGAAATAATAATGACGTTCACACTACATGTCATACATTGACCTAACTCTGAAATAATTCGCTTAAAGCACTTGTGTTACGAAGGTAAGCCAACAGAGGTATTTACGGATTTATTTAGGAATGAACGGTTATATAAAGAAAGAAATGCATTGTTATAACGTTAATATTAAATTTAATGGCGAACCCGATGGCGCCAATGCCAGCGATCCTATCTTATGCGGGTTCGTCCCCCATCCACATCAAGCATTGATACGGTGATATTTATGTTTTGTTGTGTCTGGGTGTTGATTACATGTATTATATTTATGATTCCTCTGTTGTTCGATGCCTGTAATACAAATGCATTAATTGAATTATCTCGGAGTAGGGTTTTAAGGGATTTTACGTGAAAATTTATGCGAGTCCCATCTCCCAAGTTAAATCCAATCGTACACATTAAGATATAGATTAATATATAGATTAAAAATATTGTATAAAGTTCAGTAGATCAAAGTTCATTTCGGACAAATAGCGTGACACGGAATGTTTGTTTAAAGATATTTTAAGTTTTGAACATAATAATGTTTTTGTTTTATCAAATTATTTCTGACATTCTTCCGTATAAATATGTTCATTGAAATTTTCTTCACTTAAATTTACTTCACAATAATTCAAATTGTAAATTTTCGTCACCTAGTTACATCAGGAATTTTGTCGTTTATGAAATTTGTCGATCATTATCTCAGTAGAAATAATTCGATAATTGCGTTTCTCTGTAATAATGAAAGGATTATTTACAAAATACATTGTCTTTACATTCAAACAATTACATACATGAAGTTGTTAAATTCAACAAAATATTATTTTACCTGTATTAATAAAAGAAACAACATTTAGAGCCTTTATAATTAAATTTAAATTCCTATTGATGTGAAACATATCAAAATTATATTTTTTTCGTAGAATGTTACAACCGTCGGTGACATCTAGTAGCCCTGTCAATAAAACGACAAAGACAAACTTATGAAAAATTATCGTATATCAAAGAAGTTCTCTTTACACAAATATCAGTCAATCAATTTCACATACAAACTTACCGATCGCTTTGATCCCATACAAACTTGGCCCTGAATTATATATACACACAGCAAAATAATATTTATGCAATCAAACTGGCCCAATGACACAGATGGTAGAGATCCTATCTTGAGCGCTGAAGGTTATAGTTTTGATCCCCATAAAGTACAAATATTTATGTAACGATATTTGTATATGTTGTGTCTGAATGTTAAATATATATATTTAAGTATTCAATATGAGATACTTCCGTTGTTGCAGGCAACTTAGCTCGGAATTAATTGAATGTATGAGGTTTTGTGTGAATTGATTTATTATTTATTTATTTTATTCATAATTACGTACAGCCGATATAAAGTTATGCACACACATATATATATCGACGCTTAATATTTATTTATATAGATGAGTATACTTCAAGTGAGTATTATGTTGCCAACACCACACCATCATACCAGCTATTGAAAGTTCAAATCAAATCCAAATATTCTTTATTCTAGTCGGCCCATAACAAGCACTTACGAATCGTAAAATATAATTAATAAATGTAAAGTACTAAATTTTATGATATTTATAATAATGATGAACCTGAAAATGAGAATCGGAATCGACACAATTATATATCCAAAACAGCTTAGCTCAAGCACGATAGGGCGGGGATGGGCAGCAGCATGCCTGTAGCTGAATAACGCTCTATTGCCGCTATACCTGTACAACGGGACAATTATGGCCAAAATGTCTTTGGGAGGCCTATGTGCAGCATTAGATGTTCTAAAGCTAGTATACTGGTCATGCTGATTTTGACTATATCTTCAATTAAAAAATAATATCTGCATAGATGTGCACATTTTTAAGGAAAAATGTGTGATAACTTTAGTTTATTGCGCATATCGGAAATTAATTAAATGTTTATGTTTTAAGTAGAAAAGTACCCCCACGTTCCTAATGTCGTAAGTGGCAACTGAGGTACCGAAACCGATAGATGGCGGTATGTCTATCCATAACGATGAACAATGAACGCCCTGATATTTATATGATGATATTTGTGGTTCTTTTGTTGTCCGAAGTCCTTAACACGAGTGCTTTGAACGACTAATCTCAGTTTCAGGTAAACATATGAGATGTTGTGTGAATTTATTTATAATCTACCACAATATTTTCACAGCAACGGGAACTGCGCCGGCGAATCATGCAGCGTATAATAGAGCATACAAAAGCGCCTAACTCTAATTTATAATAAAAAACTATCTTAATTCATTTTGCCGTTTAAATCGACCAGGCGTTAGAATCTACGTCATCATCATCAATGCCGTACTACGTTCACTGCTGGACATAGGCTTCCCCTAGAAAGAGAAAATTTGTATATAATTACCGTGCTGGGCAAGCGTTGCCGCGGGGTAGGACAAGTCTCTAATCCCGCAGTATCTAATAGTTTTGTCAGGGGACCCGTGCTTTAAAATTATCAAATTAGATTCTTGCAATAAACATAGTGTTAGCAGCCGATGAATGCGTTTACCAAGTTTGTATAGCTATATCAATCACCATCCCTGCCCTGTGCATTTGAGCTGCACCATTTCGGTTGGATATACTTGGATAATCATCCGTCGAGATTTAGACCTATTACGACACCTGCACGTGGAGGTGGAGGAGGAGGTGTATGTGTGTGTGCTATATATTCTACTCTAGTAAGGTCTTTCTATATATAGATCCACTCTTACTCTAGGTGTAAGACTTTAAGGGTAATCTGAACTAAGCTAATCAGAGCTGGTTTACAGCTATTGCCGTGAGGTAACAGCAGAGTAAAATAGAACCTCCCTCTGTGCTAGGTGTCGTTAAAGGCGACTAAGGTACCAGAACCAACAGGTGGCGATATATCCATCCGAGACAGAATAGCTCAAATGTATAGGGTTGGGATGGGCTGCAGCATCCCCGTCGTGAAAGCTGCGCTCTGTAATTGCCAACACGTTTGCCCAGCGCGGCAATTAAGGGCATAATTCCCCATTTCTTGGGGAGGCCTATGTCCAGCAGTGGATTTCCAATGGCTGTAATAATGATAGACATATATAGGTAACCTTGCAGCCAACAAAGATCTGCTCGTTACTTGCTTTTACTCCATAATAACAATTATTCACAAAATGTATTGATCAAACAAAGTTAAGACTCGTAGTATTATTCAACAGTAATACAATGAAGTTTAATGATAATATTGTTAAAAGCATTGTTACATATTATAGTACTCAATAAACCACATGTAGATAAACATGTGGTTCCGGATTAAATAGTCTCTTAGGCGTGTTATTGAGACATCTGTGATCGCTTTAATATATTTCATATTTTTTGAAGCAATTGTGTTGACATTTGTTTTCCCTGTATAAAGCGCGTATCTATTTTTTTAAAGATTCAATCTGTAATTTTAGTTGTTTTTTTCTTTTATTGTGCATACTGTTCTCATAACCCAAATTCTCGATTTCATTATCTGTACTCCTCAATTTTGCTCGAATTAATTCCAGTTGCACTTTTAAACTTCCAAATATGTAATATCGACTTGTGTGCCACTTTGTAAGTAATTCGTTAAGTATGAATTTGTACGTGTACTTTGTAAATAATAAGTAAGTAAGTGCGAATCTTCCATTGTGGTTAGGTTGACTTCTGAAGATGATTTTTAGTCTGAGAGTTATGTTTTCCATGTTGGGCTTTTATTAAATATTAGATATTATTTAATTCAAAAGTAATATCTGTTAAAATGTTTACTAAGTAAAAAACAATATAATATATAATAATATTTATATCAATCAACATTTTGGTCAATATTTGAACTCACGGAACCTTTGAATCCAGCGGACCGCAATCGTTGGTTCTTAGTTAAGAGAATATTAAGACGACTGTTTTTATTTACATTAAAATTAGTCAAATGTTTTCCATGTCGGTCAAGTGCGAGCATAAAGTCAAGTGATTAACTTTAGTATCCGATAGATGGCACTTATTTGTAAGTTAGTAAAAAAATGGACGGATGATATTCGTGTGTGGCATAAAGAAAAATTTCACACACCTAAAAGTTGATAGTTTAAATGTTTTTTATTATTTTTTATATTATTCACATTTGTAATATTTCATTTGCGAGAAAAACATACATTATTCACCCACTTTGTCCATTGTTTAATGGTTCAAGGAATGTTTTAGTTATATTCAACCACAACTATAAACTTTATTCACATAAAAAAATAGTAAATATGTAGTGGGTATAACATTTCCACATAAAATATAGTATTTTTGAATTATATTATCTGCTAGTGACATAGCTAACTTTGTCACGGGAATTGGAATTACATAAACTCAATACTACAAACAAATTAATTAGGCTACTCTAGTTTACCATGACTCAATGTTTTAGGATAATAATAAACACGAGTGTTTTATAACAAACCGTATAATTACATTAATAATTAATAACAAATAGTCATTCACATTGTCACAAATAGTTACAACAAAAAAATATCACAACCTTGTCAAGTTCCTGTCCGTGTTCGCCACGTTTCCTTCCCTGCCCTCCATTCTGAAGCCGTAGTTCACTTCCCCTCCATTTTCAATGGCCGTATCTTTTTCAATAGGTTTGCCCAATGTTTCTGCTTGTTTGACGGTGTTTGGTAAAGATATATCCGCTGTGTCAGGGACGAAGATAGTTACCACTCCAGCTATTAAGGAGATTGTACCAAATATCATTGGAGGGAAGCCAGTCCAATACTGCATCTGTAAAAGGACAGGAGGTTTCTTTCAACGTTTAATTGATATTATTGTTTGCTAGAAAAATATTATATTAAGCTTTGAACACCCTCGACCTACTGCCCGAGTGGCTAAGCAGATGGAGACTGCAGGTAAACGAAACCAAGACTCAGGCTGCAGCCATTGGCCGTTACCGTCAACTCCCAAAACCACTGAAGCTAATGGGGCATGAAGTCACGTGGTCTCACACGGTTAAATACCTGGAGATCATAATAAACAGCAACCTTAGCATGAAGCACCACACTGAAGAAGTGATCAAAAAGACCAGGTCGGTCGCGCATCAACTACTCCCGCTCAGAACGGAGCTGGGAGTTTATAAGACATATGTTCGACCTCACCTAACATATGCAGCCCCGGCATTGTATGCACTAACCAGCCGGACCAACAAAGGCCGCCTTTAACCCCGGCAGACCCGCGTTCTACGCACAACCGTCGGGGCACCACGCATGGTGCGAAACTCGACGATGCACCGGGACATGAGAACTGAATACATCGAAGAATTCATGCGCAGACTGTCGAGCGCGATATTCGCGCGCACCGACGGCGCCTCCCTGGCGAATCCGCACTTGCGCAACATAGCGCCGCTGCACGCCAGACCACCGGGCACCAAGGCCTACCAGCGAGAATTCGCGGCCGGTGAGTTCGAGCAAGATCCGGGCACAAGCCCGAGACCGCAACCCCCTGAAGGGCATCGATGAAATTATCACCTATTCCTTGATGAGGTCCCTAGTAAGACCAAGTAACGCCTATGCGGGTAACGAAAAGAAGCCGCTCGGGATTTAATCAATACTAATTGTATTGATAAATACAATACAATTTGTTTTGTATTCAACTTAAATAAGATGCCTGCGCAGAAAATATTAAGAAAAGCGGGAAGAATACAAAAAGTTTATCTCCCGCCACCCGATAACCCGCCGATATTTATCGGCGGCGTATATATATCGCGACAGAGGCGCCGAGCGCCGTAGTCGCCTCCGCGCAGCCTGCGGCTGAGCGTCGACGACCCAACAATTGTAATATTAAGTTTTGAAGTGACAATTATGATATTCATTCGTTCAAAGGTGACTGTATTACGTTTACAAAATCTTTATCATCACAATTACTCTATATTTTCCTATAACATGCATTAAAACGCAAAACCAACCAAAATAATAATAAGAAACATAATACAATTTGATTTCCTAATAATACTAATAAGTTTTGAAGTAATTCAATAGGATGTAATGCTCATTGCATTTTTAAGCCTAAGTTTTTATGCTTTTCTTCGGATTTCACAACTTATTTACTAAATTGAGAACCTCAAAGTTTTGTCCAAAATATAAAAATAAGTCAATAACGCTGTAATTGGCAGCAATATTATAACTTGCAATAATGTCTTACTCCTTGGTACATACATGTACTTTTTTACATTTCAAATCGAAACAACTTTCTCATTGATCTTATACTTACCAAAAGAGGCGTTTGCGGCGCCACTATGGAACCAATTCTTCCCAACGAAGAGCATAGAGCGTGCATGGAATTCCTAGTATAGGTCGGGAACAGTTCGGAGGTATACATGTATGTGATGGTAATGTAGAGTGTCGACATCAGCTTCCCCGCCATGTAGAACAGGATGGACAACCAAAGGAGAGCTAAAAATACAAAAACATTAAGGTCTTTCAAACCTTCATCAGGGATCTGGAAATAAGTTTTGAAAGACACTTAAAGTCTGAACTATGAATTGCAGCATTGCAGTTTGCAGGTGTAATAATGGGGCAACAATGTGGGGTGGATGTGAGAAATTGCCGAACTGTAAAACACTAATCGATATTGACTGATTTTGTCATTATCCTTACAAATATTATAAATTCTAAAGTAACCATGTCTATCTGTCTGTTACGCAATCACGCCTAAACTACTAAACCGATTTAAATGAAATTTGTTACACAGATAGTCTTAAGCCTTAGAAAGGATATACGCTAATTTTTCATTCGATATCAGAGTTCTTAAGGGTCAAAAGGGGTATGAAAAGTTATAAGAAAATATTGCTATTGTTAGAGCTAGAAGCTAAAAACTTATTATTTAGACTACTGATTTGTATATATAAATAAATATAACATTCAAAGTTTATATAAGTTAAAGTGAAAAGGTATGGTGCTCAAAGAAACTACTGTACGCGGACGATTTCACGGGCACAGTTAGTTATTATTATAGCAGCAATAGATAATACAATTACTGGATCAGTGGATAGTAATTGGGGAGATGGTAATTAATCAGGGATCTGGAAATAAGCGTTGAAAACCACTTATAGACTAAACCATGAATTATAGCTAATAAGGTTTAATACTTACTGATACGATGTACAACTTTTATACTTGTACATTGAGTTCCTGGTGCATTAATAGAAACTCACAAGAACTAAACTTTTCAATAATTACCTGGGCACTTTTACGTAAAGATTTTTGTTAAATGGTTACATAACTATTTTCTCTTATATTAGAAGGAATTAAAAATTTAACTCCAGTTCTTAGCATTAGATTAATAGTTTAAGCGTCTCAGTAATATATATTTAAAGAATGCCAACATATCTGGATATTGTTTATTTTTTAACAATAAATAAATATGCGATTTGAGACTAAGACTTGTGTTTTTAATAAAAATAGAGCCACGAGCAAAACTATCTAATGACCTAGGAATTCATGTATCTAATCGGGAAGGTTTACAGCTGTACATGAATGCAATAAATTAGTAAAATTTCTGAAATACTTACAGACAGGAACGAACGGTTGAGTCATGCACATCACGGCCCCGGCGACAAACGACACGATTAAAGGTATCTTTCTCTTGAATCGATTCATTATAAAGATAATTACAATATTTCCTGGTATGTCCACTATTGATATCAGTACATAGTTGATATACTTATTCCCTTCCAAAGATACAGAGTTTATGGTCATTCCATAGTTCACAAATGTGGACGTTGTCCACCAAACAACGCAAATCAGGCACCTCTTCGCCAAAGTCTTTGATGTGAAAGTAACTTTTAGTAGCTGCGAAAAACTAATGCCTTTCTCCTTTTCGTATTCCAATTTATCCAAAACTATAGGGTCCAGTTTGATTTTGTTTGTTGCTGCTGCCTTTTGGATTATGCTTATGGCTTCATTCTTCTTGCCTTTCGTGAGGAGCCATCTCGGGCTTTCGTCTATAGCGATAAGGTAAAAGATAAAGAAAAGTGCCGGTGTGTATATCACCCTCAGGAATGTCCGCCAGTAAGGCACAAGCCATGCTGCAAGTGGTAGTAACATTCCTCCAAATGTGAATCCAAACGAACTCATGATATAGTACAGCACTCGATTCTTCGTCGACACTGCTTCAACAGCTGTGGTTTGAAAAATACATATGAATTAAGGCTATACTATACTATAAATAAGGCTCTACAACATTTTTCGGATTTTTTACCTGAATAAATGTTAACAATCATTTATTCAATTGCATTTATTTGCTTAATTTTGACGGACTTGATATGGTGCATGGTAGTGTATCTTATGAGCCATAGGTTCGATTCCCACCTAGGGCATATTTGATGTTGTCTTTGTTTGTCCCGTGTTGATGTAAAAAATGTGAGTTTAAGTATCATATTTGTAATTTCTATTGTGTGATGTCCGTAACATAAGTCCTTCAAGCGATTTACTACGGAGTCAGATCAATGTACGAGATTTGTGAATATTTTTATTATCCTATTAATATTTATCAGTAATTGACAGAACGTCTGGTTTTTCAATCAACGCTACTTCTACATTCCTGTTACTATTTTGATATTGTTAAATAAATTTATTATTTGATACATCCATTGTTGTTTTGCTTGTTATACTAATCCTCAATATAATAAATACGTTCGAACCGGTTCGAACTAGTTCTTGCCTATTTGAGCGAAATTTTGTACGTTTAATATAAAATCAAATTATATTTTCAGAATTATTTCCCCCTGTCTTAACAGCCAATAAGATTGATTATTCTACAGATATGGATTGTTATTTCTAGATAATAATAAGAATAATAATAACTTTATTCAACAAAAAAAGGTAACTTAAACTAAAATACATTTTGATACTTAGGTACCTAAACTAGTTTTAGCCTGTTCTTATAGGCACCTAGATATCAGTTGTTTATTTATTTATTTTATTTTTATTCATCCAAAATCCATAGCTTCTATATACTAATTAACATAAATATAAACGAAATTTACAGACAATAAAGGATAAAAATATGCTGCAAAATAAATATATTGCGTTTTAAAGCCGTTAAAAGAGTTGATATATTATTGTTTTCTTACATAGTTAAAAGAAAAATTAATACTCACTCAATATAAACATAGGAGAACAATTATCCCCGAAGGCTGCCTCGAGGAACTCCAGCGCGATGTAAAGCCAGTACCACGATGTGAAACTCTTGAGCAGTCCTATCACACCGCCTATCACTCCAGTGATCACCAGCGTTAGTTTGCGGCCTAATCTTAAGAATAAAGAATGGATTTTTTTTATGTTAATCATGATTTTCATATGCATATGCACTATAAAACAAAATATAGCAACTATAAAACAAAATCACTTCTCGCTGTGCGTGTGCCCCATGTTTTCTTAGATCTTTAAAATTACTTAAAGGATTTCGTGATGTTTTTTTTTCATGATAATAATACTATTCAAGAGAAATGTTTACATGTATATATATTATTAAAAAATACTCTCATAATTCTAGAAGTTTCTTATATGATATCGTAAATACACACGTTTTTAACGATTGCAAACGCTGACTGAAGAGGTAGATCGAAATAATGTAGGTACAGTTTAGTATTGATCAGTTTAAAAAGGCCTACAAAAATGTACGCCACCATTTATCGATCTCTTAAATATAACCTACAATAAACATTTTACTTATCCTAATTGCAACGGAGTGAAACCGGCGTGGGCGAACAAGTGCTTCAAGCGACTTATCATTAAAATAGGCAAATTTAAATAATGTTGAGTGAATTTTTTTATCATATTTTACTATATCTTTATGATAAAGATGATATATAAAATAAATATATGTTTTATATTTTCGTCTTTAAATAGCCGCATTTTTATAAGCGAGTGCATTTATTGATTTTTTACGCTTCAACATAGAAGAGCATGAGACAACGTTTATATCTTCTCTATTTCTAGTATCTTTAGCATGGGATGGGATTATTTCTTTCTTTCTTTTTTCTTACTTTATTCTAGATTATTTCCGGGTTATGGCTGTACCCAGTTGAAATGTTTATTCTAACATCAGTACTGATAATACATAATATTTAAAACTAGTGGCTTACAACTTCGACGTAAACTCTAAGGTTTATCAAGACCTTAGCAACTGTTTAAAATTTACGGTAAAAATTTGGTGCAAGCTGTTTTTTTGTTAATAGTATCTACTTTAAAATGCATTTACCAAATGCAGAAACCAGTTATTAATTTGTCATTTCGAACAGACACACACACACATTTATTGTGAAGAGAAACACAGCTATATAGCTTTTTAATTACTTGTAAATAGATACAGTACATGTTACATATGAGTATCTATCCTTCAAACCTTCGACATAAGTTCAATAAAACAAAAAGATTTTTTTTAATTGCTTGGCGATATGTTAAATTTTAACTTAAATTGACTGGTAATGGCTAAAACTATCACCATAGGCTGACCACCTGATGCAGTGTAGCTCAAGTTTTTGCACTTAAGCAACACTGCTTCGGCGGTTGCGGATTTGTTATTTCAATAAAATGACTTTTTAAAGCTGTTTTTATAAGCAATCATATAATTATTACACCAGGCAAACATGGTGGCTAATTCAACTATAGTTAATGAAATATTTAAGTTCCGACATTAGTTTATTTCTTGTTTGTATCATTAACAAAATCTGGACATTCAATAAATTCATTGAGAAAATATAATTACTAAAGCCATTTATTATTTAAGTATATTGTATCGTAACACACAATGTCGAAAGTTTTCGACCAATGTATGTTAGCAGCGATGACCTATGGAAGCGAAACGTGGTTTCTCACCATCGGCCTTCTAAGCTAACACAAAATAGCTCAACAAGCTATGGAGAGGGCAATGCTTGGAATCTCTTTGCGCGATTGAATCAAGAATGAGCAGATTCGTAACAGAACCAAAGTTACCGATATTGACCGGCGGATTAGTAAGTTGAAGTGGCAGTGTGCAGGGCATTTGGTACGCAGAACTGAAGACCAATGGACTCGTAAGGTTCTGGAATGGAGACCACGCACCAGCAAGCACAGCGTAAGGCATTCACCCGCAAGATAGACAGACGATCTGACTAAAACCGCAGGATCGCTGGACACAGGCCGCATACAACCGGTCCTATTAGAAATTACTACTAAAGGCCTATGTCCACCAGTGAACTTCCGGTGGCTGATATGAAGATAATGAACGTATTTCTGGTATAAAAAATATATTTATCCACATTTTTTTCTTTATTCCAAATTATTTTTAAGTGTTTAAAATTGCACGTTCATCCTTTAAAGGTTTTTTTGAAAATGTTATGTCAGAAATAAATGAGAACTATATTCAACATCCTACCACCTGAGTAGCAAATATGGACAATACTCATAATGCGAACAATTAATGAAGATATCGAGTTGAATAGCAAACCAGATTATGTAAAGTCAAAAAAAAACCTAGTTGCTGAACTGCAGGGAGTGGGCAGCCTAAGATTTTCTCGCAACTCTCGAGCAACAAGATCAGCTGACAAATTATTGAAATTGTATTACAAGGTACACGTTTCTGCTGATAATGCTGTTACTTTTTTGAAGTATCTTTAACCAAGGTCGTCTGCTTTGGTACCACACTCTCCGTCACGTGACCTGACTAGCTCCGGCCTAGGCTCCGAATAAGTTTACCAGCGGACTCAATGTTTGTATGCTGACTTCATAATATAAAAATATAACAAAACCCATAACAATCTGACAATTATTTACAAATTGAACAAATTGCTAAGTAGCAGGATACAAACAGAAAAAAAATCATATTAATGTATATAATTACTAAGTAATCTGTCATCTTACGGCAATCTAATATATATATATGTTTATCATAAACAATATTGCGACTATAAATTAAGATATATAGAATGAGATATATCTCTCAAGTTGGATCAATCTGTACACTGTGTCTTCATCATTACAGCCATTGGAAGTCCACTACCGGACATAATCCTCTCCAAGAAAGAAACAAGCGTGTTGGCAATCGCAGAGCGCGCCTATCACGACGGGGATGCTGCTGCCCACCCTGTGTTTTCCTGTTTCAGATAGATATACCACCATCTGTCGGTTCTAGTACCTTAGTCGCCTCATACGACACATGGTGCAGTGGGAGGTACTATTCTTTCCTGCCGGTACGGCACTGTTATCTGTACACATTAAGCAAGTTATTAAAATATTATTGGTAGTTTTGAAGTTTATACCAGCCAAATAACGTGACATGAAACTTTAAATATAAAGAAGTAGGACGGGAACAATAGATAATTTCAGACAATCATGCAGACCTAAGTGTAATAATGAATACTATAGTACTTACAGTGTACCGATAAGTCACGATCGCATAATACCAACAATAATAACTTTAACATTCATTCCGTGACAGAACGTGGTATAATATTTTATTATTTAAATTACGATTACAAAATAAATAATAATGACAGAGATTAGGTACGCCTTATACATACCATGCATTTATTATTGTTTAACTTATTATCACATCATTCTTTTATTGTCGGACGCCAGACAACAGAGGAATCACAAATATACTACTTAAATACATATATTTAACACTCAGGCACAAAACAAACACAAATATCATCATAAAAACATTTGCTCTGAGTGGGAATCGATCCCACGAGCCCTGGCGCACAAGATAGGATCACCATTTGCGCCATCGGGCCATTTGATTAATAATAATTCTATTTTATTGTTTTACTTGTACATACTACTCAGATAGGACTCGAGCTCCTTAATATACCCGGACATGCTAAGGCACTTAGAAACAATTGAAATATTTTGTAAAGATTTGTTTTAAACATGTAATCTAAAAAATGTCTGATATCCTGAACACAAGAGTTCTAAGCTACTTATCTCAGTGTCAAAACAATTTAAGAGAAGTCGTTTAAATTTATTTAAAAACACACATTATAAAACAATCCTACTGATATGATTAAATAACTTAAATAATTATCTTATATACATTCCAGTATATGATGAAATCAAGAGTCTTACCTGTCAGACACAGGCCCCACGATGAGCAGCCCCACCATGTATCCGAAACTGTGCACCGTCCCCACCAGCGTCCTCTTCCATTCCTGACACGCTAACTGGAACTAGACGAGAACACCAGTTTAAATATCATCACCAAAGCAGCTGTAAATCGTCCACTGCAAGACATATTGCCTATTAGCAATCAAGTGTAGTTTCGCGAAGGGAAAGCTGCTGCCCATTCCTGCCCTGTTGCATTGGAGCTGTTTTGGGTAGTTATACCGCTACATTTCGGTTCCGATACCTCTTACCTGTCATCTTTTGGTACAGTGGTACTGGAAATTTTAAATATATAAAAATATATAATAGAAGACATTAGCCGTGATGTACCGGCAGAGTAGATTAGCACCTCCTTCTGTACCAGGTGTAGAAAGTGGCGACTGAGGTACTAGATTCTGATTCATTAGGCGGTATAACAACGTATCTTAAATGCACAGGACAAGGATGGGCAGCAGCATTCTCGTCGCATAGTTCGCTCTGCGAATGCCAACACGCTTGCCAAGCACGGCAATTATGTGCCTTCTTTTTCGTGGTGGCCAATGTCCAACAGTGAAGATATATTAGAAAGCAACGCAATGCAGCTTTGGTACGGTATACCAATGTACCAATACTGAAGCCGTGCCACCAAACCAAATATAAGAAGGAACTCTCTATCGGAATCAGCTAAGTTAAGTTAAAGTTGTCCTAGTGTGCATAACTTGTTTTTTATTGTGCAATTAAATGTAAGCCGTGCCTGTGTCTAGTTAGCTATGTTTCGAGTTCCTAACTATCCGAACATTATAATTGGACATTGCATTTACAATCACCATCGAAAACTAACTTTAACTGCATACATACAAAGTTCAGATTACATGTAAAAGTATTATGCAGTTGAAAAATAACTTATAAGAGTATTTTATATGGCTTCATAGCGACCAGATAACATTATATACATTTATATAGCATAGTATCTCTGGTATCTACTGAAGCATGCGTTTATTTCGGAGTTGTTAAGTCACAAATTTATATAGTGCACTGTAGCTAAGATGTAGTAATGTGAATATTTGACGAAATCTTAATGGACAGATATGATCATAACTAAATTTAAAGCAAATCAATACAAATGAATTAAATGTTTGTAATATTAAAATAACTGTTTTTGACAAAAAAATGTATATGACCTTAAATACGTTACACATAACAAAATATGTATTTTTGTCTGTAGGATTTTTTATTTTTTATTATTATTTTTTTTATTAGAGGTAATCTCCAAAATGGCTGGACCGATATTAATGGTACATGTACTGGCAGATAGCTTATAATAATAAAGAGTAACTAAGGCTTTATAACATCACGCTACGACAAATAGTAGCGGAGTGTCAATAAAAATATGGCAAAAAAGGCTAACATGGAGGTTGGTTGTGTAAAAGAAAATATTCGTTCGGCCCAGTCACTATTTCACAGAGAGTACAAAGTCATGGGCACAGCTAAAATATATTAAAACAGGCCCGATAGGGCAGATGGTAGGATGGTAGGTCAAGGTAGTGATTCTATCTTGAGCGCCAAAGGTCTTGCGTTCGATTTTCCCAGGACAAATATTTATATATTGATATTTGTGTTTGTTCTGTGTCTGGGTGTTGAATATATGTATTTAAGTATTATTATTGAAATCTCTCTGTTGTCTGATGTCCATAATACAAGTGCTTTAAGCTTATGACTGATCATGATGTCTAATCAATGTATGAGATGTAGGAATTTACTTTTTTAAAGTCATTTTCTATGCTTTCTTAAATACATTCATCATCATTATTTCAGCCGTACAATTTATACTGCTGGACTGGAGTCTACCCTTAATGTTACCCTTGATTGCCCCTGAATCGCAAAGTGCAATTTTCCCGTCAGGAATGCAACTAACTATTCTCTCCCAGTTGCTATTAAGGTACACACTGTTTCGGATGAATATACCGCCATCTGCCTTTTCTGGTATCACATTTGCATTTACAGCACATGGTACAGGGGAGTGAACTATTCTAGTCTGCTAGTACCTCACAGCATATGCCTTAAATACTTTCAATGTATTTTAAGATTTTGACTTTTAAAAAATGTTTACTCACTTCAGCCACAAAAGTGTTCGGGTCATCGTACACCCACTCCGTACAGAGAGCGCTGCTATTGCTGCTAGATGAGTAACAGGCGTCAACGATCGACTCATCTTTGCATCTGAAACGAGAGAACAATGGATATATAACTAATCGTCATACCAGACATTTGAAGTCCACTGCTGGACATAGTCCTTCCCAAGAAAGGAGGAATGTTGCGCTGGGCAAGCGTATTGGCAATCGCAGAGCGCAGCTTTCGCGACAGGGATGCTGCTGTCCATCCCCGCTCGGATAGATATACCGCCACCTGTCAGTTCCGGTACCTTAGTCGCATCTTACGATACCTGGTACAGGGGGAGGAACTATTCTCGTCTACCGGTATCTCATAGCACGAACATTAACAATGCTATCTTTTACGTTTTATTCGCTCTTTTCCATCCAACGGTTGCTCTTTTCACGATTATTGTTCTTATTTACTTGTAATGTGGTGTCTGAAGAACAAAAAAGCTTAATATCATATATTATCCAATAAAAAAACTCGTAATTCAATTGTTAAATAGAAAAAAAATGCTAGTTGGTTATAGTACCGGCATCTGACTAGATGGTAGTGATCCTGTCTTGTGTGCCGAAGGTTTTTGGGTTCGATTTCCCCAGGACAAATATCTATATGATGATATTTGTGTTTGTTTTATATCCAGGTGTTAAATATACGTATTGAAGTAGTCTATTTGTGATTCTTCTGTTGTCTAGTTTTCGTCGACTTACCACGGAATCAGGTCAATGTATGAGATGTTGTGGGAATTTATTATTATTGATATACATTTTACACACGCTTTTAACAAGTGAGTTATTTACTACTACTATGAGCATCTTAAGACAAAGTGCAACTTAAATACCACAGGGCGGGGATGGGCAGCAACATCCTCGTCGTGAAGTTGCGCTCGGGAATTGCCTCCAAGTCTGCCCAGCGCAATAATTATGGGCAAAAATCACTTAATATTGGGAAAGCCTTTGTCCAACAGTGGACTTTAGATGATGACATAGATGATGATATGGTGGTGGTGGTTATAACGACATTATACTGTCGGTACGGTTTGGATTAATAGTGAGAGTAGAGAATTAAGCCAATCATTTCATATCTCAAATACACCAAGTGTGATGTATATACCGTGTAGATAAATAAGTTGAAAGGCCTCAACGCGGGTCAAACAGCCAGGGCCAACGGCTTCTCGTGCCTTTCAGAGCACGGAGGATCATAAAACCAGAATTACGAGAGTTGCTTAACTTCTAACAACGCGTCGATCATAACGCAATAAACTACTTGTATGTTTGTTGTATCCATTGCTTTTTCTAGTACACGGGCGTTGGTAGAACCCGTTGTCCCCGTTTAACGGAATGCGGACTACGTCATGGCGCTGGAGAAAGTACCATCATATCGCCAATGCTAAATACTGACGTGGTGACCATTTTTATTTGTTAACCAAATCATTTTATTCGACCTTTTTGGTCGACCATTGGTCGTTATGACATTTAAGCCGTGCGGACTTCTTAATGCCTAGTTACAATAGACTGTCCTTTTTTAATTTAGACAAAATTTACCAACAACCATACAGTCCGCGTGATGTAAGCGTCACTGCATCCTATAGACGCTCGAAATATCACAATGGTGTATAATCACAATGGTGTAATACTTATAATTGTACACAGATAATTACATGAAAAACAAAGAATTTGTATATACTATAAATTATAATAGAATTGGCGGTTTTATCGGTCAGAGCGATTTCTTCCAGGCAACACTTGGATGGACATAAACGAAGAAAATTTAATAGACCAGTTCGATGTGTACTGACATGCTCAGTGGCGCAGATGGTAGTGATCCTATCTTATGCGCCAGGGGTCGTGGTTTCGATCCCCAGGACAAATATTTATATAATGATATTTATTTATGTGTTTAAGAATTATATTTGTGATTCCTCGGTCGTCTGATGTCAGTAACACGACAAACAGATTTTTTATCTATACTATCATTTAATGTGCTTAAATTAAATACAGTACAACTGATTAAAATTAATTTATGTGACTAACAGTGTTCTTACTTATATAACGTTGCCGATAAAGCTCAGAATATTTACCCTTTACCATTTCATAAATGCAAGTAAAGACCCGAGGCTGACTGTCACCTTTAAATTTAGACTTGCTATACATTCTGCGCGTTTAGGCATCTCTTGGCCTTTACATATGTGCACTGTGACAGCAGGAGTTCTTTTTGTTTGTTATGCTATGCGCAATGCTATTTACATATATCTATATGTTGAACATGATGGAAGACCCGGGCAGCTGTAACACAGTTTAATACTAGCACAGCTGCCGACGATCACTTATTACATAATTATTATATTCATACACATATATTCATTATGTCTTGGTTATTGAATAAAAATTATTATTATTATATCTCCACCCAAAACAAAATGTATTCATCATTAATTTTCAACCTTTGCTTTAACCTCGTGCTATCAACATTCGTCATTAATAATTATAAAAGTAATTATAGTGTTTTAAGTACCCTAACAACTGGTGTTACCGTGCAATTAATTAATTGACAATTTAATGTCCATCCGTTGCGGAATTAATGTCTACCTATTATTGACCCTTATTCTCTTTGGAATTCAGTTCTTGTTTGTCTTCTTTTGTAATTTATTTGTGGGCTATCTCATGACGCAATGGTTAAAAAGTCCCGCCTCTGTCGTTAAAGTTTAATCTAAGTGAATTTCACAACAATTGTATCGGGTATTGGCGATTAAAAATTTGCTTAGCTTAGGAGATATAAAAACCACCAATTCGTATGGTACGTTCCTATAGTCAAAAAATTCTAAAATCAGCACACAAAACGTTTAGATATCTGGTTGTGATGTTGAAATAACTGCTTTTTACTAAATGCATATGCGTACATGATGTATGTAACATTTATTTTGTCTGTTTGTTCGAGATGATCGCTTAAACGGCTGGTCTTTCTCTGAAATGCTGTGATGGTTTGGACATGTAGATAGGATGGATGAAAGGCGAATGACTGCACAAATATATAGAACAAAAGTGAATGGAAGAGTTGGTATAAGACGACTGAGGCAAACATATCGTAGCCTTAAAAAGGGGTATTAAAGAAGAGCCAGGTCAAAAGTACCAAGAATGAACAAGCGTGAATGAAAGGACTAATGCGAGTAAGGGAAGCGAGAAAGGCATGCCAAGATCGTAACAAGCGGGGATACATAGCCTCTACCTACTCCGATGGGACACAGGCGTGATGTATGTATGTATGTATGTAAACTATCCTATCTGGCATGTTTGATCAAACTTTACAAGTATAAGCAAAAAAATATTAGAATCAGTTCAATAGTTTTTTAGTTTTGTTCATCCAGGACCAACATCGTAATAAATAATTTATATATTTAAAGATTATTAACTATCTCCTATCCCTCCAGTTGAATCAAACTATACACAATAAGATTTTTATTGTAAAATCTATTTAATAATTAAAGAGTTCCGGTGTGGTACCGGTAGAGTAAAATAGTACCTCCCCTGTATCAGGTGTCGTAATAGGCGACTAAAGTACCGGCGTTGACAGATTGCGGTATATCCACACGAAATAGTGTAGCTTATCTAACAAGGCGGGAATGATCAGTAGGATTCCCATCGCGAAGTTACGCTCTGCGATTGACTCCACGCATACAGGCCATTAAAAGTCCACTGTTGGATAAAGGCCTCCCCAAGAAAGGGGGTATGTTGCGAATAATTGCCGCGCAGGGCAAGCGTCTTGGTAATCATAGAGCGCAGCTTTTGCGTGCATAAAGCTGCTGCCTATCCCGCCCTGTACATTTGAGTTGACTTTTTTGGATGGATATACAGCCATCTGTCGGTTCTGGTCTCCCTCTGTACCAGGTATCGTTAATGCGACTAAGGTACCAGAATTGATAGGTGGCAACATAATATCCGAAACAGTATAGCTCAAGTGCACAGGATGTGGATGGGCAGCAGCATCTCCGTCGCGAAAGCTGCGCTCGCGATTGCCAACACGCTTGCCCAGCGCGGTAATTATAAGCAAAATTCGCCCTTTCTTGGAGAAACATATTTCCAGCAGTGGATTTCCAATAGCTATTATAATGATAATGTAGATCAATGCCACCAGTGCCTACACATAAATATATGTTTTTGGTCTAAGCGTCTAGTAACTTCATTATTCCTGGTTTGAAATTTGTTAAAATCATATTGGAATCCATGTTCTTCAATACATCTCAGCCCTTTTAAAACTGCAAGTTGCGTATAACCTGTTAGACATTACGGTAGTTTGAATACGAAGAATGTATAGATAATAAAAAAATTAATTCACAAAACATACTCATACGTTGATCTGACCCCGATATAAATAGCTTAAAGCACTTGTGTTACGGATATCAGACAACAGAGGTATTACAAATATTATACTTAAATACAAATATATAAATAACAACCAGACACAGAACAAATACAAATGCACATCTTTTTTATATTTGTCCTGTGTGTGGATCAAACCTACGCCCTTAACTCATCCAAGACAATAAATTATATGATAATATTTGTATTTGCTCTGTGTCTAGAAGTTAAATATATGTATTCAAGTATTATATTTATTTCTTAGTTGTCTGGTGTCCGTAACACAATTGCTTTAAATGGCTCGTCTCGGCGTCGGTCAATATATGAGATGTCGTGTGAATTTATTACTATTACTACTGCCATATAAATAATTGTCCTGTGTGGGCATCGAGCCCACGACCCTTGGCGCACAAAATGTTTACACTGCCGACTGCGCCATCGGGTCAATCAAAATCGCTATGAATTTATGTATAACCGAGTTGAGTATTCATTTCGGAAAAGTGAGTTTGTATTATTCGATCCATACTAAAATGTAAAAGTGGATTTATCTGTCTCATCATAATTTATCAATTATTAGATTAACTAATTTTAATGAAATTTGGCATGTGTATAGCTTAAACCTGTATAACGACATAAACTACTTTAGATCCCGGGAAAACCATGAGGAACTCGATATACAGTGAAGACTACGCGGACATATTAACGGTTGGAAAGCTAGTTTTCCAGGAAAAATAAAATACAGCTCAGCTGTGAAGGGAAAAAGAAGAAATATTTGGATTCCCAATGGTTTGATGCATGGTTTGTTTCTTGTTTCCATCAACTTTAAAAAAAACTTAACTTAGATCCAGATTTATTTAAATAATTTTTATATACACACACTACCTTTAAAATAATAACAAATCACTATATTGCATCAAATTTTGCTCACCTGTATCCAGTCTGTATTGCAGCGAAAATGTAATTGCTACAATAAACACTATTAGCGGAAAATGCTAGGAAACTGAACGTCAAAAGAACACTATGGTACCTTCCAAAAACGCTAAAATTCTCGAAGACATCGTCAATATCTATCAGTTTTTTTGGATCAGTCATGCCTAATTCACTGCACCATATAATAATAAGTCATTAAAAACTGAAATTCACTGGTATCACTCAGCAACCGTCACTGGTGCAATTAAAATAGCAAGCGTTAAAGAAATCAAAGTTTTAGAAAGTAATCAGAAAGGACCAACAAAAGTTGAACTTAATCAAGTTAAAAACCCTAATAAAGTTGGTATGTGAATTAATGTTTTAATAGGAAGCAAAAGAAGTGTTGGTCGCGCGCAGCATAGAGTGGAAGTGTGCCGGTCGCGCCTGCGCGTCACTTGGTGATATTGATGAATGAACGTGATTGCCGAGGCATCCGTGGTACCGTCATTACACCGCTGCCCATTAAATATGCAGTAGCTCAAGTTTGTATGCTGATATCAAGAGATAAATATTGACAAGACTGAAAAATAAAGAAAATAAGCCATTAGGAAATTGTACACTTAACAAATGTTATAAGATACAAAGAGATCATTAAAGAAATAACGCAATATTATCTTAATTTATATAGGCTTATCACAAGTCTTATACAAGTAATCCTTATATAGTCTTTCAAATTGTCTTAATGTATCGTTATCATTATGAGATAAAAAGTACAGAATAATAATTGTATACTGTCATGTGAAATAGGTCATATAGTAGCCTTCTTTAGACTACTCTGCCGTCAATAGACGGGACTTAAAATAATTTTTGCTGCAAGTTAGTTAAGCGCGTCACAAGAAGTAACGTGAAGGTTTCATTAATACCTAGCGCTAACTATTATTAGTAATCGTAAAATCAACTCGATTTAATACTAAGCAGTTATATTGTCATCATAAATTGTACCTAGTAGTAAAGTTTCAAAATGAGCTTAATTTATTGAATAAAATAAAAAAGTCCAGGCTAATTTTATACGCAACTTAGCATAATCAGTATTAAGCAGTTTCAAGAGTGATAATCATCACCATCATACCAGCCATTGAAAGTTCTCTGCTGGACATAGGCCTTCCCAAGAAAAGGGGAATTTTGCCCATAATTGTCGCGCTGGGCAAGCGTGCTGGCAATCGCAGAGCGCAGCTTTCGCGACAGGGATGCTGCTGCCCATTCCCGACCAGTGCATTTAAGCTGTAATGTTTTGGATGGATATACCGCCATCTGTCGGTTGTGATACCTTTGACGCCTCTTACTTTCCGCGTGGAAGGTACTATTCTACTCTGCCGGTATCTCACGAAACCATAAAATATGAACGAGTGTTAAAGATTTTATAAATAAAAGACAAACGTGTATGGAACCTCTTATAAAAATAAGTGGTTTTGTTATGAAAAGTGAACCGAAATGAATAGTGAAATATTTCATAATATCCAGAGAAACGTTCAGAGCCTGTGAGTCGGTTGACACCACTGTTTATGTAACTTTATTCAACAATAAAAGGTAACTTAAACTAAAATACATTTTGATACTTAAGTACCTAAACTAGGTCTAGCCTGTTCTTATAGGCTAGACCTAGTTTAGGTACCTAAGTGAATACATAAAATATAAAAAATTATGTATTCGGATATATTACACATAGCTTGGATCACCGAGCGTTAAAGCCTCGTTGATTAAGGGTACTGAGGTTACCATTGACTGTATTCTTCGACTGCGGCTTAGGATACCGGTGCCTGATTCACTTCTACACGGAAAAGAAAATAAATGTATTCCGCGGAAGGTCAACGCACCGCTTCGTTTATACTGACCTTGCACTTGTCCTATAAAAAGGAAAGAGGACAGAATATGGTTTGCAAACGACAATGATAAAGAAGGATATGTTAAACAAAATGCCACTATTTATAGCTGTTTAGCAAATGATAGGGAAAATTATATTACAGGTGCATTTCAATGCCATCAGACGAGAATCAATGAAGTTTGGATCTACGGTGATTGGGTTAAGATTGAAAATGATTTGTTAGAGTAACATTCGGGCTGTAGGGAACAGGAGTTGGAAGTCTATTTTCGGATCAAACATTGACGCTGATAATTCTCGGATTGATGTTCGTTGTTCATATCATTTTCGTATTAATCATATCATACTCTGACAATGACTTATATTGCGAATTGGCATTTACGACTGTATATTTGTTAAAAAAGTTTCGACGTAGATATGAAAATTAGTTGGTCTGTCTTAGGTTTTATAATTTAGATAATTTTTTAAGGATCACAATGAAATTTTGTGTTAGTCTTTGTCATTTCTGAACTTAGAAGTAGAAAATTTAATATTTAAGGTAATAAATAAACTGTTAGAATAAGTGTATAAACCAAACAGTTATAAATGTCTTTTGTTATTGTATCAGCCGCTAGGTGGCGCTTTTCATTTTTTTTTTCTTTTTGTACCATGTAACTTGGTTGGTTATTACCTTCCTTCTCTGGGTGACACTCACTGTGTAGCAAGATAATAAATCTCTCTTTTGTAATTCAATCCTGGTTTATTTTGCTCAAGATCCTTCATAAACATTTAATTGATTTTTTTTCCTTGACACTTACTGTCACGCAAACTCTATGCTTCTTTGTCGACCTGGACTAATAAAAAAGAAATGGGCAAAGTAACAACGTCGTGTCTAAGAAATCAGCAATTTTAATAAGCGTAAGTATAACGCATTTAGGTATTAGAACCGACAGATGGCGATACATCTATCCGAAACAGGGTAGCTCAAATGTACAAGGCGGGGACAGGCAGCAGTATCCCCGTCGTGAAAACTACATTCTGCAATTGTGAATACGCTTTCTCTACGCGGCAATTATTGGAAGAATTCCTCCTTTATTGTAGAGGCCTATATCCAATAGTGGACTTCCAATGACTAATATAATGTTACTAGGGATTTAGGATTTGTACGTTACATATATTTAATAAATAAACATATTATTTATAATTATATATCACACATATAAAAGCTAACGGAAACCAATTATTTTTTTAATGATATAGTATAAAAAAGTCAACCGATACAAATCTCTTAGAATTTCTCAATCAATTTTAAACCCAATGTCTAAAGTTTAAAGTACATTTTTAATTGATTAAAAAAAATCGTTGTTGCTAAGCGTACTCTAATCTCTAGGCTCTAAAGATAGGACCGGTTTTTGCTTTGACTTGCGGATTACACACTCTGGTTGAAGCTACGTGTGAACTTTGTTCGATCAGGAATTATATTATATATTCATACGCCGTCCCATACATTGACCTGACTCCATGATAACTTGCTTCTCAAATCTCATGTCACATATATACTAAAATACAAATAAAAACACCCAGACACAGAAAAATTTAAAATAATTTGTGCATAAGATAGGATCTCTACCAATTGCGTCATCGGGCCATCAGATCAGAAATATTTTGTTTGGTGGGGAATGGAACCTGCTTTCTCTCTATCCTTTGTACGTCTCAGTTATTTTAACTTCTCCCCGATTTGTGTATACTTTAAGTGACGGTTAAATGTCGGTAGTCATGAGAAAAGGTGTGTCATCGTGTAGACGCATACTAGAAGTCCTCTCTGAGAAAGGTGAATTTTGACCGTAATTGCTGCGCTAGGCAAGCGTGTTAGCAATCGCAAAGCGCAGCTATTGCGACGTGTATACTGCTCATCCCCGCCCGTGCATTTCGGTTGCTGGTGCGGGCTTCGCTGTTTCGGGTGGCTATACCGCTAACTGTCGGTCCTGGTACCTCATTCGCCACCTACGACATCTGGTACAGGAGAGATGCTATACCGGCATGTCATAGGTAATCCATAATCGGCATTGAGACTTATCAAACCTTTTATAGCATAGATGTGTGTTTGAATGGCCTCTTTTACGCCAGATCGACTTAACAGATCTGGAGAATTTGGCACAGAGGTTATTGATAGTCTGGAATAGCACATAGGTTACTTTTCATTCCGAAAACACATTCCCGTAGCCGGAATAGAGCAATGCTAACAATATTATTTGGGAGTAGAAATAGGTGAGAGTGATGAACCAATGCAGACCCTTTTATAAGGTCTTTAGTATAGTGATAGTAATTAAGCATCTATTACTTAATTTGTTGCAACACCTCTAGCAAAATTCTTGTAGTCTTTATGTAGGTGAATTGTTAATGGATTTGATGAAAAGGTATTGTTCCTTGAACTAACAATGAAAACTAAGATAAAATGGCTAATCTTTAAAAATATGATATACCAGCTTGGAAATGTGTTTGTAATAAAAAAACCTTATAAACATGCGTTGTGAGCCCAGGCTTCGTAGAATTAAAAGATAAAAGAAAATCATGTCATTTCAATAAATGCAAACATTATCTGGCTTCTACTAAGCTGTTGTTAGCAGATCTATCTAACAAAAGATTTAATCAGAGAGCGCCAAATTGGATAGTATTATAAAATCTACGTAACTGGGCTTAAACAGACCATAACTTAAATTGAAACTCATTGTTTGATATAGTTACCAGTTCGTTTGGTACTGGCTCATCGTCTTGGTGAAAATCTGAGAATCTGCAATGTAGATTGTGTGTGGTAAGAGGGCAGAATATATTGAGGCTAAACGGGGTCGAAATATAAAAGAGGTTTGCTTATTTTTTTATATAAAGCCTATAAAGCCTATAAACTCTCGTATATCACAACGATATCACTAGTATGTCATTAACCTTGTAAAAGAAATTGGTTATCTGAGCCTTACAATCTGTAATACCGGCGGAGTAGAATAGTACTTTCCTCTCCGTATCAGGTGCCGTAAGGGGCGACTAAGGTACCAGAACCGATAGATGGCGGTATATCACACCGAACAGGAATGAGCAGCAGTATCTACGAAAAGTTGCTGCTTCTACACCTGACACCGTAAATTACACCGAGAGAGGAGCAGTACAGGTTCAAAGTAGGTCTCTCAACGACTCTACAACTATCTAGAGTCTTGCACCAAATGACGGCGGTCTCTGATAAGAAAGAGTACACCACCGCGTTGCTACTAGATATGAAAAAGTTATTCGACAGAGTTGGATATACCGCCATCTGTCGCATCTGGTACCTTAGTCACCTCTTACGATACCTGATGCAATGGGCGGCACTATTCTACTCTGCCTGTACCTCACGGCGTTCATTGCTATGTCTTAATTTCTCAGTGCTCAATATCACAATTGAATAGCTATTTAACTATTCAAATTTGCTGTACATTAAATTCGAAATGTATGTACCCAAATAATCGCTTTAAACGGAGGTCTTATGAAGATCAACTTTGTATGTATTTGGTATGTATTGGTTTGATAATACGTCGAGCAACTTTGGCAATGGTGAAACAAACAAAAGCAAACAGGTTCTTATTATCAACAAAAATACCAAAAATGTCCATTTCGAAACAAATAAGTTTGTTGGTGTGGACAACGCTCTAGCAATATATCTGTCTGTACATATTAAAGGAAAAGTCGACTTACTGACTGACATATCAACACATAAATTATACGGGTAAGAAACTTAAAATTATGTGGAAGGACTCCTTTTATATTGTACTGGAGCAATACAAAAGGATTTTAGAAAACTCTAGTGGTTAACCGGGGGTCCAAAAATAGAATCAAACTTTGCTGTTTTTAAAATTGTTTAAATAAAATTTACTATAAAGGTTCTTTATTAATAATTGCAAAATTAAAAATATTTTCCTATTATCCCTTAAGGGGGTAAAATAAGGGTGCAAGAGTTTTACAATTTAACGCGGGTGAAACCGCAGGGCATTGCTAGTAATTCTAATATAAATAATCTTATAGTAAGATTTAAATGTAGTAGTAAAAGCTGAGATAAAATAATTATAAGCGCTAGAAAAAAAAATTAATACCTGTACTTTTACACAATTAAATCTACACATTGTTTTAAGGTACAATCTCATAACTACCTGTAACTTCCTTCAGCGGTCAAAAACACAAAGTTGGTAAACTTCAACATATCGACTGCATTGCCAAACATCAAAAGGAACAACAAGAAGAAATGATACCGGCCGAACACACTAAACTTAGCCAAAACTTCATCTAAAATTTCCGCCATGATTAATGCAGTAAAAAAATCGCACGTTCACACCCGCCGGAATATGGTTTTATTCTGTTTCTTAGTAGGTACATTACAAAGAAAACCGCAAGCGATGACATTTAGGGTGGGAGGATTTCGTAAAATGAAATGTAAATAACAATTAGAGAAAGTAGTCACGATGCGGTCGCGGTAATTTGTCATAATTATAAATTAATGGGTCATTGAATTCTGAATAGCTTGGACTAGTTATGACAGGTACACCGTTTGAAGAAATATTTGGTGAGCTGACTAGTTGTCTTCTCTATAGCTGCCTATTGCTGTCTTCGAAGCAGACCTCTTTCTATGTCTGTAGAGGGAACACTATCGAGGACTTGATGCGGTATACCGATGCGGTAAGAATCGATGCAGAATCCTAATCTTTATATATTTTTTTTATGTTATGAAG
Organism: Heortia vitessoides; assembly: GCA_020976665.1. Taxonomy (NCBI): domain Eukaryota; kingdom Metazoa; phylum Arthropoda; class Insecta; order Lepidoptera; family Crambidae; genus Heortia; species Heortia vitessoides. The sequence goes on along the minus strand of JACJUM010003237.1, from coordinate 1,823,349 downwards.
TTAGCAAACAAGCATACTCGCTGCTTGATGTAATCGTTACCGCAGCCTTTAGATACTCGTGTAAACTCGTACAAAAATATCACTAGTATGTCACCAAGCTTGTGAACTCAAGATACAATGTCACGTTTACTCAGTAATTTTACTGCCTTTCTAACCCTTCAAACCGGAACACAGCAATGCATACACTGCTACTTGGCGGTAGAAATAGGTAAGAATGAGCTACCAATGCAGACGACCTTCGTGAGAGGTCTACCTCTTTTCCTACAAGAAATGTTCCGGCCCTGGATGATAGAAGGGTATGGTCTAGTTTACTTTGTTGAACTAATTAGCTGTGAGATACGGGCTGACAAGATCAGTATAGTGACTCTGGTACCAGATCTGACAGATAGCGGTATGACGACTCGGAACAGCGTAACTCATGCAACAGGGCAGGGATGAGCATTAGCATTGCTGTCGCGAAGTTACGCTCTGCGATTACCACCACGCTTGCCAAGATAATGATGAATTGACTCTATGCTACGGAAATCAAATTCAAATGAATATGAGAGCGACATTCAAGAAAGTAGAATTTGAAAGTAGCAATTCAAGTAGCTTTAAGACGTCAATTTAACTTAGGATGAGAGGTTTTACGCGTATAAAATACTGAATTATATACGAGACAATAATAACCAGAAAGAAATGGTGTGTTCCAGTTTGAAGGATGAGAAAGGCAGTGATTACTAGGTAAAAGTGATATTGTATGTACAGTTCACAAGGAAGGCGACACCCTTGTGATACCCTTGTGATGATACACGAATGTTTATAGGCTGCGGTCACGTTTACCATCAAGCGGCCCATTTGCTTGTTTGCTGACTTCATAATATAAAGAAAAACAATTCGCAAATCGTTTCAGCCCGTCTGTGTCATAAAATAAAATTTAAAATGGCTTAAAACTCTAAAAATTGTAATAGTTTTTGTTATATTTCGCTATATTTGCTTTTAATGACATCTGTAACACTTGTACGTATTTTGTATGAAGACTGTTTAATCATTAAACTTCATTGTATTCTCGTTCATACAATTTACAGCTTACCATATTTGCTCAATTGATTTTTAAAGACAGTTTTAATTTTTATTTACAGTTTTAATATCAATTCTCACAACATCTTATAAATTGGCCGCGCTCCGAAATGAGTTCCCCAAAACATTTGTATTACAAACATCAGATAACAGTGGAAACACTTAAAATAATAATTCAGTAATTATATTCACACAAGATCTTATACATTGAACTGCCACCATGATAAGTCGCTTAAAGCACTGTTACGGGCATCAGCCAATATTTAAATACATACTTTTATCACCCAAATACAGGACAAACACAAATATCATCACATAAATATTTGTCCTGAGTAGGGATCGAGCCCGCGACCCTTGGCGCATAAGATGGGATTACTACCATCTGCTCCATCAGATCCGTCTATATTTTAATGTATTTAATAGATAACGTTATCGGATCTGATACCAGTATATTATTGAAGAACACTAAGATACTAGTGATGGTGTGCTTAACATTTTTTCTTACCACTAAGTTGGCAAACAAGTATTTATGTAATCCATGTAATAGCAAGTATTACTGTCGTCTATTGACCTTTGTGACCACAAGGCTACTAATAAGGTGAATGTATGGTGCCATACGCCATTACATCAGCAGTAGTTTAGATTAATTGGCGTACTAAATTATGAAATGTATTCTCGAAGAACCCATACACAGTCTGGCCTTGAAGGTCGGCCTTAGGATAATCTAGCTTTTGAAAATCAGTTAAAGAGGAATTGAAGAAACGTCTCGATAATGGCGAAAGGGACCTGATTATCAAATATTCTAAGAGAATACCTAGTATCACTAAAACTAAATCCCACCAAAAAAACTAACTCTGTCCTCCGTAAAAAACGCACTGAAAGTGTAAGTTATCATCTAGTAGAAAAATATGAAGATATGCCGCTCGCCTCATCATCCTTCCGTTTTTTCTACGCAAATTTACAAAGTATACGCAATAAAAATAAGTTCGACGAAATTAAATGTATTTTAAGGGCCATTCCAAAGGTTACTCACTTACTAATTTTTACGGAAACAAGGTTTGTGTCAAAGAAAGATGCTGACCGGATCTCAAACTATAGATATGTATATAACTACAGACGAGATAAAAAAGGTGGCGGTGTTTCTATTTATGTACATAATACAATACATTTTAATATAACAGAAGACCTTGTCAATAATGGTAACCACTACCTATGAATAAATATAGAAAAAAATACTTTCAATATTGGCTTAATAAAGAAACCGGATGGTGATGCTGTCATGGACAACTTTTAAACACATGTATCTCAACTAGAGCAACGAAAAAGATCTTTCGTCTTTGGTGACTTTAACATCAATTTGCTCAGGAAAGATAAATATGTAACGGATTATGTTAGTGTAGTGAAGGAAGCTGGATATGAAATCTTAAATAAAATTCACCCAACTATTGTACACGGGAGACTTTCAGAACAAAAACAACAATAGACCATATCAGTTCTAATATAAACAATCACACATTTAGTTTTCCAATAATAGAATTATCTCTATCCGCCTATCTTAAAGTTTGAAAAGAAGAAGCACCGAGACTTAATTCAATTTCTTACACTGTATTAGAGCACGATAAATTATACAAAAATGTATCAGAGGCAATAGATGAAGTAAATGATGATTACTCTAGCCTGAAAAATCATATATTACTTAATATCAAAAATAGTCAAGTACAGAAAAAGAAAACACTTAATCTTCCACAGAAAGATTAGATTAATAAGAACATTATCGATGCAATAAATACAAGAAACTATCTGTGGAAGGAAATGAAAAGACAAGAAAACGATAAAGAACGAAACAAGTTATTTATGAATGAAAGAAATAAAGCCCGAGTAATCATTAAAACGAATAATATGTAATATTATCATAAATTATTCCAAGACACACATAATCAACCAAAAAAAATGTGGGAAATTATTAACACCCTGGCAGCAAACAAAATCAAAAATAGCCCTGCTCCCCCAAAAATGATGTCCAATTCCAGAGTGGTTTCTGTCGGTGCGGAGATATGCAATACAGATCTATCTAATAAAATACCCCAGAAATATCATAATGATTGTAGAAATGTAAGTAAAACAATAGTTTAACTTAAAGCAGACTTTTATTTATTTAATCAGACGTTTTTTTATACACTGCACAATATCGGCCATGACAGTGCGGAGAGGAGTGTTACCAACATAACAAAATAGAAAAATATTACATTGCTACCAACACCCCCTCTCAATGTAATACACCCTTACAGTCACATATTTATTCATACAAACCACAGTTTTTAATAAATCTTAACAATAAATTTTTATTTAATGCTTTTGTGAACATATCTGCGGTTTGGTCTTCAGTTTTAATATATTTTAACATTAATTTTCCACGTTTAATCAACTCTTTTATGAAATGATATCTGATATCAATATGTTTTAATCTTTTGACACTTTCAGTATTCGCTACCATTATAGCACTCTGATTGTCACAATATATTGTGGCAGGACACACTTTTACAATATTAAAATCTTTAAGCAAATTAATCAACCAACATGCTTCGCTAGTAGCCATACTTATAGCTATATACTCTGACTCGGTAGAAGATAGACTGACACTGGCCTGTTTTTTTAGATGACCATGAAATTAAGCAATCTGCGAACTTAAAACAGTATCCAGTTGTCGACCTTCTATCCTTCAAATCCCCTCCCCAATTTGCATCACAGTATCCCACTAATAAGTTGCTATTACATTTGTAGACAAGTTTGTAATTTATTGTATGTTTTACATATCTTAACACTCTTTTTAAGGCAGTTAATAAAACATTATTTGCATTATTTTGATATCTGCTCAGAATTGACACAGCAATACACAAATCAGGCCTTGTTCCTAATACAGCATACGACAAGCAACCTATAATTTTTCTACATTTATTTTCAATGTTTTTATCAATCACAGAATCATTGTTATCTTCTAATATTTTAGTGTTAAAGTTCAGATCCATTGGTGTACATATTTCTTTACAATTTTGCATATCAAATTTTTGCAATACACTTTCCAAATATTCCTTTTGATTAAGTTCAGTGATCCCTGTAACTAAATCTTGTTTTACATGAATACCTAAGAAATTTGAAACTAATCCCAAATCTTTCGTTTTGAATTCATTATTTAATAATGACTTAAGGTCACAAATCTGCTTTTGATTATTTCCAAATATTAATAAATCGTCTACATACAGTAAAACATATGTTCTGGCGTCGCCTTCACATTTTGTGTACAGACATGAATCACTTTTTGATTTTACAAAACCTTGTTTCATAATGACTGAATTAAATTTGTCATTCCAATATTTGGGTGATTTTTTTAACCCATATATAGATTTATTTAATCTAACAATATTTTTATCACCACAATATGCACCTTCAGGCAATTCTAAATACACTTTTTCATCAATTTCTCCATATAGGAAGGCACCTGTAACATCCATTTGACTGATCGGCAAGTTTAATTTTGCTGCTATACAAATAAATAACCTGAAAGTTGACAATTTAGCTACTGGTGCATATAAATCACATAGTTCCATTGTATCACACTGCTCAAAACCTCTCGCCACTAGTCTCGCTTTATATTCTACATTACTATTAGAGTTTTTGATTTTAAATACCCACCTACTACTTACAGTCTTATCAGTTACAGGTTCTTCACAAATAGTCCAAGTATTATTTTCTTTGAGGGTATTCAATTCTCTCTGCATTGCTTCTTTCCATTTACTCGCATCTTTCCGTTGCATGGCATCTTGGTAAGTCTTCGGTTCATTTCCCTCAACATAGACATGATGACACTTGTAAAATGAAGTCTGTTTCCTAATTCGAGTACTCTTCTCACGCGTCTGTATCTCTCCATTATCATCATCGCTGAATTCGTCATCACTGGAACACGGTATGTAGACACTGTCACTTTCGCCAGACATATTAAGGGTCTCCTCTACCTTTTCCTCTTCAGTCTGTGCTTCTTCTTGACTAATGACCTTCTTCTCCTCCATTGTAGTGTCCAGTATAACTAATTGTTCCTTCTGTTTTTCACCTTTTTCTAGAAATATGACATCTCTTTTAACTTCAACAGTGTTCTTTTCTGAGAAGAATATTCTGTAGCCCTTGACATTTTCCTCGTAGCCGACCATGACTGCTTTCTCCCCTTTTGGATCCCATTTTCTTCTCTTCTCTTTTGGAACATGGACATACACAGGACTTCCAAAGACTTTAAGGCCTGTTATATCAAAATGTTTGCCTGTCCACGTTTCATATGGGGTCTTTCCGGTTTCATTGCTTTTACTTGTTCTGTTTAGTACAAATGCCGCAGTATGAACAGCTTCTGCCCACAGCTTCTTAGGTAGACCTGCTGCACACAACATTGTACGTGCTGATTCTATTAGAGTTCGATTCTCTCGCTCCGCCTTGCCATTTTGTTCAGGAGTATATGGAACCGTGGTTTGATGGGTTATTCCACGTTTCTCAAACAGATTTTGAACCTCTTTGTTCATGAACTCTAACCCATTATCACTTCTAAAACACAATACTTTGTGTTTGGTTACATTTTCAGCCTTGTACAAAAAGTTCTCAATACACTTCTTAACTTCATCTTTGCCTTTAACAAAGTAAACTGACCTGTAGTTAGAGAAGTCATCTTTTAGAATTACGAAGTATCTGGATCCTCCCACGGACGGCACCTCCATAGGCCCGCACGTATCTGCATGTATTAACTCACATGGCCTACTCGTTTTATTTTCACTGGCACTGAAAGGCAAACGATGTATTTTGCCCTCCAAGCAACCCTCACAATCAAAGTCAGAGTCTTTCACTTCAATGTTGTTGTTTTTAAGCACCATTCGCACATACTGTAAGTTTTGATGAGCAAGTTTTTCGTGCCACTCTTTAAGTCCAGATTTCACTTCAATCGCGTTCGCTATCTCACATTTGTAACGCACGTCCATATAGTACATATCTCCGTTACGACTCGCTACGGCACTCACAGTATTTCCTTTGTAGATTTTACACAAGTTATTGTCCATTTTAACAACATAACCCCTCTCTGTAGCGCATTTGACAGATAACAAGTTTGTTTTCAATTTCGGAACGAAGAGTACATTGTCTATGGTTGTGTTTACCCATCCGCGGCCGTTGTAGACCTGTACCGCCACCTGTCCACACCCGAGCGCACTAATCTCCTCGCCATTTCCGACTATCACTGTTTTATTGTTCATCGTTAAGTATGTTGCAAATAGGTTACGATCACGGCACATATGTTGGCTAGCGCCTGAGTCCACTAACCACTTAGATTCTTGAACGTTACTATTTGAGTTCATCACCATAAATGCATTACTCGTACTGTCTTTTTCCCGATTCTTCTTGAAGTAGCACTCACTTTTAGTATGTCCCATTTTTTTACAATAATAACACTTTTTAACCGGTCTATTGTCATGTCCCGAACCCTTGTTTTGATTACACTCACTTTGATAGTGTCCCAGCTTATTGCACTTATAGCACTTAATGTTTTTCTTAGCTACAAACGCTGATGCTGACGAGTTTTGCGGCTCCTTGTCGTTAATACGTTCTTCTTCAATCAGTAATCTCGCGACAAGATTTTCTAGCGTTTGTTTATCGTCGGGCGCGGACTCCCACGCCGACACAAAATGTTTATAGGCATCTGGAAGAGACATTAGCACTTTTGTTATTACGAATCTTTCTGAAATGTCTTCTCCCATCTGTTTGAGCTGGTTTCTTAATTCCTCTATTTTAGATAAGAACATAGACATCGCCGTGCCCTCCTCGTACTTGTATTGGAAGAAGCGTTGTTGTACGATATGTATACTTGTTTCAGATTTTTGCTCATACACGCTCGCAAGTTTTCGCCACATTTCGGCTGACGTAGTACATGTTATGATATGCATCATCACGCTTTCTGACATTCTTGTAACAAGCCATGATTGAGCCTTCGCGTCTTTCTTTTCCCATAAAGCCTTCTCAACCGCCTCCTCCGGTTTCACCCTGCTTCCGTCTGTCACTTCCAGTAAGCCTTGACTCCGTAACAAAACGATGGTTTGGAATTTCCAAATATTCCAATTGGATGTTCCCTCGAGCTTTATGTACGTTTGGAGTTTCAAAGAATTGTCGTCCGCCATCTTCCTGTCTGTTCGTCCCGACCTTGCTTCAATCACTCGCAAGTATTTTTTTTCTTCCCGCCGGTTTCTAACCTCAACCACACGCGGACAATTTTCACTTTTTGGTTTTTGACGAAAAAAAGTTTTGATTGTTTTACTTTTTCTCAGGATTATGTGCCTGGGCCCATAACCTGTAGAAATGTAAGTAAAACAATAGTTTAACTTAAAGCAGACTTTTATTTATTTAATCAGACGTTTTTTTATACACTGCACAATATCGGCCATGACAGTGCGGAGAGGAGTGTTACCAACATAACAAAATAGAAAAATATTACATTGCTACCAACAATGATAAAGGTAATATCTTAATGTACGAACACAATCACTCACATGACATTACATTAAATAAACTAAAACCGTGTACTGTTGATGAAGTAATCAAAATCATAGATAGTCTAGACATCACTGCTAGTACTGGATTAGATTAATGCAATTAAATGTCTTAAAAATCTTGTGGTAAAACAGTTAGTTCATGCAATAAATGAATGTTTTAGACTCGGTGGTTTTCCCGACTCTCTTAAGGTAGCCAAAGTAAGCCCTATATATAAGTCTGGTTTTAAAACTGATCTCAGTAACTATAGACCGATATCAGTACTACCCGTTTTGTCGAAAATATTTGAGAGGACATTGTATAATCGACTTAACAACTACTTAACCGAAAAAAAGTTTTTGGATGAAGAGCAGTATGGCTTTTGTTCACAGTCTAGTACCCTAACAGCTGCAATAGATTTGGTTACGATGATTAAAACAAATATCGATGTAAAGAAAATTGCATATATTCATTTATATAAAAAAAGCTTTTGATACAGTGAGTCACGAAAAGCTAATTTTAAAATTTCACAATATCGGTATTGATAACACGGCCCTCAAAATATTTAAATCATATCTTCAAAACAGACATCAGATTATTAAAATAAATAATTTCGTAAGTGGATCTCAAAAAATCACGTTCCATATACCTCAAGGTGGTACCATACTGGGCCCACTATTGTTTTAAATATTCGTAAATAATATCATCAAGATAACGGATTAACGGGCAATATAACACTTTATGCCGATGCTGCTTGTATATTTTATTTCGGTAAATCAATTCATGAAATTACTGCCCAAGCTCAAAGAGACTTGCATGTTTAAGTGAATGGTTCCTCTATAATCTGCTTACTATAAATTATTCCAAAACATCCCACATGATTTTGTCGGCGAAGAATGAAGAGATTCATGATTTTGTTCCACCAACAATAAACAGTGAACTGATTAAACGATCCAGTCGAGAGAAATACCTGGGACTACACATTGATGATAAATTAACATGGCCGCCACACTAACCATGTGAGGAGAAAATTAAAGTCTTTAGTAGGAGGTTTTCGTATAATAGCACACAGGGGTATACCCCGGAAAATTAAAATAACTTTGTATAATGCCTTGGTGAAATCACATTAAAACTATATTATCGAGATTTGGGGCTCAGCTGTACCCACAAACCTTAATCTATTGCAAAGATCTGAAAGCCAAGTCATTAAAGCCTTATTTCAATATCCCTTCCACACACCAACTATTCATATATATGAAAACATCTCAATTATACAAGTTCAATACTTGCATGTGAGTAAAAAAGTTAGTTACAAATTCTGTCAAAAGTAATATAAGACTGTTTATAAAAGACAACCCCCACAATCTCAGAACTAATAATAAAGTGCAACTATCAGCACCTAGAAGTCTATGGAAAGAAGACCGTGCTGTTTGGGGGAGCAATGCTGTTCAATGAGCTGCCTAACAACTTAAAGGAGTGTGAGAGTATAAATATGTTTCGGAATAGGCTGATATTGTATATGAAGTCGAGTACCGGCTAATTTGTATATTGTTTGTGATAACTGTAATATCTCATTGTAAATTAATGTAGATTCGTATGAGAATAAAGAAACACAAACCGGCCTTGCATGTTCGGCTTAGTTTTGACAGTTTTATCGAGAAGGACGAAGCAAAACAAAACCGGTTGTCTGATTGCAGCTGTGGAAAATGTGCCATTCTATTTTTTTAAAACAATTGTACATAAACAATTACAAATTTTAGTAGTTATTTATGTCTGCATATTTTTCCTAACTATCCTCTAGAATTTTAGATTAGAAATTTAGATTGCAGAAAGCTTGATGTTCAAAATTATTTGTTACAACACAATGGCGACCCAATGGGGCAGATGGTAGTCCTAGATCAGTAGATCCTATTTTATGATCCAAGGGTCCACAACCCTTGATTTAGTCCTAGCTGGTGATCGAACCCACGGGTTTGATCACCAGCTAGGACTATACAAATATTATATTATAATATTATATGTGTTTGTCCTGTTCCTGGGTTTTAAAACATGTATTTAATATCATATTTTCTGTATATAATTTCTCTGTTGGCTGGTGTCTTTAACACAAGTGCTTTAAGCGATTTACCACGGAGTCTGGTCAATGTATGTAATGTTGTGTGAATATTATTACAGGGTATTTTTTGACTGTCTTTAAGAGAGTTCCACCTTTCCACAAGTTGAAATACTTTTCGTTTCACGCAGACGTTGATGCGAAGATGAGCAAATCCTATGGAGCAGAAGGTTGTGTGAATGCTAATCATTCTCCAAAAATATAATGACGGGTCCGATAGCACTTTTTGTTGTGCTCTAGGAATCGTAATGACGATATGTGTATATATACGGATGACGAAATATATATATATATCTATATATAATACTAAATTGCGCTATTAGTATTTTCTCTTAATTTGAACTTGCGGTGTTCAATCTGTTTGATAAATAATAATTGGCGACGCTTGTAAGCCGTATTCTAAGAAACTTCCGCAAATGTATTTACTCATATCAGCCATTGGAGTAAATTCCCCCCCTCCCCCCTACACCAGGTGTTGTAAGAGGCGTGTTCTACTCTACCGGTTTCTCGTGGTAACTACACGACAAATGTAAAATATATATATATATATATATATATATATATATATATCGTACTAATATAACTTTCTTTATAATTTTTAAAATACCCTTGGGAAGCCGTTGCGAGACGCTACGACGACGAGAGTCTAGTATCATTTTTTTACTTTAAATGCTCCAACAAAGAATAATCCTTTTATATTTAAGTTATAACTCTTTTGAGAAAGATAATCGGGGGGAATGCAACGTACAGCGTACAAATCTTTTCATGGATCATAACAACTTGTTTACAGTGGATTCTTTTGTCCAACCGAATCATTTCACAGCAAATGCTTCACGGTGAATGGCCGATATCTGATGGTAGCGAGTGAATAGCGCTGCTTGAAAGGGCCGCTCTCAGCCTTATTTCAGAGAATTTAAATCATAACAATACAACTCTTTAACGTGATATTCTAAAGCCGTTTTGCATTTCGTCCCGCCTATTAGCGTAATACTTTTCTATGGTGATTTAATTTAATTTGTTAACGATATTTATACTCCAAAATATTAACCGTATCTTCTTCTACATTAGCCGTAAGCAGAGTTGGGCGTAATCAACTACTTTTGTAATGTAATTTGTAATTGATTTAAGGTAATCATGATTACTTTTAATCTGATTGAATTAGTCATTGTTATTTTCAATCATGATTACTCATCTAATCTTTAATCCTGATTACAACAGTTATTTATCGTAATTACAATTATTTCGACTGAGTTTATGTGGATTTTAGTTTAGGAATTCATTGATATTATTAATATTTTGTTTAAAGTCCTATAAAGTGATGATTGGTATTTAGATAACAAGAAATTGTCCTCGGGTCCAATTGAAAGACTATTTTCATATGCAGTTATGACCAATTGACAAAGGCCCCCAGAGTTTAAGATAAAATTATTGAAAAGAGGCTGCTATTGAAATCGAATTTGAGCCGAATATCATAATGACTTTATAATAGTGACAAGGCTT
>JACJUM010003237.1:1790832-1811424 GCA_020976665.1 Heortia vitessoides | reverse complement strand
TATATATATATATATATATATATATATATATATATATCGTACTAATATAACTTTCTTTATAATTTTTAAAATACCCTTGGGAAGCCGTTGCGAGACGCTACGACGACGAGAGTCTAGTATCATTTTTTCATTTTTTTTCTTTAAATGCTCCAACAAAGTATAATCCTTTTATATTTAAGTTATAACTCTTTTGAGAAAGATAATCGGTGGGAATGCAACGTAAAGCGTACAAATCTTTTCATGGATCATAACAACTTGTTTACAGCGGATTCTTTTGTCCAACCGAATCATTTCACAGCAAATGCTTCACGGTGAATGGCCGATATCTGGTGGTAGCGAGTGAATGGCGCTGCTTGAAAGGGCCGCTCTCAGCCTTATTTCAGAGAATTTAAATCATAACAATACAACTCTTTAACGTGATATTCTAAAAGCCGTTTTGCCTTTCGTCCCGCCTATTAGCGTAATACTTTTCTATGGTGATTTAATTTAATTTGTTAACGATATTTGTACTCCAAAATATTAACCGTATCTTCTTCTACATTAGCCGTAAGCAGAGTTGGGCGTAATCAACTACTTTTGTAATGTAATTTGTAATTGATTTAAGGTAATCATGATTACTTTAAATCTGATTGAATTAGTCATTGTTATTTTCAATCATGATTACTCATCTAATCTTTAATCTTGATTACAACAGTTATTTATCATAATTACAATTATTTCGACTGAGTTTATGTGGATTTTAGTTTAGGAATTCATTGATAATATTAATATTTTGTTGAAATTCCTATAAAGTGATGATTGGTATTTAGATAACAAGAAATTGTCCTCGGGTCCAATTGAAAGACTATTTTCATATGCAGTTATGACCAATTGACCAAAGTCCCACAGACTTTAAGATAAAATTTTTGAAAAGAGGGTGCTATTGAAATAGAATTTGAGCCGAATATCATAATGACTTTATAATAGTGACAAGGCTTTTGCGTAAAATAAATCAATCCATACATTGGAATATACCGTGAGGTACGGGCAAAGTAGAATAGTACCTCCCACTGCGCCAGGTGTCGTAAGAGGCGACTAAGGTAAGGAATCGACAGATGGCGGTATATCCATCCGAATCATTGCAGCTCGAATACACAAATGCGGAGAGGAGTAGCAGCATCTCCGTCGTGAAGGCTGCGCCCTACGAGTGTCAACACGCGGCGGTATTTATGAGTAAAAAACCTCCTTTCTTGGAGACGCCTATCGTCCAAAAGTGGACAAATTAAAGAAATCATAAATAACCAATGATTACTTTCTTGATTTTTTTTGGAATCTATAATCATGATTACAGATTACATATATTAATCGTAAAGTAAGTCAAAATTGTTGAGAGCGACGCAGCTACGAGCAGACAATGAGCAGACGACCTTTGTGCAGGTGTGGATATAGGTCTACATCTGTTACACACTAGCGCTCATCGCGGCGTGATGTCTATCAAAATGCCATAACAAACAATAAATTGATTCTTTCCACATACTTCAAAACAGGCATCACAACAATATAACCAAATGACAAACGCCGCAGTCACTTAACTCGCTCGTCGAACAAACAAACGAAGTTACGCAACACGTCATATAAGGGTAGTTCGTAGACGTCGCGCGGGACGCACGACGGGACGGGACACGACTTAGTTAACTGGATTAGAACAAGTTGTGACGTCACGTGTGACGGACCATCGCACATATTTTGGTCACGTCACCCTTATTGGGTTCTGGCGACGCTTGCGAGCCGTATTCTAAGAAACATCCGCAAATGTATTAAAAATAATCCGTTTTGTCTTTGACATGAACGCATCAAAATATTTCTTGCGAATGACTACTAGGATTTATGAACGTAAACAAAATTATACATTATTACCTTTACACACAATGCAATTACTTTCTACGTGTAATCGAATTACTTTTTTAACGGTTTTAAAACACAGTTTTTTATATTTATTGTTCAAGGTATATTTTGTTTAGTTATTTTAATAATCTTAAGAAAGGTTGAAAAAAAGAATAGTATATATAGTTAATTTCTTATTGCAATTTTTTATAATAAAAATAACAATAAAACTGTATTGCCTTATAAATATAGTATGTAAATTAAAACTGCCAATGTAACTCACTGAATTAACTCCATAAAATTCAAACAAATTTAATAATAATAAATATTAATATTAAATCATAGTGCGTATGTATAAATTTGCAACATCTCATAATTGACCTGATTCCGTGATAAGTCGCTTCAAGCACTTGTGTCACGGACATCCGCCAACAGAGGAATCACAAATATATTACTTCAATGCATATATTCAACGTCCAGACACAGAGCAAACATAAATATCATCATATAAATATTTGTCCTGGGTCGGGATCGAACCCACGCCCTTAGGCGCACAAGATAGAATCAATACCACCCGCGCCATCGTGACCGTCAGATTTACTTTATCGTCAAACCTGTCCCACCCCGATTAGAATGGCACCCAAGAACAAGACGCATGTGTAATTAACTATTTTAACACGTACCCCGTCTCGGTTGCACCGAGTCAACGGGCGCCGGTGACAGTTGCTAAACACGTTAACCCCTGTCACGTCACACATCCAGAGCGGGACCATCGGGGACACGGAACTTTCTGAAGCACGTGTGTTAAAAGATGTGCAAACTATTTGATCTATCACCTTAAATAGTTTATACATAGAGAAACTACGTCATCATATCATGCGGTATCGGGACGTATGGTGGTATATCCATACAAAATAGCGCAACTTTAATACAACAGGGTGGGGATAATAGCATTCCCATCATGAAACTACACTGCGATTGCCGTTAAATATGGTCAACATTCTCTCTTGGGAAGCCCTTTGTCGAGCAGTAGCTATGATTGTGATGATGATGATAAACGAATTGTGGATTACCTTCAGGACTTCAACAGACTACATGTTCTAAAAAGTTTTCTTACCTCAGAAAAATGACATTACAAATATTAAATCTTTTTGTATCTTGTGAGCCGTAAGTCGTGGGTTCAATTCCCAACCAGTACAAACATTTCTATAACAAATATATTAGTTTTTGTTCTGCGTCTGGGTGTTAAATATGTATCTAATGAATCTGTTGTCTGATGAATTCAGTTCAATATTTGATATTTTGTGTTTATTCATTTACATGACAAAATGACCCATTAATAAATAACCTATTAACATTTTGTTTTTCTAAGACACCGATCAGTGTAACTTCGTAGTCCTTTTAGTGATTCATCATCATTATCATCATCATCATAGCAACCATAAAACGTCCACTGTTGGACATAGGCATAATTGCCGTGCTTGGCAAGCCTGGAGACAGTCGCAGAGCGTAGCTTCGCAACGGACCTTCTGCTGCTCATTCCCACCCCGTTAAGTTTGAGTTACATTGTTACAAGTGGATATACCGCCATCTGTCGGCCCTGGTACCTAAATCGTCTCTTACGACACTTACAGATGGAGGTACTATTCTACTCTGCCGGTACCCCACGGTAAGCAGTGTAGTAGTTTTTATCTATTATTTAAGTGCATTTTTGTTTTATTTATTTCTTCTCTATACATTGTTTTAAATGATATTATTATTCGACACAATAGGAACATGTAGTCAGCCTGGCATACACAAATGTGTTTTTTTATTTTTTGACTTTGTCTTAACTTTTTGTTATCTGACAATGCCTTTGTTTGTTATTATAACTCATTCAAAGGCTTTGTCAGAAAAACATCATTGTAATGGTATTCTTTAATACTCCAATAACAAAACATTCTTCAACAATTTGGAGTCCTAATTGACCCTAATCTTGGTTAATATACTTTGTTCCTATTATATTTTTACTTCACTTTTATGTCATCTGATTTAATTTAATGATCATCATTTCAGCTATAAGACTGCTGAACATAGGCCTCCTGAAGTAATCTCTAATAGGACCGGTTGTATGCGGTCTGTGTCCAGCGCGATCCTACCTGAAGGTTTTAGTCAGATCGTTTGTCCATCTTGCGGGTGACCCCCTACGTTGCGCTTGCCGGTACGTGGTCTCTATTCCAAAACCTTACGACTCCATCGGCCATCTGTTCTGCGTACCAAACGCCCTGCCTCTTCAACTTACTAATCCGCCAGGCAATATCGGTAACTTTGGTTCTGTTACGAATCTCCTCATTCCTGATTCGATCGCGCAATAAAACATTCCATAGCTCGTTGAGCTACTTTCAGTTGGTCAATAAGGCTAATAGTAAGAAACCATGTTTCGCTGCCATAGTTAATATGAAAAGGTATTTTGGGACTAATGTATATATTTTTTTTGTTCACAAAAAAAGAGATACTACAATCACATCACCCTTGACCGGCTATTAATTAGCATTATTGATTGAATAAATATGTTAAAATGTATTCATAAAATTAATAATTAATGTAACGTAAGAAAAAACAACACATATATAACACTACGGCCGATGGGGCCGTAAAATTCCTAAGATGCCACGCAAGCCTCACCCTTATGTACCGCGCTATCGCTTTAGGACTCCATGTAGGTGAATGACCTACGCGGTGGATATTCGTTCATATTAGATCTGTCGGTTATTACTGAAGGGAAAATTTCCGATATCTCATAGGATTTTTTTTTATTAGACCTGGTTGATAATAAGTTAAAAGGATCACTGGCGCGTTGCCAACTTTGTGACTAAAAATTATTATGTCACATTACCCAGTAATTTCACTGCTTGTCTCACCCATCAAACCGTAATACAGCACGAACACTGCAATTTGTAGTAGTATAACACTAGCGTCTATTGGTTGCGTTCATGTTTACTATCAAGCAGACCTTATGCTTATAAAAAAAACACTCGCGTCATTATGCAGTTGCGTCACTTACCCACAAAATTCTCCCTTTAGGGGGCTATGTCAAGCAGTGGACGTTCTACGACTGATATAGTGGTGGTGAAACTACACTGAACAAAGATTAAAGATTCATTATAAATGCATCTGTAAAAAATAGCGGAACCTACAAACTATCTTTTAGCCAAATCTAAGTTTGTAAATTTAGACACAACAATAGACTAAATGAACAAACTGTTACGGTCTTTCAAATATTTTCTATAAATAGTTAATCGTCTTTAGGGCAAACATTTTACTAGACGAGCGTCGTAAATCAATTAGCACGTCAATTGTACACTGTTTTGACATATTTACATAATGAATATGAAGATTACTGCTACTACTAAGCTAACTATAGAGGGTTGATTCACAAATATATATTGTCAAACTAACAACCACTTTTAGTACTTTTCTTAATTTTGGTTAATTCTGATGTACAGCGGATCCTTATCATTTTTATTGTATGTTTAATGTCCTCTTCTGTAACCTCTAAGTTCAAATCACGAATTAGAGATTTCATAGTGTTTGTATGTAATGTTTTGATAGGTGTGTACAAAGGCATTGATAATATGTAAAGTTCTTTAATATGAGTGAACCAGATTGAACGTTTCTTTTAGTTCAGATTGTTTACTTTTCGTTCATTCGGAGTGGAAGTAAGTGATGACGAACGTCAATTTCCAACATTGTTGGATCGGCTTACTAATTACTTCATTCCCCAATAGTGTTTCATTTTGAGTTCAGTCAATCGAGTAAAATTTTCGAATGAAAGGCAAAAATGAACAAAAATTAACCGTCTGATATCGCCTTACTGGAATTAAAGGTAGATATCGGACTCGGTGACGCATTCGGTGCTGTGACGCCCACTAAGGACAAAAATTATGTGTATAAATATTTTAGTTTGCATTGTCTCTAGTGTAAACAGCTACGAAGTCTACGGCTTGTTGCAGCGATTAGACTTTTTTTACAATTGCTTGCGCATTGCGACCCTTTTAAAGCTATTATTTTCATTATATCTGCCATTGGGAATCTACTACTGGGCATAGGCCTCCCTTAGAAAGGGGGAATTTTGCCCATAATTGCTGTGCTGGGCAAGCATGTTAGCAATACCAGAGTACAGCTTTCGTGACGAGGATGCTGCTGCCTATCTCTGCCTTGTGCATTTGATCTATATTGTTTCGGATTGATATACCGCTATTTGTCGGTTCCGGTACCTCAGTTCCCACAGATGACACTTGGTCTTGAGGGGGAGGTACTATTCTACTCTACCGGTATTTCACAGCAGAGTCACGATAGCAAGACATGTACATATCCCTATTTAAGAACCCTATAAATGGAAATTATTGAATAGTAGATTTCTGCCTGCGAACCCGTGTTTGCAAGCGGTCTGTTCTCCCTTGATGTTCAATACTTGCTAATTTACTTGCTAATTAGGACTCAGCCTTTACCATGCAATGCTAAGGTGAATATTTTGCCTGCACATAAAGGTCGTTCCTGCTCATCATTCAAACGCCCGTAGGACATAGGCCCCAAAAAGAGACTTCCTAATCATCCGGGGGTTTGTGCCACGTGGGAATTGCGGAGCGTTGATTGTCGTCGGAATTATTGCTCCCGATCTCCGACCCTTATTGTATTTGAGCTACGGTGTTTCGCGTGGATGTAACCACACGGATTTGTGTACACATGTATTTTGCACAAACTTTATCTTGCAAATAAAACTAAAAATATTTGCCTGAAAATTTTAATATGCGTTAATATTATAACGTTTCTTGTCTTCTTCCATTCGAGAGGATATTTTCCATGTTTTACATGTACTGCGTGTCTTGTACATGTCACATTTATTTAGGCAGCTCAAGAAACGTCACCCTTTGTTAAGGGACGTCTGCTTCCCTAGCGATGTGGCTGGTTTCTTTATAGCAAAATAATATATTTACCCTTTCCTTAAAAAATGGCTTACAGGCAAAAAGTTTGGTAAGCAAACAACTTCAAGACTCTTTATTTTCAATGCGCCTGTCAGAGGCATTTTTAAAGAAACAAAATCAACCATAATTTTCTATAAATATGAACTCAATTAACACTGGCAATTATCACCTTTTTTGGCAGCGCGCCACGGTTTGTTCCGTTTATCTCCCATTCCTGTCACAATGTAGGGATAAATATGAATTGTGTTATTTGCTACTGATAATATTACATTTGGGACTTATTTTTTAAAATTACCTTGTAGTGTACCCAGATTTTTTTCTATTAATGAAAAAACTTCTAAAATCTGTTTAGTAGTTTATGTGCCTATTCGTTACCAACAAAAATAAAATATTTTAAATAATTCACACGTCATCTCATACGGTGACCTGATTCTGAGTTATGTAGATTAAAGCGCTCGTCTTACGGATATCAGACAGCAGAAGAATTACAAATGTAATACTTAGATACAAATAACACCCAAATTAAAACAAATACAAATATGTATCATTTAAATATTTACTCTCAGTTGGGATCAAATCCTTAGGCGCATAAAATATGATCCCTACAATTAATGGCCCCAATGATTGTTTTCTCTTTACACTGATATTATGAACCGCTTGAAAGTGTTTTGTAAAAGATAAAGCACTAAATTATTATTAGGCTTTTTTCACAGCAAGTCTCGCTTTAAACTACCTTAAGCGAGCCACTATAAAAACACTAGCTGACAGACTGCTTCAAAAAAGACCCATTAATAGTACATATGGTTTGAGTTACAAAAACCCACGAAGCAAAATGCTTCAAGTAATAAATAACCTATTTTAGAAGGATACAAACGAAAAACCAAATCACCAAACACAAAAAAGGAAAACATTTATGCAAGCGCAGTTCCCACAATGAAGACAAAGAGTGCTAAAGTAGTGAGAAAAAAAAATCAAAACGAACGAACGAAACGCAAAATTGCAACTGCGATGAAAAATTATACCCAGTTGCGCGCTTCGTTTTGTTTAGAACCAATTTCGTTCTGGCAACTTTTGCCGGAACGAAAATGGTGTTGCCATGTGTGCCTCCTTGCGGGCAGTTTTTAGTTTCGCTCGTAATTAGCGCGACGTGGGCTATAATAAATTGTGAATTATACCTTCCTGGAACTGTCCTGGAATCGTGAAATTTTGTTGCCATAATTGTTTCGTAGACAGTACCCATTTTGCTGTGGGTAAGCAATCGCATTAATCACGGTAAGCAATTTGTCGTGAGGTACCGTGAGGCAGAGTAGAATAGTGGCTCCCACTGCTCTTAAGAGGCAACTGAGGTACGTACAGTAGGGCGGATATGGGCAGCAGCCTTCCTTTCCTTTTCTCCTTCCTTCTTGCAAAAGCTGCGTTCTGCGATAGCCAGGCGACAGTTTGGGACAAGATCCCCCGATTCTCGGGGCCTATGTCCTATGTTATTTTCAAAAGAATTAAAACATCACATTATGAGTTGATATTTGTTTAGGGATTAAATTTTACGGAAATAGGATTTCCACAGCTGGTAATACTCGTAGACCTCTCAGAGTACACTTGTTTGTTTTATAATTTGAAACTGATGACCCTGATGACCTGGTAGAAATATGAATGAAGAATAAGAAAAAAAGAATCATGAAATTAATATACTAGTTTAATAACTGCTACTCTATGTAGATACTGCATCGCATGTATCTACATAGAGTAGCAGTTTTTCATTTAACTTTGATTCAAATTAAAGTAAAATCTATAAACAATTTATAGTAGTTTTTTATCCTGGCAATTATTTTGCGAAAATAAATCAATTTTACTCTTTTTTTCGTTTAGTTATGGGACCTACAATGATTGAGCAAATAATCTTTTTAGGAAAAATTTCGTAGGCACGTTTACATTTTTACATTTATTACAAAGTATTTTATGCTAACGGAGAATATCTTGGGAAAGATGTGTAGATGACTTTCATAATTCTTCTCGAAATGCAATTATGTCAAGGACTTTCATTTTTGCTATTGGATTCGCCGTAAAGTTTGTGTATTGCTTAGATTGGTATATTTCTATTAGAAGTACGCAGTAGTGCACCGGTGGAGTAGAATAGTACCTCTCTGACAAATGGCGGTATATCCATCAAAAACAGCGCACCTTAATACTACAGGGTGGGGGTAGGCAGCAGCATTTACGTAGCAAAGTTGCAATCTGCAATTGTGACCACGCCTGCTCAGTGTAGCAATTATGGGCATAAATCTTGAGAAGAACTATGTCCAATTTTTTTTCGGACTAACCTATTGCTGATCTACTCAGACGTGAATTCCAGCGCCACCGAAATAAGAGGGCGGGGCCTCTCATAGATGAGAGGTTCGATGCCCGTAATCATCCTGCGTGCCCCGTGGCTGCGGGCGCGCGTTTAGCGCGGTCGCGGCCGCAAAGCTCGCGAGATCGGAGCGGGACTGACGGCGCGCCCGAAGGCACAGCTCTCTAGGGCTGTCGGTTATCGCTCGTGGGGGCAGGGACTGCACGCGTTCGCCGGCGAACGCGGTGTACTGCTCTGTTGTACGAATGCATGTAGAGTGTTAATGATCGTGTTGTGCCAGTAAGAGGGCGAGGAAGGGATGCGATTTAAGCCTATCGGGAGGGTCGTCTAAGATGTGACGCGGTCTTCGGTTTGGATTTTCTATGGCTGATATGATGATTACTATATAAATTAGGAGATGCGCGCGGTTTCAGCAAGCCGTATTCAGCACCTTTTTTAAATATTTACCTGGCATATTCAATTATTTCCAAAAACACGGTGTTTTTGCTGTTTGAAATCGCATTAAAATATATATATATATAATGATAAAGCCAACATTAAATCTAACTCCCTTCTAATTTAATGATTGGCCATTGGAACAGTTTTAAATTTAACAACAAGAAAAAGGTCTAAATTAGGATCGTAAGGCGGAATGGCCCAAAAGTTGAACGAGTGCGATGTTTAAAAGTCCCTCGTCTTGTTTGCAGAAGAAAAGATCTCGAAGTGGCGTGCTTAGTCTCGTTATTTTGAGGCGCAAAAACTTCCTTCCAACATGTACTTACCACTCACCATTGATGTTGCTTTCGTCTCTTTAGGTAATTAATATGAAAAAAACCTAGCAATATTTTATTTTATTTATTTATTTGACTCGCCAACGTCCGTTTACACTTTTACTTAAAAATAAACATTAATCTTATGGGTAAGTACATCTTACACGAAATGCCTAAGTGTGAGCTAGAAATTCTTACATTTTTTAAAAAAGCAACAAAATAAAAACAATCAGAGCAACTTATAACTAATACACATATACATATATATGATGTATTTGCAAAGCTTGTCTGTCGCAAACAAAAAAATTATCATCATCAAATCAGCCATTGGAATTCCACAGCTGGACATAGGCCTCCTCAAGAAAGAGGAAATTTCGTTGATAATTACCGCGCTGGGCAAGCGTGTTGACAATCGTAGTGCCCAGCTTTCGACGATGCTGCTGCTCATCCCCACTTTGTAACGTTTGAGAAATGCTCTTTCAGATTCTTAATGCTATCATCTGTCGTTTCCAGTATTCTACTGTG
Organism: Heortia vitessoides; assembly: GCA_020976665.1. Lineage (NCBI taxonomy): Eukaryota > Metazoa > Arthropoda > Insecta > Lepidoptera > Crambidae > Heortia > Heortia vitessoides. Next base: position 1,800,976 of record JACJUM010003237.1, on the reverse strand, counting down.
GTGGTACCCTGGTTGTAAAGAAACTTTATTAGGTCTTTTAAGGTCTCTTTTTTGGAAGGAATTAATATTTTGAATAGGGCCGGTTTTATGCAGCCGGTTTCCATCGAAATTCTGCAGCTCTAGTCAGATAATTGGTTTATTCAGTTCTGGATGTACAGCGTATGGTACACGATAAATTTGGTATGGTACACGGTACGGTACCGCCAAATAGCATTGTTCGCATAGTTGTGTTCCAATTTGGAGGGTGAGAGAAGCAGTTAAATTACTGGATAATGTGATATGATAACCTCGTGGTCGAGCGTCTATAGGTTTTGGTGACGCTATTGAAATAAAAGCTGTACTTACTGTATAGGTAAAGACAAGAAAATCTAATAAATATTTACCAATTAGCCTAATAATTGATTTCCAAATTGATGCAATGTACAAGATTTTGGTTAGAAAAAAAGCCATTTAATACGTTACACCAAAACCCACTTATAAGTTACAATAACAAACCTTTCATAGGCGTTTTTAATAAAGATCCTCAGTCCCAGGGAACCGGGAACAATTCACAAACAATTGGCGGTAGCAAGACACGCGCCATCCCCCCAACCGGGCGAACATTTAATATTTCGACCCGAAATTATTTCAATAACTCCAAAAGGGGAAATATTCCCGACATCCGAACCTGAACTTTTTCGAAGTTCCCTATAAATTGCGGGGATTCTTCGCGAACATTCCAGAAAGGATTAAATTATGTTTAATTGAAAATTTTTAGGTGAAACTGGAACGCGAACAATTTTTTTGTTTTGCGAATCATCAAAGGAATTTAATACAGGCCGACCTTTGTTTATGAACAAATTTTATTATTCGATAATATTAACTAATAATAATATTACAGTGTCCGTTTATAATGGCAAAATCGTAGCAATTTAATAAAAACCTGTTACGGTATTTATAACAAAACCATTACATAATTTATAACTGTTAGCTTTTTCCGAAATGATGATTCCCGATTATGAAAATATTTTCACTTGCTGAAGAAGCCTTTGACACATTTTTTTTAAAAATAATTAGTCGCTCCCGCAATATAGTTAGAAGTCACGAAATTGTACGTAAACCCCGCTTACACACGGATGTACAAAAAAAAATTACCTTTTCTTTCTTAAAAAAAAAAAACTTTAGAGACTCCTCCATTAGATTTACCTTTGATTACTCTCAAGAGCAACACACCCACCAGAGTGCTTATTAGGCGTTTATAAGTCCACGTTTAGCCAGTAATTATCTGATAAATATTATAAATAAATAAAACTATATGGTTTATAATACCAAGTTAACCATATTTATTACCCATACAATAGGTGTTTACTACTCATAACAAGACTACTCTAATAACGGCTTTAAAACGCGGTTTATTAAATTTTTTACATTTTTTTCGACGTTTCTGTTACTTTGCGTCAGCAGTTCACAATCAAAACAAAAGATATTGTGATGTGTTGATGTCATTCTTGAGTTCGGATGCCGAAAAGGAAACGAAACGTCAAACAAAGTAGGTAAACAGTTAGATAAACTTTCCTTTTTTTTATTAGACCAGGTCGACTAACAAGCATAAATCTACGTGATAATAACTATCACTGCAGCCTATAAACGCTCTAATACCAACCAATATCATATGGATATCACAAACGCATTGCCAACCTAATTACTTGAGGATATTATGTCACATTACCCAGTAAATTCACTGCCTCTCTCACCCTTCAGACCGGAACACAGCAATGCGAACACTGCTATTTGGCGGTAGAAATAGGTGAGAGTGAGGTACGAACGCAGGTGACCTTTTGAGGTCTATGAGGTCATTGTAAATGTTTTGATTTGTTACAAATGGTAGTGAATGTTGGGTTTGGCAGAAGAAGCACGCGAGTACAATAAATGTTGTTAAAATGGGCGCACTTCGAAGTATGTATGGTGTGAGTTTGAGAGATTTATTAAAGAATAGTGTGATAAGAGATCGATGTTGTGTAAAAAATAATGTTGTGACAACAATAGAGAAAGGAATGTTGAAATTGTTTGAACATATAAAAAGGATAGATGAAAATAGAATAACTGCACAGATATATAGAACGGAAGTGAATGAAAGAGTTGGATATAGGACGACCGAGGCGAACATATCTTAACCAGGTAAAAGAGGTATTAAAGAAGGGTCAGGTCAGAAGTACCAAGAATAACCGTATGAGGGAATAACGCGAGAGAGGTATGCAAAGATTGTAATAAGTGGGGATTCATAGTCTCTGCCTACACCGATGGGGCACAGGCGTGATGTACGTTTGTAATACCTGCAGTTACTTTATTATTAGTAGGCAAGCGCAGCGTAGGTCGTCCACCCGCAAGATGGACTGACGAGCTGACTAAAACCACAGGATCGCGCTGGACATACAACCGGTCCTATTGGAGATCATTTAGGGATGCCTGTGTCCAACAGTGGACGTCCTACGGATGACATGAATCACCCTCAAGAGCGAAAAAGATTTTATGTCAGAATGTATGACGTATATAATGAGGACTTGAACAATTTTGATTTCAACCAAAACTCTGACGGGCGATGTGAGGTTTTTAATCAAATTGCGATAGAAACCACAGACCTCAGCTTACAATTTATCAACTGTAATGTATACACGACCACAACAAGATGCATTCTCATCACCGCGAACACTGCCGCCTCTATTTACGAATTTTAGCTTAAAAACAAATTTTCCAGCCACACCAATATAACTCTTAATGTATACGGGAACGTATTAAAATATCATGCAGTATCCAATACAGCACTTAACCAGAATCATTTGTATCAAAAAGCGGGGGCTCGGGTGATCCGAACAAGTTTAAATCAAACAGCTTTAGCGCGTTTTATGCTGCGGTCGTACCTGCGCGACCAAAGCGAATGATATTCTGGACACCAGAGCTATATTACAATGCCTAAACTGATGTTCGATTATGTCTTTCGCTTGTACGCCAAGGCTAGTAGGTTCAATCCCCACCTAGACCGTACATTTTTTTTGTTATACTAAATCGGCAAACAAGCATACAATTTGTATATATTATCGTTTTATTTTGAGATCATTCAAACTGCACTGTTTCAAGAGGATATACCGCTATCTGTTGATTCCGGTAACTCAATCGCTTTTTACCACACTAGGTACTATTCTACTCTATGGCTATGGCACTATTTAAATAAAGTATATTTTGAGTTTGTCTTTGTATCAAACTTGTAGCGTATTTGAACTTCTGTCCATAGTTTGAAAGCATTTTATTATATACACTCCTGTTATCACAAAGATTTCACTAACCTTTTGAACTCGATACTGAATCACATTTACCCAGTAATTTCACTGCCTCTCTCACCCTTCAAACCGGAACACAGCTATGCGAACACTGCTATTTTACGGTAGAAATATTTGGGAGAGGTATTAATGCAGACAACCTTTAAAAGGTCTAGGTGTAGGTATTATATATAAATAAAAAAATATATATCGTGACTAGTGAAAAAAGGCATTTTTAAAAGGGTTGCAGATATGTTTTAACATCGTTTATACGCACACGTTGGCCATATAGTTTAATGTATTCCAAGTCCGCATTATTTGCGTCGGAAGCTGGCAGGTGGCGTTGTGTACGCAATATTGAATTGCAAAACTCCGTTTTTGCATATGTATGTAAAAACGGTGCGCGGTTTTTTGTAATTACGCAGATAAACGATCGTGCGCTAATGTAGATTACTTTACGGTTTGCGTTACGTTTTTAACAATTACAATACACATTTATGATAATTTGAGTTTCGGCTTAGCACAAGTTAAACGTTCACTCTTTGATATGCTTTTATGTAAATCCGAATTGTGGATAATATTAGAATGTGTTCCACCGTGACCTGCCCCCCACTCTTTTATGAAGTGTGTAGTGAAAAGGCCGACAACTTTAAACTTTTTCGATTCTGATATAGAGATATTGAATTCTGTAAATAATCCCGCACACGCAATTCGAAATTCAAACACGACCTTACATGTCATATTTAGTCGCCTATTCATTCATCATCTTCATTATTCTGTAATAATGACTGTCACTGGAAGTCTACTGCTGGACATAGACCTCCCCAAAAACCCCTTTTTTTGGGGAGGCCTATGTCCAGCAGTTTGCCCATAATTGTCAAGGTGTTTGTTGGGAACGTGTCCTGTGCCTTGTGCATTTAAGCTGCACTGTTTTCAATAGATACTGCCATTTGTCGGTTCTGAAACGTTTGTCGGTACCTCACCGCTTTCATTGGCACTCCACAATCACAAACACTATAGACGTATTATTTTCGTAGAATCTACACCATATTCGCTGTCTAACACGTGTAGTTCCTACCTCTCGAGCGAAAAGCCGATGGTAGGTCTCTTCTTTGCAAACAACGATTAAACTATAATATTTTCTAACACTAACGCAACCACAACTCATAATAAAACTCCTTTGAAACTTTAAACCCTTGGTAGTCGTTTTCAAGATTGCAAGGTAACCAAAACGTTAAACAAAAAAATAAAGTTAAATAAATAGCGTTATAGAACCGTTCAAAAGGAGTTTTATTACGAGTAGTGAACGGGTAAATGTCAGAATATTATCATCAATATACCAGACATTAATATAATGATATTCTAACATCATTGGACATAAGCCACTACAAAAAAGGAGGTTTCTTGACCATAATTGCCACGCTGGGCAAGCGTATTGGCAATCGCAGAGCGCAGAAATCGCTACGGGGATGCTACTGCCCATCCCCGCCCTGAGAATATGAGCTGCACTGTTTCTAATGGATATACCGCCATCTGTCGGTTCTGATACCTTAGTCGCCTCTTGCGGCACGTGGTGCAGTAGGTGGTACTATTCTACTCTGCCGGACCCTTACGGCCATTATGTCCGAATATTATATTATAAAGTAATTAATGTTCAAAAATAAAAAGACTGAGTAAGTCATTTTATTATGAACGATTAACTGTCCCCAACCTTCTCCCCCCCCCCTCCAATTATCATCTTACTTGTTTTACAGCATAATATGTAAAGGTAAGGTAAATATAAATTGATGATGAAGTCCATTTTTTTATGGATGTCCATTTTTTTATTTTACCAGGCGAATTATTTCGAAAGCGTCACCGCAGCGTATAGACACTCGAAGTATCACAAGGATATCACTAGCGCGTTGGTAACTTTGTAACCTGAAATGTCACATTACACAGTATTTTCACTGCATCTCTATTAATACTAAAGTATTAGTGTTATTAGTACTAAATGCTGTCAAGTAGTTTACTGAGCGATCAGATCTCATCATCACTTCAACTTCTAGAAGTCCACTGCTGGACATATGCCTCTGGCTGGTACGATAATGATGGTTATTATTATCATATAGTACAAATAGTGCAAATTAAAATATTATTTAAATAATAAAAATATTTTAATAACAAAGAAACAAAAATTGAAGTCGGTGTATCGCATTTTCAACCAAATACTTTTATTTACACCGATATAAAGTAAGTACTCGTAGATTCAGTGAAATCTTAAACAAGCGTGTCGGCAACAAGTGTCTGCAAGTGTCAGACGTCCCAAGTGTCCCGGCGCGGGACGGTCCAGCTGTCCCGGTATCCCGGTGCGGAGATTACATGCAGACGTTGCCGGGATTGGTGCACATTTACACCGCTCCAAAGACAACTGCAGCACCGTGAAATTGTTTAGTTTACTGGATAAACAACTTTATTTACCTAGGCCACTGTCCGTTTTACTGGCCTTATTTTTAGGGTTCTTAAGGCCGGATGGTGAAACGACAAGCTTATTCCGTAGACCTCTTACAAAGGTCGCCAGCATTGGTACCTCACTATCACCTATTTTACCGCCAAATAGCAGTACTCGCGTTGCTATGTTCCGGTTTGAATGATTAGAGAGGCAGTGAAATTCCTGTGAGATACCTAGTATCTTCAGATCACAGGGTCGGCGACACGCTAGTGATATCTATATACGCTTGTACGTGATAAATACGCTTGTGATGACACTAGCGTCTATAGGCTGCGGTCATGTTTACCATCAAGCGGACTGTATGCATGTTTGCTAACTTCATAATATTAAAAAAATAATGGAAAAAAAATAGTGAACCAGTAATAAAACTCAATCATTTCATTTCATTTATTCAAGCTTAAGACTTGAAGATATCATGTCACATAACCCAGCAATTTTTGTTCCTCTCTCACCTTTCAAACAGAATATAGCAATGCTAACACAACTGTTTGGCGGTAGAAAAAGATGATAGTGAAATATCAATGCCAACTTCAGATACCTTTAAACATTTCTAACCTTTTTTTTAAGAGTGAAGTAAGTAAATGCCCTCTATTTATTTCTTGTGTGTGCTAGTGTGTCTTAAGAATTGATCCATCTCTTTATTAGAATAACCTAGATGTAACAATAAGACGAACTAGGCTCGCTTTAATTACTACAAAGATAAAATGTAAAATGATCCTGATTTAAGTGGGCGAATTTGTCTTTCAATCATATACGTACATTCGATTTGCAATGTCTATTATTCATAAAATTTAGGTCACGTTTATTTTCAGATACCAAGGAGAGATAAGGATTGTTTCAATTTTAGTATTCATGAGTCAAATAGAGTAAATGCCAAGTTAGTGCAAGTATGTAGCAGCGAGCGCACGAGTGCCGGTGAACGCCTGTCAAAGATTACATGCAATCTGCACCAGTCTCAAGATTGCCTGCAGTATACGGACAATACATAATTGAACACAAAAGGAGCAATTTTAGTTTATCACTTTCGTTTGAGTCACATTGACGTTGAGTATTATTCAGCTAGTTTATTAGTAAATTTGAGAAATTAATGTAATAACTGATGAATTCAGAGGATAACCAAAAATATAAATAGATTCATTCAACATCTCATACATTGACCTGACTATAAGATAAGTCGCTAAAAGCACTTGTGTGTTGTTATGTCGGACATCAGACATCAGAAGAATCATAAATATATTATCAAATTACATATTTAACACCCAGCCACCGAACAAATACGAATATTATAAGAGAGGCCTGTGTTCCGCAGCGGACGTTTTTAACGCTGCCATGATGATGATGATGATATTAAAACCCTCTCAAATCTCTAGGAATCTTATGACCAGCACAAGGTGTATCACTTCTGATATGATAGAGTATGTCTACACCCACTGTAGTCGTTATCTTGTTTTAAGTAAAGATCTTTATTTTTCATACATTAACCGTCTGTAGATGCTTGTATTATGAATAGAACATCACTAGCGCGCAGCCAGTCTTGTGTCTTGACAATATGATGTCATATTATCGAGTAATTTCACTACCTCTCACTTCGTTTCTCTCTCTCTCTCTCACACTAAGATTGCAATGAGGAACAAAACGACGGAGTCAGGTAGTTGAATCCACGGCTGTTGCCTGTGTAAACTTTGCAAAACAGGTTCTGTGTCGGATGGAATTGACGTGACATGTTTATTATGAAGTTACTATATGCGGCGTCACTAGTTCATTCACAAACACTTCCTTTATAAATTAATGAGAGGTAAAATAGATAGCTTCAGGTTAATTGGTTATTCCCGATTTTGTGCTATTACAAGAATTCGTCCTCCTTTGTGTCCTCCTTTGAGAAAGACAAGTTGGTTGTCAGCAGACCAATTATTGCAGACAACTTGAACTATGTACGAGTTATAGTCATTATTAGTTTGTAAAATTGTTGTACGCTGTCATTGCAGAGCAAGCCTTTAAGTGTTGCAATTATCGGGAGTTAGGAAAATGTAGGTAGAAAATAATAAAAAATAAATATAAAAAGCATAAATCTATTTGATATTGAGTAAAGTGACTATTGTTTCAGAAAATATTCTAAAATACAACAACTCGTGTGACGGATCGATGGCCCCCAAGCACAAATCCAAGCATTTGGGTACAGTGGTGGCTTTTTGTGACGTTAATATGACTGAATGCTACAACAAAAATAACTTTACCAAGAATGATCAGCAAACAACTACCACAACTCAAGCTTAGGGTTCCGATACAAACAAGCTTAACCCCGATCAGGACATCAGTTGTCTTGCAGATGGCCTCACGTACGGTAGATTAGATGCATGAGATTGCATCGAGCTCTCGTTGCCGGTAGAGAACAAGTGTAATCCTAAGTACAGCTTTATCCCGGCAGAAACGTACAAGAAGGCACTTAAAACGAGCGGAGTTCTTTCTGCGGCTGCATTCAACTGCGTTTCTATTTACTGGATTTTTATACAATCTGCAGATTCTCGATTTATTTTGACTGTTCGAAACGTCCTTTTTTAATAATTGCCGTAAGGTACCGGCAGAGTAAATGGTACCTCCCACTGCACCAGGTGTCTCAAGAGGCGACAAGTTCTGGTACCTTAATCGCCTTTTATGACACCTGCTACAGGGGGAGGTACCATTTTACTCTGCAGTTGCCTCACAGCTAGAAATTATGATTATTACATATCCCACATCTCTTCTACCAGGTATCGTATAAAGAGACTAAGGTATTAAAACCGACAGATATCCATCTGAAACAATACAGCTCAAATGAACAGTGCGGGGATGGGCACTAGCATCCCCGTCGCGAATGCTGCACCCTGCGATTGCCAACACGCTTGCACAGCACGGCAATTATAGGCAAATTATACCCCTTCCTGGGGAGACCTATGACCAGCAGTGGACTTTTAATATCTGGCATGATAATGTTTGAACCATCGGTGACAAGAAGTATATAAAGACATTATACAGTTCTTCATATTTGCATGCATTTATTTAACCATTTTCTGAAATAGACCGCATGGTTTTTGTTGTATGGTGGATTTATATGGAATTTTTTGTAATTAAATGAATGTACAAGCTCTAAGGCGATTCAGTTCTAATAGCCAATGTATATAATGAGTTCCTTGATGCGCACTTGCCGCGTCTAATTGAATTGTCAGCCTAGATTGGGTTTCAATCGGATCATGGTGTCATTTGCCCGCGGCTCGGCCAGCTTCTTTGATCGCAGCCTGTAACGATGGCTTTTGTTTATGACCTAAAGCTTAACTCGGCGGGGACGATGGCGCAGATAGTAATGATCCTGTCTTGTGCGCCAAAGGTCGTGAGTTCGATCACCACCCAGGAAAAATATTTATATGGTGACATTTGTATTTGTTCTGTGTCTGGGTGTTAAATATATGTATTTAAGTATTATATTTGTGATTCCTTTGTTATCTGATGTCTGAAGCGACTTATTACAGTCATTAGATGTCGTGAAAATTTATTATCATTTAATAGACCCTTCATCGGAAAACACTAATCAATTTAGCATATCCATTGATAATTTTTATTCTGAGAAACTCTGTTGGTATCAAAGAGGACAAAGAAGTTTTAATCGAACAATAAGACATGCGAAGAACGCACCACTGTATTGATCAAATAACGGACTCAAAAAGTCCACATTATATTGAGCTCTAAAACAGCGACAGCAAGTTGTACGAAGGCTCAACACAATTTGGTAATCAGGGTGAAAAAATGATTCTAGAAAGAGAGCGATAAGAGTTGGATCGCTCTCTTTCTTAAAATCCATATAAAATAGACCTCTAGAATCAGCGACTGAGAATTATACAAAAGCTTAACACAAATTGGTTAATAGGGTAAAACACTGGTACAACTCTGATCTCGCTCTCTTTCTAAAAGTCCATATAAAATTGACCTCTAGAATTATCGACTGAGAATTATACAAAAGCTCAACACTAATTGGGTAATAGAGTAAAACACTGGTACAACTTTGATCGCTCTCTTTCTTAAAGTCCATATAAAATTGACCTCTCGAATTATCGACTGAGAATTATACAAAGGCTCAACACTAATTGGGTAATAGAGTAAAACACTAGTTAGTACTCCTTTGATCGTTCTCTTTCTAAAAGTCCATATAAAATTGGCCTCTAGAATCATCGACTGAGAATTATACAAAGGCTCAACACAAATTGGGTAATAGGGTAAAACACTGGTACAACTCTGATCTCGCTCTCTTTCTAAAAGTCCATATAAAATTGACCTCTAGAATTATCGACTGAGAATTATACAAAAGCTCAACACTAATTGGGTAATAGAG
>JACJUM010003237.1:1726488-1790822 GCA_020976665.1 Heortia vitessoides | reverse complement strand
CAACACTAATTGGGTAATAGAGTAAAACACTGGTACAACTTTGATCGCTCTCTTTCTTAAAGTCCATATAAAATTGACCTCTAGAATCATCAACTGAGAATTATAAAAAAGCTTAACACAAATTGGTTAATAGGGTAAAACACTGGCACAACTCTGATCTCGCTCTCTTTCTAAAAGTCCATATAAAATTGACCTCTAGAATCCTCGACTGAGAATTATACAAACGATCAACACAAATTGGTTTATAGGAATAAACACTAGTACAACTTTGATCCTGCTACCTTATCATTTTAACCAAAACATTGCTTAATAAATGATAATAACAATTAATAATTCAACATAAGCATTTGTGTATGTTTCTTGCATTAATATAATACTTGAAGGCACGTTTGGGCGAAAAGCAATTAGTGGATTAGACGGCTTAATTAGAATCTATTTTAATTTAACGTCCATTTTTATTTAATTTTTTTTTTAATTCTATGGATTATAACATAATCAATATTTGTATTATGTTGTCTGTCCATACTAATATTATAAAGAGAAGGATTATAAAATTTCATTGTTTTTTGTTACAGTTTAATTCAAAAACTACTTGATTTTGAAATTCTTTTACCATGAGGTACGCCCTAACGCCGTGAGATACCGGCCTAGTAGAATAGGACCTTCGCCTGTACCAGGTTCATAAAGGGTGACTATAGTACCATAACCGGTAGATGGCGGTATATCCATCCGAGACAGTGTAGCTAAAATGCATGGGACGGGGATGGGCAGCGTCCCCGTCGCGAAAGGTGCGTTCTACAATTGCCAATACGCTTGCCCAACGCAGCAATTGTAGGCAAAATTTCTCCTTTCTTGAGGAGGCATATGTCCAGCGGTGGACTTCCAAAGGCTGATATATATATATATATATATATATATTTATATATATATAAAGATATTATGTCACGTAATTTAGTTATTTCACTGCCTCTCTCACCTTTCAGACTGGTGATATTACGAGCGTATATAGGCTGCAGTGGCGTTTTTAACACGCGGACCGTATGAGTACTTTTCGACCTAGTCTAATAAAAATAAATCGATCAAGATTACTAATTTTGGGTCACCCATCACCCAACAAGAGCCGCTCGTGCAGGGCGGTCTCATTATCTACCGCGCCATGTGATCCTCATAATCATTATCATCATATCAGCCATATTGGAAGTCCACTGTTGGACAAAGGCTTCCCCAAGATAGGCGGAATTTGTTCAGAAGTGCCATGCTGGGCAAGCGTGTTGCCAATCGCAGGGCGAAAACTTCGCGTATGCTGCTGCCCATCCCCGCCCTGTGCATTTGAACTACTCTGTTTCGGATGGATATACCGCCAACTGTCGGTTCCGGTACCTAAGTCCTCTCTTACGATATTATTCTACTCTTTCGATACCTCACGGCTCGCTCTTTGTAATACTCATATAAATGTATAATACTTATATAATAATAAAAGTTTATTAAATCAATAACAAGATAACGGGCTGGCCGTTCATCACAAAATACGTCTGCATTTATCTGCTATAAAATATCCAATATGACGCCCGCGTTCGTTCCTCACACGACTTCAATAAGACAATACTTGAGAAAGTTGCACTAACTCTTTTTTAGCGCAGAAATATGAAGCCATGATCTAATAAAACCTCATGTATTTACCTTGTTTTATTGACGCTCGAGACCCTTAAACAGCGATAGTACCTGGCAGTAACATTTTTACGAGGGGTCTATAAAAGTGGGCCCCAAATAGAGCTGTATCGTTGTATCGTTTCTTTTGTATATTTAACGGCTGTGTTCTCAAAACAGCGGATGTGCGCGTTTTATAGAGTGCTCCGGGAGGGCATAATGTCGTTCCATATCGATTCCTTTGAGTTGGCTCCACTACACTCCCTCAGGCACTGAAGATATTTTAAAGCGGGACGTTGGATATTCTCAATTGATATCCAGATTGTAGAAAAATAACAAATTGTTACAATCTCACGGCACGGGAGGCATTCGCATCAGAGTGATACAGATAAACAAAATTGATTTAGACTATAATTCTCTCTATACTCTATAAACTATGAACTATAACTCTTAAATTAAATTAAAAGTCAGAAAATACTTTATTTCAGGCGTCTTTTTTACATCTGTCAAAATCATTTTAGTCCAACTAAGTCCAGTCAAGTTATGTCCAACTAAGGACTTCCGGAGGCCTATGTTCAACTTTTAACTGATGAAAGAAGACAATACAGCGAATAAAACGCTATTTACAAAAAAAATATAAAATATGTAAATTCCCAAAACATCTCATATAACGACCTGATTCCATGTTAAGTCGCTTAAAGCACTTGTGTTACGGACATAAGAGACAGAGGAATCACAAATATATTAGTTAAATACATATATTTAACACCTAGACACAGAACAAACACAAATATAATCATATAAAAAATTGTCCTGGGTAGGAATCAAACTACCCCTGGCGTATAAGACAGGATCACTACCATCCGCGCCATCGGGCCCGTCAATTCTAATAAATCAATCCATTTTTTTGGAATAAAACGTCCCAACCTAATTCAGAAACTGTTTTGACGAGCGTAATATATCTAAGCCGTTCCACCTGAGCAAGATATACGACTGCTGTATGACCACCAGGGACACTGCGTTAGAACACTGTTATACAGCCCAAGTTGCGGGCAATCACTCTTTGTTCACTGGAAGCAAGCCGTAGGGCCCCGCCGGGAGTTCTTTCGTACCAGCAATACCAACTTTTCAATATTTACGACGCATTACGCTGATAGCGAAATGTCAAAAGTATGGGATACTAGTTTTTCCCGCGACTTTGTCTAATTCCAATCGGCCCATTACAAGCACCTCGCGTCAAAAATAAACTCAAAAGAGTTTCAGAAATACGAAGTAATCAATTCTATCATGATATTATTTATCGTTATAATATTAATAGCAGACATGGTTATTATACCATATTATTTGTTTACAATTATTGAATTAAAAATGACTATTAACAATAGGGATTAGTGCTAGAAGGGTGAAAATTTAGGGTTGTATGTATTTTTAATGCCAAATAATAAAAAATCAATTGTCCAAACATTTTTAACAAAATGCTAGGGTTGAATAACCATTATCACTTAAGGATATGAAAAATAGATACTACCCGATTCTCAAAACTACAGAATATTCATATAAAATTTCATAAGAATCGGTTAAGCCATTTCGGAGGAGCATGATAACTAACACTGTGACACAAGAATTTTATATCATCATGATCATATCAGCCATAAGACGTCCACTGCTGGAGATAGGCCTCCCTAAGTAACCTTCATAAGGCAGGTTCTATGCGGCCTGTGTCCAGCGCCATCCTACGGTTTTAGTCAGATCGTCGGTCCATCTTGCGGGTGGACGCATAATATTGATGACTCTGGGGTCATCCCACAGGATCATCAAGACTCATCTAACTTGTAAATCAGGCCTACCTGATACTAGTCTGTCGGCGCCAGACGGATCTTAAAATTATGTTTTATGCGAATACATTACACGAGCTATCAAAAATGAATCTGCAAGAAAAACTGGTGGGGATAAAACTTACATCATCACTACATAGATAGTGATATGCTGCTGGTGAGCCTGATATGCTGCCTGGTATTTTATTGAAAAACTAGCAGCGCCCTGCGGTTTGACCCGCATTCAGTTGTAGAACTTGCAACACTGTCTCTGCACCCTGTTTTTACCACCTTCGGTGATGGTTTTCAAAAAAAACCTTACACGTGCTTCATGACTTTTAATGCAGAACTTTTATACTATATTTCTTTCGAATAATTTCAAAAACTTTGCACCCCCGCTTTACCCCTTCAGAGGAATAAATTTTCAAAAATCCTTTCTTAGTGCTCCCATACGTTATAAAAGGAGCATCTGTACAAAATTCCAAGTATCTAACCCGCAGACATGCAGTCAGTCACTCATCTTTTAGTTTAATATTCATATATATAACAGTTGGACTTGAAGGAACTATTTACTTTTTGGCATCAAAAAATTGCCTATGACCTTTAATAGGTTCTAGACAGTTTGTAACAAATTTTAATTAAATCTGATGAGTAGTTACTTAAGATAGACAACCAGAGTTAATTTCGCATTTATAATATGAAAAAGTACGGTTTTTTTTAGACGAATATGTAACCGACGAATATTAACAGCGAAGCTCGATAGAGTCAATATATTTTTTTAATTGACAATTAATTTTTATTTTATAAACAAAACTGTACCTCAAATCTTCGCAGCCCTTTTAGTGGTGACCCTGAGTTGCAAGCCTTTGCTAAATGATGACCCCAAGTGCGTACAATATGTTACTTTGTTTTATAAAGTCAGACAAATAAAAATAAACGCACAGCGACGGTCTAGATTGCCCAAACCTATTTAATAGGGACCCAAAAAAATGGAGAGCACGCCGCTTAAGATAAGAAATCCGATACTTTGTATCCCCGAAAAGGAAATAATCACCGAGACGCGGTTAACCCTAGCCAGGGGTCCAGTCCTTCCGACCGAGGCCGACGCAATCACCGGCTGGCCGTTACCCACCGGTGGAATGTGTTTCACTGAGGCCCACCGATTCAATTCCCGATACAAAACGTTTTATTCTTGGCCAAAGATGAGCCCTTGTTAAGGGCACAATTTCGCGGATGACGTGGGCTACTGAAAGGAAGACGTTTTGCGGTCGCGACCCTTACTATCGGCCTGCAATTCTGTCCCATCTCTATTGTCGTTGGAGCGATCAAGCGGACCATTTTATAATTGTGGCAATTGAAGAAATTATACTGGATTAAATTATACTCAGCCATGAGGCACCGGCAGAGTAGAATTGTACCTCCTACTATTTGTCTTAGAGGCGACTAAGTTATCAGAGTCGACACATGGCGGTATATCGATCCGGAAAAGTGCAGCCAAAATGCACATGGCGGGGGTGGGTAGCATCATCCCAGCGTGGCAATTATAGGCAAAAAATTTTCTTTTCTTGGAGAGGCCTATGTCTAGCAGCGAACTTTCAATGGCTGGTATGATGATGATGACGATAATACAGGAATTATATATCAATAAAATTTATACGTTGTATGTATAGCCGTTAGGTACCGGCGGGGTCGAATAGTAAGTCCTTCTGTACCAGGTGTCGTAAGAGGTGACTAGTGTACCAGAACCGACAAAAGACGGTATATCCATCCGAATCAGTGTTGCTCAAATGCACAGGGCGGGAATGGACAGCAGCACTCCCAACGCTAAATCTGCACTCCGGGATTTCCAACACGCTTGCCAAGCGCGACAATTATGGGTGAAACTCGCCCTTTCTTGGGAGGACATATTTCCAAATGTGTGTGTCTACCGACTGATGTAATTAACGTTTTAATAACGGTCATCATCATCATTATATCAGCGGTAAAACTTCCACTGCTGGGCGGATACCACCCCAATAAAAAGGGAACATACACATTATGCCAGAATACTGGTGCCCATCCTAGCCCTGTTGCATCTAAGCTACACTGATTCGGATGCCATCTGTCGGTTCTGGCTCCTTAGACGCCTCTTACGACACCTGTTACAATAGGAGGTACTATTCTACTCTGTCTGTACCACATAGCTACTAACAATAGTTTCTAGCTAATATTGTAAAATTTTGAAATAATGGACTGTAATGTAAAAGAATGACAATTGCATTTAAAACTTTCTCTCGATACACGCTTCGTATCACATGATCGTACCTTAGGCCAAGACATCCTCAAAGAAGCTACAAAACGACGAGGTGAAGCTGATGTCGGAACAGCAGATTATCGACGGCACATCG
Source organism: Heortia vitessoides (assembly GCA_020976665.1). NCBI lineage: Eukaryota > Metazoa > Arthropoda > Insecta > Lepidoptera > Crambidae > Heortia > Heortia vitessoides. The sequence goes on along the minus strand of JACJUM010003237.1, from coordinate 1,784,974 downwards.
TATAGTCTATAACGTCCCATTATCACAGCATTCAGTGTAGGATCTAAATTAAACAAACCGTGTACTTATTGCTAGAGTAGAAACAGGAAACAAGTCCACTAATAACAATTGGCAGCTGCCAAGTATCCAATGTCACAATGACAGTTGTCTTGTATACACTCATATTTGACTAGACGATGCCACCAACTTTGTCTGTGCAGGATTAGTATTGCGAGTAGCCTATTTTTGTCTCCAACCTCCCATCTATCTTTAAACATATAAAGTATGATTTCCTTTTTGATTTTTTAAATTTTAATGAACTATTTATTAAAATTGGTCAAGCATTTCAGTCATGCTTACAACTAATTTGGTGTCTAAATAGCACGTTCATAAAATAATAATAATTAATATAATAAATTAAATATATAAATTTACATGACATCTCATATGTTGACCTGACTTCAGGATGAGTAGCTTTAAAGCACGTCCTTAAATTTTCACATTGTTTTAGACGTTTCTGTTACCTTGCGGGAACCGTTCTTGGTGAGAGTAAACAGTGTAGAGATGCCGTTAAAAGAGTAGTTTTATTATGAGTAGGGATTGCATAAATGCGTAAGTCTTGATTAACCATTTAACTGAATCATCTGTTTTTATATTGCAATAATATTTTATATCGATCAGTTTCATTAATTTACATGTATTTTTGTTATTCTCTTTATTTTGTTGCATTACTTCTTTGTCATATGTCGACGAATTCATCATTTGTTTTCTTTCATTCAATTTATAATTTAATTAACAATATCGGATGATGGGTCTCAATTTCAATTACTCACTTAACACAAGCCGAACTAATCTTATCAAAGACTAGCGCCTAATGTTTTTTTAATATTATAAATATTCTTACAAAACTACTCTTTTAACGTTTTAGAACTCTGTTGTAATAAGTTAAATAAACCGCGTTTTAAAGCCGTTAAAAATGTGTTTTATTGTGAGCGCGTAAAAATATTATGTCATGTTGTATTTCAATACATTTTAAAGACAATGCCACCTTTATGGTCAGCCTAAATGAACTTAAGACCCAGGACCATTGGTAAGAGCTGCGGTAGTCGTGAAGGAAATAAGGGCCCGCTCGGGTCCGATACCGCCGCAGAAAACATTCGGCCTGATTGGCTCCACTTGACCCCGGGACGCGAATTGACCACACAACATGTGTATATAAATAATGAAATAACATACCAACATACCAAATAATATAGAGTATTTTATTATCTGGCAGCAGCATTAACAGCTGTTATTTATTCTTCCTACTTACATTATTTATTTTAATGAATCAATCCTATGTGAGCATATATTCATCAACCAACCAAGTCAATTAGCGCACAGCCCGGCATGATAGTAAGCGTCACAGCAGTCCAAATACACACGTGATATCACCAGTACACAACTGTCACATTACGTAGTAATTTCACTCCCTTTCTTGCCCTTCAAACCGCAATGCAAATATGCTATTTGGTGTATGAAGTCTGCCTCATGTACATATCATTTTAAGATATGATACGATTTGTGTTTTATGTACATTGAAGTAAAAATCAGTAGATAAAACTGTGATCTTTTGTTTACCCTACGATTTGTATTGTTTAAAGTTTAAAAAAAGATGTTCATCATTATCACAGCAGCATTAAGACGGTTAGACGGGAGCAGCCCCTGCTGCCTATCCCCGCCCTGTTGCATTTGAGCTACACTGTTACGGGTGGATATACCGCCATCTGTCCGTTCCGGTACCTCAGTCGCCTCTTACGACCCCTGCACAGGAAGAGGAACTATTCTACTCTGCCTATATACCCTACGTTAATGTTAATAAGATTTTAGTGACAAACAATTTTAATGAACACAACTACTAACCTCTATATCTTATAAGATCTTAAATAATCTAATCGTATAAATATTTAACGAACATAAAAATGTAAAAATACACCGAGTCCCGAAGGCGATATATATAAGACGTTTTATTAAGTGATCTTCACGCAAAAATGTTATATAAAGTATTATTTTAATTCAATAAGAAAGAAGTTAGATGTTTCAAATAAATCACACATGAAGAGAATTGAAGAAGACCGAGAAATATTTTTATGTTGTTGTCCGTCGGCCGATGGTGCGTTAAGGTTATGAATGGAGACAACGCGCCAGCTTGCGCAGTGAAGTATGTCTTGTCTAGAACCTCAGGTTCGATCTGGATATAGCTCGTATATAGATGGTCTTATTGTAAATCACTTGACAATACCTAAGCAGCAGTGAACTTCCTACAGCTGATATCATGATGGTGATGACTACTTGTGTTTCCATGTGTCTGTAATCTTAAAGTTCTAATAGTAGGTTTATTACTGAAGAGAGTTTAAAGCCAAGCGTCAATATACATATGGGCACTGTTTAAATACTCTGTCGGGACAGACATTTCCCCAGACTCCAATTGGTCTATAGCGGTTTGGAAAATGTATTACGAGATGGAAATAAATGAAGCTACCCTTTTAACGGCTTTAAAACATAGTTAACTTAACTTCTTACATTTTTTATTTGACAACAAGAAAACAACTTCAAGATTTTATCCCTTCAGACAGGAGCACAGCTATGCGAACATCACTATTTGGCGGTAGAAATAGGAGAGAGGGAGATCTGCTTAATGCATATATGACATCTTTGAAAATTTGTTTTAAAAAAAAATTGTGTAAAACCTTTCTGAATTTATTCGGATATTAATTGTGGTTAGCAATTGTTACCGGACATTGAAAGGCTAACCAATTAGTAACTGTAATTCTGAGTTAATTTTAAACTAACAATACGCTTATGTTCTTCCACAGATATATTCTACTCATGGAAACAATCTTATCATTTCTATACGATATACATATCTATTACAGGATAATCTTATATGTATTTGTCGGCTATTTTGATATTCTTTATAGTAATGATACAAATTAAGCCAAATATACATGTGTTCCAAACCAATACTGAATAAGTTTAAAGTATATCAGTTATCAAATCAACAGTCAACAGATGCCCAACATTTTAATAAGTGGTAGCGATTCTTTTCCATTTTAATTTCGTTCACTGTATTTATCTACTGAGAATAACGCTTCCGAACTGTAAAATAATTAGCACTCACAGCAATCCCGGCCGGCTTATGAGAAAACTTCGGAGCACCTCTCCGGAACGCAAACAATGGTGGAAGGTTTAGCTAACGCTAGATTCTCACCAGGAGGACTCGCCAACATTTTCTAATTGTTTCTAAAGAACACTGGATCCGTTTTTGTTCGCAAACGTACGAACCTGGTTCGCAAACAATCGCTGCGTTACGTAAACTCACGTTCATCATTGAAAATGGATCGACACGTAACGTCTTATTCAACTCGCCTCTTTCGACAAATCTGTTTCAAATGGATCTCCTAAAGGCGTTCTCAGTGATTTCTAATTGGACCGATGGTATGCGGCTTCTAACCAGCACGATCTTGCGTAGCGTCTTACGCTGCGATTGCTAATGAGTGGTCTCTATTCAAGAATCTTACGCCTCCATCGGCAGTTAGTACTCAGTGCCTTCCCAATGCCACTTCAATTTTCTAATCCGCCGGACTATGTTGGTGAATTTGTTTTTCGGTTCTCCTTATTTCCTATTCAATCGTGCAATGAAATTCCGTGAACTGCCCTCATTATAACTCGTTGGACTATTTTGGCTAATAAGACCTTTAGTTAAAGTACAGTACATTATTCTCGTAAAATAGATAATTCTTGTCAATATTTCTCCTCGATATTTCTATACCAATAAACAGGACTGAATTTACTTTATTTAAGTATACACTTTGTTGGTTGTTGTTAAATAAATGGAAGACTATTTGAAATCACCCTATAATTATTACATTTAATTGTCACCCAATTTACACTGGCTTTCAACCGGAAGGGTTGTATTCCAACAAAACATAATTGTCCGTCTCTCTGTCTATCTGTTGGTTTTTTCAATCTGTTTTTTTAGTTAAATATTTGAATAGGTCTTTATTAAAAATTGATCAATCATTGCTTCATGAATATATTAGGTCCTTACGTTATTATGAAATTGGCATTTTGTATGGGAGGAATATGAAGGCTTTTTCTAATGTATTTAAATAATCAAAGTATGCACTATTGTTATCCATGCACATTGATCCCTCTACTAAAAAATCCAATGAGGCAAGACATTTTTCCCTTGTAAAAAGTTGTAAGCGATTGACCAATCTGGGTTTTTTAGTAGCTAGTTCTTACTTCATGATTTGCAGTTCCTGGCAATAGATATCTTGAGGCCAGATTTTAGAAAGCTTTAACATTAATTCTTTATTTAAATCACTTTATTAAAAACTTATTTAAAGGAATTTAATTTTATAAATTGCCAACCATCTCTTTGACTATCAGGAATCAAACAGTGAATAGTTAAAAGCCATACGTCATTTTCGCTCCAACAACTAGCTAATGAGAGCTAAGTTAATTGAAATGGCCCATCGGTAATAGCTGCTATCACAATGAGCTATTCATTTCATATGCAAAACCACCTTTCAGGGGTGTGATTGTGTTAAATACGTAGTGTATTTTATGGTTGCGTCGTTTTCAAAATGTAGTAGTGCTATTTAGCCTCACAGTATCGTTATTTAGCTTTATGCTAGCTACAGACCTGATGTGTGACCCAGGGCAAATATTTAAATGATGCACATTTGTGTTTGTTCTGAGCCTGGGTGTTAAATATATGTATTTTAGGTATTATATTTATGATTTCTCTGTTATCAGATGTCCATAATGCAAGTGCTCTAAGTGACTTGCTTTTAAATGTATATTTACCGCCCCGGCTTCACACGGGAACAATGAGGATTAAAAATAGTTATTGTTGGTTATCCCTAGGCGATGGACTTACACCACCAGGGTTTTTGCAGACCTTTTTATGTCTTATATTAATAATGTGACTAAAGTATTTTATAAAATACTTTAATCACATTATTTTACATTTAGATCTTCAAAGCATGCTAACACTAAACCTTTTAAAATTAAAAACAATAAAATTTGACGGTATTTTCTTTTCTACAAAATAAATTTAACTTATACTTAAGCCTCAACAGCACGTTGTAGTTATGCTATTAAATTGAAGCTTATATGACACATTTGTTGACAGGTTTAACATAGCAGCGCCATCTATTGATTACTTATTAAATCCAGTCAACAGATACCGCCATCTGTTAAAATCGTTCACAGATAATTGTGAATTAATTCAAACAAATATGTAGTTAATAAATAATTAGCAATAAAATAATATTGTGGCTATAAATTAAGATGTACGCTGTTCTATCTTTCAAGTTAGATCAAAATGCACTCGGTTTGTAATTTAATATAATATCGGATAAATAGTTTAGGAGTCCATCGCGGACAAACAACGTGATTTATATATATTAAAATTGTACTTTAATTGTGATTTTTTTTATCTGATGTTCGTAACACCAGCGGTTTAAGAGACTTATCTCAAAATCAGGACAGTCATATACTGTCCTGATTTTGATTGAGTTATGTGAGTTTATTATTATAGTTAGCCCAATTTAACTTATTATATCATTTATTTAACATATTATATCATTACAGAAGAGAGTCTTGTGATTTTTAGGTTACAGGAGTTCTTGTAATAGGTTTTCTTGAGTTAATTATATTTTGAGTTTCAGTATACTTTGTTACTTATTATGAAGACTATATAGAATGTTATTTTGACGATAGAGCGTTAATAGACCCGCGGTTTTAGATTGCACCGGGACCACGTTTCTCACTCGAGGGCGTCTCGTGAGTCACGAAAAATTATGAGATGTTGTGTCACATTAAACCAACTATTTCAGAATAATTTGTAAAACTAAAGTATTTTATGTACTCTTATTGAATGCAAAAAAAGAATATGATTGTATAGAGAAAAATCAAACACCACCTCAACCATGCTATACTAGTTCGTTCTTACACAACAATTCTAACGTATTGGAATTTTTACTGATACTAAACTCCAAAAATTGTACCTCCCACAGCACCCGGTGTCAGATGGAGGTATATTCATCCGAAGGAGGGCAGCTCAAATGCACAAGGCGGGGATGGGCAGCGGCATCCCCGTCGTGGAAGCTGTGCTCAGCAAGTGCCAACACGCTCGCTCAGCGTGGCAATTATGGGCCAAAAGCCTCCTCGGAGAGGCCTATGTCCAGCAATAGACGCCCAATTACTAGCATAATGACAGAACAGGGAATTCGGAGCTGCTGCTAATCACCGACCGGTACATTTGAGCTGCACACGTTTCGGATAGATATACCGCCATCTGTTGGTACAACGCGAGGTACTTTTCTATTCTGCCAGTGTTTGTCCGGATTAAACTTCTGTGGAAGAACCGAGTTCTTCTTCTTCTTTAGAACTTCAAGTTCTTTAGAACCGAGTTTAATAATATGCTCTCACAGAGCATCATTTTATTGTAGCAATTTTTTTATTAGAGGATGTCTGTCGAGTTAGCTAGTGTTCATATATATACTTAAAACTAGCGACACGTCCCGACTTTGCACGAGTGGATAATTATTTTAAACATTTGGGTTATATATATATATATATGAATTGGCTTAAACTGATCATAGTATTGAAAATCTTGTCCCCACGATCTAACCAAGTCATTCTATTGCAATATTTTCATACCTTGCATTAAATTATTTAAATTTTAGTAGGAATCCCTGAATTTTTCTTATTAATAATGTAGTTTATGTTACTCATAAATAATGTAGCATTCTTTTAGTGAAAAAATTATTAAAATCCGTTTAGTAGTTTTCGAGTTTATTAAACTCACTAAAATAAGTTTACTCTTTATAATATTTGTGTAGATAAATTCATGCAATGAAAATTGATATAAATCTGACAAACGTATCGGAAATTTCTTAATTTAGCACCGCCGTCATCGACATCCGAAATATCGAATGCAATAAATGGTGTGCGGGGTCCGTGGTGCGGAGTCGGACGATTCAATACAGGCCGCATCAAACGTGACGCGAATGCTTGCGCGGACGTCTCCCGCGCCACAGTCAATGACGCGTCTAGTAACGCGTTCTCAGCCGATAGCACCACTTTTATAAATACCTCAGTTAGCTCTATCACTCATCACCATCATCATATCAGCCATAAGACTTCCACTGCTAGACATAGGCCTCCTTAAGTCATCTGCAATAAGACCGATTGTATGCAGCCTGTGTTCACCGCGATCCTGCGGTTTTAGTCAAATCGTCGGTCCATCTTGCGGGTGGACGCCCTACGCTGCGCTTGCCGGTAGTAGTTGAAAGTCGTAGTCACCAATCCAGAACCTTAAGATTCCATCGGCAATCGGTTATGTGCCCTGCCCAAGTGCCCACTGCCACTCCAACTTACTAATCTGCAACGCAATATCGGTAACTTTGGTTCTGTAACGAATCATTCCTAATTCGATCGTGCAAATAAAAAAAGCTCGTATTTTTTTAGTTGGCTTAGAAGGCCAATTGTTCCTACCATTAGCCTTCTAAACCAACCGTATAGTACTTAGCTTGTAACCGTACCATTGACCTTCTAACTACCGTCCCGCTGTCATTGGTCATTGCTGGTACTTTAGTCTTATCAATGTTCATTCTGTTGAGGAACTCGATTGAGGTCTTGGAACATAGTGACATTTCACAATTTCATAAACATTCTTTTCTTAGAGCAATCCGCGGTCTCCAGCGAACTCATCAGCGGCTCATTCGGTCCTCTTTTATGCAAACTACAAAGTAACTCAAATTTAAAATATTCTTTATTCTAGTAAGACTATGACATGCATGATCGAATCGTAAAAAGTAAAAGGAAGTACTAGATTCCAATATATTTGTTACTGGTGACCCTGATGACCCCACAAGATCATAAAAGTCATCTATTGAATGTAAATTAGACTACCGGCACCAGATAAGTCTTCAAATTAAGTTCATTACACGAGCCACCAGAAAGAATCTTGAGAGAAATATTGGTATAAAAGTTTTATCATCTCTAAGGAATTGGTGTTAATAAAACCTAATCCTATCAACCCCTAACAAACCACTCGAGACGAGGCCAGGTCTCAGAGGCGCCCTTGAGTGACAGTTGTCGTCACATTACAATCCAGACACTAAAATCGCGGTTAAAGTCTAGTGACGCTGTGTCAGTAAGATATCTTGCTTTGTACTTACTCTCCATTAAATATATAATATAAACAGTAGAATAAACTGAAACTCCAAATAGACTTTATTTAAGAAAGAATTTTCGTAACCTCAAACGTCACAAATTTCCCTTCTCATAATACTGATAACCCTGATGACTTCAGAACACTTAAAATATATATCATTAAATTAGGCCAATTATAATTCACATTACATCTCAGACATTGATCTAATTGTGAGATAAGTGCCTTAAAGCAAGTGTTTTAGACAGACGAACATCAGACAACAGAGAAATCACAATTTCAATACTTAAATATGGATTAACAATTATTTATATAGATCCTGCAAAACTTAATTTTTTTTTTTGTTATAATCAATGTCTGCATATTTTAACATGGTACAAATAAAGAAGTATTAGCAACAGGACTAGATAATAAGAACCAATGAGGCTTTTACTTCGAAAGCTACTACATACGGCATTTGCATCTGACTTGGCACACTGCTACCAAACATTTACCGTGGCACGCTTGCCGGCGCCCTATATCCTTGTTTACTTTGCAAAACCTCAGAGGTCCAGCCAAATTGAGAAACGCAAGGACCGTACAGCTTATTGAAAAGTGGGACCCGGATATACAGTGCGGGTTGGCGGTATAATTTAATGGGATACGCGGATAAAATATATCCGGCTTTGATAAAACTGCGTGAGTTATTTGTGTTGGCCCGGATGTCGGCAGAAGTGGAATCCTGCAGGCACGCCATCTGGTGATTGAAAATAATAATAACAATACATATATATATACACTACTCCAACAAACCGGTTCGAAGTTTCACCCAGTTCCATTAACCATGAGAATCATCATCAGACCCCAAGAAAAAAGGGACTTAGCCATAATTTTTGCGCTAGGCAAGCGTGTTGGCAATCGCTTTCGCAACGGGGTTGGTGCTGCCCATCCCTGCCTATTGCATTTGAGCTGCACTGCTACGAATGGATACCGTCATCTGTCAGTTCTTCTACTATAATCGCCTATTACGACACCTGTTACAGGAGGAGATTCTATTCCACTCTGCCGGTACCTCACGGCCAATAGAAAATATGAAAAAAATATATAGTTCATGTTATATAATGAAGTTTTTAAATAATTAAAGGGTTTATAAATCAGTCTGGCAGCTTTTAAATTTATTTGTTACCAACGTCTACAGTATTGTTGAAAACTTGTGAAATTGTTTTTATAAATAGCCTCCATTTATGTCGAACACAAAAACTGCAAAAAGGTAAAAAAGAATATTTTATTATGAGGTCTAGTTTTCCGTAAGGTATCGGCAGAGTGGAATAGTACCCTCTATACCAGGTATCGTAAAGATGACTAAGGTAACTGAACCGACAGGTGGCGTTATATCTTTCAGAACAGTGTAGCTCAAATGTTTGATATAGACTATTCACCAAGATAACCCTTGAGTTGCACCAAAACTCTTCCTATATACGATAATATTCATGAGGAAAACCCTTGCCACTTTTACCACACCTTGTTGAAATCAACTATTTTTTAATGACACGTAGTGATTGCGTCCCAGCATTCGTGATGAGAAGATATAATGAGAGAGGCAGTTAGCCCCGCCGCCAATTAGCGGTCGTTAGCAGCCGGCTGCGGCATCCCCGTCTAATATCACATCAATTAGCCCTCATCCTACATTGTTAGGTTTTACATTTTCTTTTATATGAGTCATGTGCTCTTGTCCCGCTTTAGGTAATCCTTGCTTCGACATTTTCTCTGAGATGTCCGATAGTCATTTGTTTTCTAAAGTTAAACCTTTATTCGTGTTGGTAAATTTCAGAGATGGTATCGTAAGTGGCACCTCTTTATTTAAATATATAAGTGGCACTTCCCACGGGGTTGAGAGATAATTGAGAGATACGTGGGACACTCATTTCCCATGAGGTTGAGACATTTGATCTACAGTTAATCTACACCATCTTAACATACTTCTCTCGCTGTCTTTACTCGAGTCAGTCCTTTCATACACGCTTGTTTATTGCAGGTACTTCTGATCTAGCCTTTTTGAATATGTCTTCTACCTGGTCTAGGGCTATTCACTTAGGTTATCCGATACTTACTTTTTAACTTACTTCAGCTTTATATATTCGTGCAGACTTTCTACTTCCTGCCACCATTTCTTAGCCTTTTTCACATTTTTGACCGTTTCAACAACTCTTTCTATTATTGTCACAACTTCATTTTTTATAGCACATCGATCTCTTATCATATCATTATATTCTTTAATCTACGCATGCTTGCCGGTTAGTTAGTCGACCTTTGCTCTCCGTGTCGATTCTACGCTAATTTCGTTACAGAAATACACACACGAGAGTTAGAAAAAGGGAATGCATTTAGCATTGTTTCTATAAAATTGACAGCACGTTTCTGATTATTCTACTCATATGTTAAAAAAAAATTCTAGAAATCGTTTCTTCATCGATTTTATTAGCTACAAATATGTATAGTTCGGAGCATTGAAAAGCTACAGCAGAATTCTAGAATAAAATTAACCAACCAATCACATAAGCTTAAAAGTGTTCCAGACTGCAATGCAGAAGCATACTTCGTGGCCAAACGGCTACAGGTGAATCCATATAAATCGATAAAATATTAAAAACCAATCTGAAACTCAACGTTCTGCTGCAGTAAAGATCACACAAGATCAATAATCGATTGAGACTAAAAGATTTGGAAAATTGGTTTTGTAATATCTACAACCAATAGAAGGTACAAAGTGAAACAGTAACAATTATTATTAATATTTTTAATTTAATCTAACAACACTCTCCAGCTAGGTCCGGGTATGAAGAAAAAAAAATCATTGATTTTTTATTCCTTTGAAACTTTTCCGTACAAAACATGTCCTGACTTACAAATATATATACATTTTGATATGTCATTTTCTAATTTTTATACAGTAAATCCAGGTATTATTAAACTAGTTGGGTAGTTTTGATTTATCCTTTTTTTAGAATAAATATGAAAATCTACAAATTATTGGTTTAGATTGCAATTGCAATCGATTTTAATCGATTGCAAAACCTATTTGCATAATACTAATCCTCCTAATCCTAATCATAATCTCGGCAAAATTCGTTTTATAATCTAGAAAAAAGTAATTTCAAGTTTCCCTAATAGTTCAAAGTTTCCAGAATTTTCTGTACATGATTAAGTTAAATTTACTTAATCACAAGCGAATTGTACACTATATAGTATAGTTATAGCTAAATACCGCCAATAGAAACTTTTTGAACATCGAAAAATCACAACCTAAAATCTTACTTTAAAAAAAAAGTAAGAAACCAAACGAATGAGTTCGAAAGGTCCTACGATGCAAAGGCATAGTTCATATTCTGCCAATGGCGCGCGATCGCCAGCACGTCGCCGCCGCTTGAAACTAAGCTGCATTGAATTAGGAGCATCGCCGTCGGATTCAGCGAGGATTACAAGCGTCACTATTGGAATCGATTTAGTTTTCAGTCAAGGATATAAATTCAATTTGTGGCTGAAAGATTACAGCCGTACTGTTTCTCTTCTTACTTTCGACTCTAACGTTCGGCTGTTTTTGGATTTCATTATTGAAAGTTGACTGACGTGGAACCATGTTTTCTTTTTAGAGGTGAAAATTGTTATTAAAATTTAATCCGAATAAAAAACAAATTACTAAATAATATTCTAGTCATCATACCAGCCATTGTAAGTCAACTGCTGGATATAGGCCTCCCCAAAAAGGTAGGATTTGCCTTTAATTGCCGCGCTGGGCAAAACGTGTTGGTAATCGCACAGCGTAGCTTTTGCGATGGGGATGCTGCTGCCCATCCCCACCCTGCGCATTTCACCTACCCTTGTTTTCGGATGAATATACCTCAGTCGCCTCTCACGACTCGTGGTACAGGGGAGCTATTATTCTACTCTGCCCACACCCTACTGTAAGTACATTACTTGCAGTGGGATGCAGTATGTAGGCAGTAATCATACCCTCACCCTCGCTGTAAGGCAAAGAAACACACAAGCATAGGGTGACTCATTATTAAGCGGCCTAGCCTCTTTATCCCGGAGACACTGGAACTGATCTCAGAGACAGCGAACGTTAAGCTTGTAAAAAAAGTCCCTGCAATGATGTTCCTAAATCTGCTGATGATTCTCACCTGGTTCATTCAGATCTGAAGCTGCCAAGTTTCACATAGACACTTTTTTAACTATCTTGAAATAGTTAGTAATAGGCTCTCAGGCAAAGTGGAATTGCGCGGCTTCTTGATTTTCTTATGATTTTGACTACTGTACTGATCAAATCAAAATATTCATTCGTCCATTAGTCATACGTCCACGGTTTGGATTCTACCTTGAAAGTAAGATTCAAATAAACTTAAAGATGATACTCTTCCCCCCCCCCCCCCCCGTAGTGTAATTTCCTGACTAATGTATCAAGGCGCACACAATCAAATGCTTTGGAAAAATCATAAAAGATTCCTAAAGCGTCTTGTAAATCCTCCCAGGCTTCAAAAATATTTTTTATAAGCTCAACACCGGCACCAGTCCAAACCAAATTGTTTATTGTGTATTAAATTATTACTTTAAAACTAAACCCGTAATTGTAGTAAAATTAATTTCTCAAATACTTTGTCTAAAAGTGGATAGTACAAAAATAGGTCTGAAATTTGTAGGGTACTCAGAAGTACTACCAGATATAATTAAAGGAATTATTATACTCGGTTCATCAAATCAGACTACACACCACAGTCCACGCATATGTTAAATATTGTCGCTAGGTCGTTTGCTATCACTTCTACTAACAGATAACCCTTCATAGATCATTAGTTTTTATCATATTAATTTATTTAAATGTCTTAATAATGTCAATTGGTGTAACATGCTTAAGATTTAAATCTATGTTACACTGCGGCACGTTATAATTAAGCAACGCAACAGCGGACAAGGCAGAGGAGGAGTAAAAAATTCTCAAATTCAGTAGCAACTTCATACCTTGATTTTATTAATTTGTCTTCAATTTGAACAATTTGAAGTTTAAAGTCACAATCTGTGTTTGTAAATCTAGTAGTTTCCTCATTGTTATATTCAAAGTTGTTTTAATTATACTACTAATGTTTTTGATTATAGTACTCAAAAAGTTACTTTTTGATTTCAGGCAGTCTGCTTTAAATTGTTTAGAATATTGTTTAACATATTCTTTGAACTCATCACTCACATTATACCGCCGCTCCTCATAAGGTTTATACAATATTTTTCTGTTTATATGAACTTTATGAGGAGTTGCCATGCGCTAAAAATTTATACATTTGTAACTGTTACCATTTTATTATAATATTCTTATTTACAGCCTTCAATTGCATTAATTGACCAAAATGGTCTGATAAAATTCACTTATTACAATTTAATTAATCTAAGCAGATGTTACTGGCACCTGTGATTTTCGTAGGCTTCATAAACAAATAACTGAGATTAGATGTTTTATATAAACTATTGAACCCCACACTTGCAGAATAGTTTTCTAAAATATTAATATTAAGATCTCTTTTCTACACACTACAACTGTTTTCTACTATGGGAAAATTTGAACAATTTATTCCCTATTTGCATTTCAAAAACATCAAAATAACTCAAGGGTGGCCTGTATACACGTACAACAATGAACTTCTCTAACTCCACTGCAGATATTTCTATTGTCCGTTCTACAGAGAGACTTACAATATCTCTACGTTCTCCAAATTTTGTCATTTTATTTAAAATTATTAATGAGCCACCATTTATTGAATTAACTCTGCAGATCGAACTACCAATCTGGTAATAGAATAGTCCGGAACAAAAGAAAAACAAGAATCTTAATTATTTATTTAGACAACAATGTCTTCTACATTGTTACTCTAAGTCTTGACGTCTACAAGTTAAAATAGTTTGTTAATTTCACTAATAATCGAATAGTTCTTGCATACATTACTGAGAGATTACTTGAGACGTGTATCGACAATTTATCCTCCGTTGTCCTCCGATTTGGTATGAACAATATTAAATCCAACTTGCGAGGGCATTTACGCTCAAACTTTGCGACATGAATGCCAGAGCGGAACAGGCGCACGCTGAATGAACTTTTGTCCAACTCATTTCAATTGGTCTCAGTTCTCACAGGTCCGGCACACGTCGCGTCGCCCCGAAACAAAGCTGCGGCGAGCCACCGTCCGCCGTCAGATCGCCGCGGTATTGAAATCAGCGCTACTATTACTGACGCTAATGTACTTACTGTACAGTCTGCTATTTACGCTTTGAAATTAGGTTCATTAAGGTATCCCTATTGGATACCGGCTGAGTAGAATTGTACTTCTTGTGCCAGGTGTTGTTGGCGATTTAGGTACCAGAACCGATAAATGGTATATCCACCTGGAAGGACGTAGCTTAAATACAACTGGGAGGGGATGGGCAACAGCACTTCCGAATGTTCTAGGAATGGCCAGCATAACTGCCCAGCGCGGTAATTATTGGCAAAACAAATATTATTTCTTAGGAAAGCCTATGTCCAGCAGTGTGCGGCCTGCGGCTGCTATAAATTTATATTATTACTGCAGTCTATAGACGCTCGTGCTATCACAAGGATATCACTAGCGTGTCGCCAATCCTGTGAACTAAAAATACTATGTCACATTTACCCAGTATTTTCACCGCCTCATGTTCCTTCAAATAAGAACAGAGCAATTCGAAAACAGCTATTTGGCGTTATAAATAAATGAGAGTGAGGTACCAATGCTGATGAATTTGTAAGAGGTCTACCTCATATTTTGGGTCTGGGTATTAAAAATACGTTTTCAAGTATTACATTTTTGTGATAACCCTGTTATCTGATATTCGTAATACAAGAACTTAAGCGACTAACTTAGGCGGTAAAAATAGGTGATAGTGAGGTACCAATAGAGTCGGCCTTTGTATTTGCACAAAACATAGTTTAAATAATATCAAAAAGTAATTAAAGGAGCTCATGTTTCACTTTTTAAATTGCATGCAAATCATGAACAACAATAATAAAAAAATTACAGAACATTTCATACTGTGATTTGACAGGAGATAAATCGCTTAAACCTAACTATTATTACGGACTTTAATACTTTTTCTCAATAAATTCTTACAGTATGACAATGATAATGAAGGAATTATAGATAGTTACCTAAAATTTATTGCTTATAATGATTAAAATCTAGTACGAGTATTTAGATAAGTGATTTGATTTTCAAAGTTATTTCAATAAAATGTTATATCTAAAAGGAGAACCTGACTGACTGACTGACTATCATCGCAAGGGGTTAAGCTATAAGGGCAAAAATCAATCAATAACAGCGGAGTACAATTGATATTAGATTTGTCTTTGACTTAAACTAAATGCGGGTGAAACCGCAGGAAGTAAATTTAAACGAAAATTATAATAATAATAAATTCTCACAACATCTAATACATTGACCTGACTCCATGGTAAGTCGCTTAAAGCACTTGTGTTGCCGATGCCAGACAACAGAGGAATCAAAAATATATTTTTTAAATATATTTATTTAACACTCAGACACAGAACAAACATAAATATCATCATACAAATATTTGCTCTGGGTGGGAATCGAACTAACGACTCCTGGCGCACAAGATAGGACTTCTCCATCTGCGCCGTCGAGCACGTCGAGCAAATTAAAGCTCTATTTTTGTACAGTATTTAATATAAGTGATATTTTACCGCATTGTCTGGTTTTAATAAACAGTTTAAAGAATAGAATAGTACCTCCCCCTTTATCAGGTGTCGTAAAAGGCGACTGAGGTACCGGAACCAGTAGATGGCGATATATTTTTGCGTAACAGTGTTGCTCAAATGCATTGGGTGGGTAGCAACATCCCCGTCGCGGGACTACACTCTGCGATTGACAACACGCTGGCCCAGCGCGGCAATCCCCCCTTTATTGGGGAGGCTCTGGCTGGCTGTTATGATGATAATGATGAATTGTCGTAGGATGCCTAATTAGGTCAAGCGGTTTGTATGAGGTTTAGTACTGTAAAATGCTACCTTTTTGGATCCCTTTCCTTTCTTGGTTCTTTCATCATACCAGCCATTAGAAGTCCACTGTTGGGCATAGACCTCCCCAAGATAGGGGAAATTTAGTCAAGACTGCCGTGCTGAGCTAGCGTGTTGGCAATCGCAGAGCGTAGCTTCGCGACGAGCAACACTGTTACGCAAGAAAATATCGCCATCTTCTGGATCTGGTACTTTAGACGCCTCCTATGATACCAAGTGAACGGGGAGATACTATTCTACTCTGCCGGTTATATACGAATAGATATTCTATGATAAGGGCCATGAAAATGTTATTATATGTTGACAAAACATGATCGAGATACGAGTATTACTTAATCAGTGTGTACGGAATCTCCATTTCCCCATTTTGGGGAATAAAATTGGTAATTAACTGATCTACATTGTGGTTTTACAACCTCTGTTTTTAAAAATCGTGAAAAATTTATATACGTGCTATCTATCCTGCCCACTGCGAATGCGACTTGTAAATCCACTAGGCTACGTCGGTGATAAAAAAAATCATCGATGAATTATGCAACAAAACTGGGCCCGACCGGGATTTGAACCCGGGACCTCTCACACCCAAAGCGAGAATCATACCACTAGACCATCGAGCCGTTACAAGTGAACCTCCAAGTTTTAAACTTAACACCAAAATCAAACAAAATAAACGAACAGCTGTGTAAATACGACCCATGCCTTCGTCTGTGTACATATTATTGCGAAATGAAAGCCTTACTTGCCGTTTTGATGTGTGTACTATATATTCAAAATTTGATAGCAAAGTAAGCAAAGGTCCATATGGTTGTTAGCATCATCGTATCCCCGATCAAAATAGTATAAAGTAAGTATAGTAGCTATTTTTCACAGTCAAATAGCAGTGTTCGTATTGCTGTGTTCCGAGTTGAAGGATACGGGAGTTTGAGAGGTATATTATTGAATAGTGTGATACATGTGATAAGAGATTCAGTGGTGTAAAAGGAATTGTTGTAAAAACAATAGAGAAAGGAATGTTGAGATGAAATGATAGTAGATTGCTGCACAAATATATATAACAGAAGTGAATGGAAGAGTTGGTATAGGACGACTGAGGCAAAGATATCTTAAACAGGTAGAAGAGGTAATAAAAAAGGGCCAGGTCGGAAGTACCAAGAATAAACGAGCGTGTATGAAAGGACTAATGCGTGAAAGGGAAGCGAGATTATGCCAAGATCATTACAAGTGGAGACCCATACCCTGATGGGACACAGGCGTGATGTATGTATAAAATATTGGGTAATGTGAGTCACAAGGTTGGCAACGCGCTAGTGATATCCATGTGATAAGCGTCTATAGGCTGCGGTGACGCTTACTATTATGCGGACGCTAGTTTGTCTATCAGGTTTTTAAAATAATGTTTTTTTTTTATTAAATCAGCGTATATTCTTAAAGAAACAACAATATTGTTAGTCTTCTATGAGACATGTAAATAAGAACATCTACTGAGTGCATTTAAAAATCACTTTTACTACAATAATAATAAGCAAGTGAATCCCTGGTCCGCCTTATAAATGAGATAATAAATTTCACGTATCCCACAGTTTTTCCACAGGGCGAGCATTTTTAATTTGCCAAGCTCAGGTGCGAGCGCGAGAGAACACAAACGCTCGCCTAATTAGTAGCCGCGGCCTAATATTTCAATGGCTCTACTTTTTCTCGCTCTCCTTTGTCTTGGGACACTTTACAACACTCTTTTAATATAATGGATAATATTATTATATGGTTCGTAATAAAACCTACCTATTTCAATGGCGGTTAATTTTACTTTTTACACTTTTTAATAAACGTGTCGGTTACGTTGCAGCAATAAAATAAACCGCTATTTAAATCCTTTACTTTTATTATGAGCAGTGAATGTGTAAATATTAGAAAAAAACATTTTGTATAGTTCTTTATAATTTTATTTCCACTAGCTATGCCCGTAACTTTGTCCGCATTCTTACATTATTTTTACGTAACTTGAACAAAGTGTCGTAAAACGTATATTTTTTCTCGTATTTGCCAAATTTTTTATTGATGCTCCACTCCTTATTAGTCATAGCGCGATGTGATATAATTAAGATACTCTTTATTATACCAGCTAACTGTCAGTTAAAGTCCCATCCAAATCGGTTTAGCCGTTTCAGAGATTACCTCAAAAAAACAGACCGATCGAAAAAGAAATATAGAAACAAAATGTTATATGTTTCATGTATACATCCTTATGCTTTCATTAGAAAGCAGTTATTTGATATACAAACAGATACTGAAATTTTTTATACGTATTGATTAGTCCTACATTTTTTAAACCTTTAGCCCTAGCATAAACCCAACCAGATTGATTTACCGAGAGGTGTAAAGTTCTGACAGTAAGACAACACAATCTCCATACACTAATGAAGCAAAATAACATAACCCCAAATAATAAAAAATACCGGAATAAACGTACTACTGTTAGCGTTTTGTAAACTTCCGAAATGTTCCACTGCTTTTGCAAAACGGCAGGACTAAATATCTGTACAACAGAATAAATAAAAAAAAATTATCCATTATCACTCAGAGAGGCTAAAGTCAAGGTGAGTAAATGGTTTCTAACCCTTAACTACGAAAAAACAGAGTCTTTATTGTACGACTAAACTTGTGTTATTAATTTTAAAATATTTATTGGTTATATTGTTAACATAAAGTTAGCAATTCCACTTCATTTAAGGAGGTCACTGACCTCTGTAACACAGGTGATAAACCTAATATAGGGGTCAGGGACTTCATCACAACTATGTACCATTTTATGTGACAACAAAATATTATTATTATTTATAAACATTAACGCACTCAAGTGAGAGATGTAGTAAAAGTATTTATACTTGTACTTGAGTTGTTTTAATCCAACCTTTACATGTGATTTTTCTATTTAAAGAGAGAAAACCGAATGTTCCCGTATGCAAAACGAGGTTAAAAAGAATATTTTATCGTTCGCATAGATGAAGCATGCGCTTAACAAATGTTTGCTTAGGGTTCCTTGTCATTGCTACATTATTTTATATACGAAGGGCCAGGTCAGAAGTGCTAAGAATAAATAAATGTGTGTAAAAGGACTAATGAGAGTAAGGGAAGCAAGAGACTGATTCGGATTGATATATTGCTATCTGTTGGTCTCGGTACCTCAGTCGCCCCTTACGACATCGGGATATACCCGATATAGTAAGGGGCGACGGTGATTCCCCATGTGGGGAAGTACAATTCTTCTCTGCCGGTACCACACGGCTTGTTTAGTACAGTTTGAATAGTTGGTAGAGTATAAGATTTTAATACTACACTTTTTAAAAATATAAATGCAAACGTGTGTCGGTTTGTCCACATGTTTGTCTGTCCAGTTAGGTAAGTTCAGTTTCTAAAAAGAGGTCGATTGCTGAATCCAACTTGGCTGGGGAGTGTTAAAAAAGACTGAAAACCTTCTCATCTGACATATCTCAGTATCCTAAGTGGAAACTTTTCGGCTTGCGGTAGTAAAACGTGGTTTCTCGCTGTAAGTCCAACGTGGAACGAAGAGGACAATGCTCAGTCTTCGCGCGATCAATTCAGGAACAAAAAGATCTGTACAATTTTGGAATTTTAAGTATCTGGAATGTAGTTCACATATCGGCAAGTGTAGCAAACAACATTCATCTACAACGTGGACTGACGTACTAATTAGATCCGTGAGATCGCGCTGGGTACAGGCCGCATACAACCGGTCCTATTGGAAATCTCTTAGAGAAGCCTATACATACATTTTTTAATGAGACCAGGTTGGTAGATAAGCATACAGACCGCTTGACAATAGATGCTCGTAATAGCAGAAAGATATCACAAACGCGTTGCTAACTTGTAACTAGAAGATATTATGTCAAATCAAGATGTTATGTAAAGACATTACCCTTCAAGCAGGAACGCAGCAATGCGTATTTGTCAGAACAAAATAGGTAATATTGAGGTACCATACGATTTCTGTATAAGGACGTATGCATGAGGTATCATGTAAATCTGGCAGTGGACGTCCAACTGATGATATTAGATTTTCTCGCTCGTAACAATAAAAAAATCGTTTTACAGGAGCATTTAAATTAACTTTTAACTGCGAACGTATAAAGTTTACTTTCCCATTTACGATTTTGTGTACAACGATTTAGCCAAGAATGATTCGGCTAACATCTAAAGGTACATAGTGAAAGGGACAAAAAATACTTTTATAAAACATTGACTTTTAAACTGATAGTATTTATTGTTATATTTAATACAATTTAACGAAATAATTAGGAACAAACGTTCATAAAGTATAATACCATATAAAACGAACACAAACCTATCCTTTTCTAGCAGTACGTAGACTGATTCCCATCTAGAACTTCTCACTTGCACACCTTAACTGACTGCTCCGTAATTCTTCCCTGAGCAGTTCTTCAAAAATGGTCTTACATAACTTTACTGCTACAGTACAAGTACTTTTAAATAAACCCATATTGGTAAAGTCGCTGGAAGGGCTCATAAATATAAGGGTTAGAAATTTTAAATTATGAACAAGGGTTCCATTAATATATTTCCCTAAGAAGGTAAAACGGGCATAACTTATTGCGTATAACACTTTGTTGAATTTCTAAGTTATTCAAAAGAAATTCAATATGGAGATACATCTTCTAAAGTCATGAAGCACGCGTAAATATTTTTTCGGATTTCATCCCTTAAAGGAGGTGCAAAGTTAGTATGAACGTTTTCTGATTTTCTAAGTTTTTTAAAAATAAATAAGATAAAATCATAACTATATAACTATAACCAATAAAAGATTAAGCAAATTGACTGACTGACATATCAACGCAGGGCCTATACTATAAGGTCAGAAAAAAACAGTGTTACATAAATCCTTTATTGAAAAAGTTTTGGCTAAATAATATCACGCTAGGACTAATAACAACGTAGCATATATTTGCCGTGAGGTACCGGCAAAGTAGAATAGTACCTCTCTCTGTACCAGGTGTCGTAAAAGGCGACTGAGGTACCAGATCGACAGATAGCGGTATATCCATCCGAATCAGCGTAGCTTAATGCACAGGATGAGGATTGGCAGCAGCATCTCCGTCGCGAAAGCTGCGCTCTGTGATTGCCAACACGCTTGCGTAACGTAGCAATTATTGGCTGAATTCCCCATTTTTTGGGGAGGCCTATGTCCAGCAGTAGACTTCCAATAGCTGTAATGATGTTGACGATAAATTATACTAGGTTTGTTCTACCACTTCGCGGGCGTCACTGCCAATCAGTCAATCTATACTATAAAACGAAGTCGCTTTCCATTGTCCGTCCATGTATGCTTAGATCTTTAAAATACGCTACGGATTTTAGTACGGCTTTTTTAATAGATAGAATGATTCAAGAGAAAGGTTTATATGTATAATACATGCATAATATAGTAGAGAAACTATATTTAGAGTTTTCTAAAGTGATGTCGTAAATAAATATATTTTTTTGCGATTCCATCATAATCGTTAATCCTGGCGCCATAGATCAAAATACATATAAATGTACTTTGTAGCTTAAACACCATAATAATGGCTACAAAAAAGTCAGTGGTGGTGTATATCCATCTTTTAGGGATAACTCACTCACTCACACCATTTTTTATCCTCATTGCACCCGAGCGAAACCGAGGCAGGTCGCTAGTTAACAATTAAATTATGTATCTATAACTATGTTTGTACATTTTCTCGTTAAAAATCTCGTATATTCGTTAGAACAGCGCTCCCGGCCAAGTCTCACCCTTAACATTTTTTGTAACAAAACATATAATTTGGAATGCAAGACTTTTATTTCCCGGCTTTTTGTGTGCCAACATATTTTGCGGAACTCGTGAGGGCTGCATCCATTATGGTAATTAATGACGGAATAAAACCATATATTGACATATGTATATATTGCCACGCATTCGGTTATCGTTCGTTTGGATGGAACAGATATTTCCTTTTAATTACCATAGTTGTACATTGACAGTTAATTATTATAAGCAGTAATTAACATAACATAATTATGGTGCCGTGAGGTACCAGCAGAGCGGAATAGTACCTTCCCCTGTACCAGGTGTCGTAAAAGACAACTAAGGAACTGACAGATGGCGGTATATCCATCCAAAACATGGCAGCTCAAATGCACAGGCCGGAGATGGGCAGCAGTATCCCCGTCGCGAAGGCTGCGCTCTGCGATTGCCAACACGCTTGTCCAGTGCGGCAATTATGGGCAACATTGCCCCTTTCTTAGGGAGGCCTATGTCCAGCAGTGGACTTTCAAGGGCTGGTATGATGATGACGATGTTAATTATAGTTAAATTCGGGTTTTGAACACTTCGTTAATCTGAGCTTTGGATCACCCTTACGCAGGTGAATTTCAGGTGAAACCTCTCTTACTTAAATAATAAAAATGAATCGCAATGTTCACAACCTCCTAACAACTACACTAATTTGGATAATTATTTTGTTGTCGTGTTTGTAATTGGGGACATTGTTCGTCCGTACAGACTTTCCAAACTTGACGTGAGAACGTAGTGAGTGGAATTGTATGGAAATATTGTATTAACTAATAATTTTGTGCAAGTAGTACTATTTCGACGAACAAGCACACATTCCGCGTGATAGTAGATCTATCACACGTCTAGGATAGTAGTCACGACAGCCTATAGACACTTTTAATATCACAAGGATATCACTAGCGCATCGCCAAATTTGTGATTTGAAAATATTATGTCAAGTTACCCAGTGAATAAACTGCTTCTGTCACCCGTTAAGCTGTAACACAGCAATGCGATTACTGCTATCTGGCTATAGAATGAGGTACCAAGCAGGCGACCTTTGTTTGAGGTCTACCACATGTACATTTACTTTTTAATGAATCTATATTTATAAAACGGAAAATCTGGAAGGGCCTAAACTAGAAGGGTTGGAACTTTGAAATTTTGAACAGTGGTTCTAGTGGCTAAAAGACGCCCGTAATGTCACAAGGATATCACTAGCGCGTTGCTAACCTTGTGGCTTCACGTTATTATGTCACATTACTAAGTAATTTCACTACCGCACACCATTCAAACTAGATCACAGCAACATTGCTATTTGCCGGTGTGTCATCTTTGCACTTCATAAGGAATTCACGAAAAACTTGGACCTAAGAAAGATTGATTGTAACGATTTACACGTGCTTTAACAATAATCGGTATAAGTTATTTATATAAATAGTTCAACTATGTCCCGTTATATGACTTATCAGCCATAGGACATCCACTGGACGGACGTCGACGTATGTGGCCTGAGACCAGCGCCATCCTACGATTTTAGTCAGTTCGTCTGTCCAATTTGAAGGTGGGCGTTCTACTCTGCGCTTGCCAGTGCATAATCTCCATTCCAGGAACTTACGGTTTCATTTCCATTAGTTCTGCATACTAAGTGCCCTGCCCACTGCCACCACGCCTGCATTTTGACAATTAATTATAATTATACACATTTTGAGTGAAGCTTTTACTTGATCAATTGAAAGAGTATTAAAAATTTTAACAAGTAGACTGCAATTAGACACAGAATCCCGGATTGGATCTCTCTCATCTGCTAATTAGCTCAGGCCCGACTTGAGTGCACTCCTAGCCTCTACGGAGATATAAGTTTTAAGTTTTACAGGCGAAGTGCCTCATTTGCTTAATTCCACTGGATATTTTCCAATCGGGATTAAAATTTAAATGGCTGTTGAAATACTAAGATTCAACTCTTAATAAAGTTCCAAAGCCCGTCTAGTGATAGACTTTATCTAGTATTGCATTCTGCATAGACATATACTACATTTTTTATATTGACGAACACACATACCAACACACACATGCCAACCTTTTGACTAAAAGATGTTACAAATATGTGTTCCGTGTTTGGTTGTTAAATATGTATTTAAGTATTATATTTGTGAAAGCCTCTGTACCAGGTGTCGTAAGAGGCGACTGGGGTATCGGGACCGATAGATGGCGGTATAACCATCCGAAACAGCGCAACTTAAATACTACAGGGTGGGGATAGGCAGCAACATTCCCGTCGCGAAAGGCAATTATGGGAAAAATTCCCCCTATACTGGGGAGGCCTATATCCAACAGTGGACTTTCTATGGCTGATATGATGATGACGATATACGATTCCTTTGTTATCTGATGTCCGTAACACAAGGGCTTTAATCGACTTATTTCGGAGTCAGTCAGTGACATCTGATGTGAATTTATTTATAATACTTTATAGTAACAAACATACACGATTTAGCGTTACTTTACGTTTATTAATTAGTGATCCTTTACCATTATATAGCAATTTGCACGATACAAAGTAATAACTCATACCAATGTTTAAACGCAACATCGTATATTCTCTAAGCATCCATATTTTTAGTTAAAGCCCAGGTACAACGGAGAATTTCGCACTCTAAATTCAATACGGTAATACAGTAAATAAATAATAATCGTATGGCTCGAAGCCAGCCATACGAGTCCGCTGCGCAAAAATACAGGGAAATTTTCCCTAATCCGTCCGAGTCATTAGCTAGTCCATTCGTGCTAGAATAAAACAAGCCATTATGGTGTTAAATCTATCTTTGTGACATAAACGTAGCTAACATAAAGGTTATCCTTAGTTCATAATTTTCATATGAATTAATAAAACTGGTGGACAGACGATCTGGGCTTCACTTAGCTTTTATTTTTACGAAATTTTATATTTATATTCGGTAGGTCTGATGACAGGTTGATAGGTCTGTTTTCATACTCTAAAGTTATAAGTTTTATTTTCTTACGTAGCATTAAAAATACACAATAGGTGGCATAAAGAAAGACACAATACGTGGTACTAAGAAATATATAATACGAGGTATTAAAAAATACACAGTTAGTGACATCAAAAATACACAATACATGGCAATAAAAAATACACAATACGTGGCATTTAAAATACTCAATACGTAGTCTACGTCGGTAATTAAAGAAACACATCGATTAATCGTGGTAAAAATAGGGCCCGACCGGGATTTGAACCCGGGACCTCTCACACCCAAAGCGAGAATCATACCACTAGACCATCGAGCCGTTACAAGCGAACCTCCAAGATTAAAACTTAACTCCAAAATCAAACATTATTAACAAACAGCTGCGTAAATAAGCGACCCGTGTCGTCGTCTGTGTACATATTGTTGCGAAATGAAAGGGTGAGTGATATTTTCTTGGTTTTTTGGTAGTTTTACTCGTTCACACTGTTCCATATTTCATTTTCCAACAATAATGTATCAGCAAATCATCCAATTTGGGCAGGGCATTTGATACGCAGAATCGATGGCCGATGGATTCGTAAGGTTCTGAAATGGAGACCACGTACCGGCAACCGCAGCATAGGGCGTCCACCGGCAAGATGGACAGATAAATCTGAGTAAAACCGCAGGATTACGCTAAACACAGGCCGCATACAACCGGTCCTATTGGAGATTACTTGGTGAGGCTTATGTCCAGCAGTGGACGTCTTATGTCTGATATGATGATGATGATAATAATGATTTGAATGTTCACGAGATAATAATAATAATAATATACTCTTTATTGCACACCTATAAAAACAACACAAGAACATCACAAAAACATGGAATAGTAGGTACAAGAGGCGGCCTTATCGCTAAATGCAATTTCAAATATATGGTAAAAAATAAGGTTAAGATTATAAATAAGATTATGATTAAAATATAGATTTATTGTTGTATACGGTTTTCTTGCTTACAAAACCTGATTTCAACAAATAATATGTTTAACTTTATATTGTACTATTTTAGTCTAACAGCTGTAACTTTACTTATTAATTTTAAAATAAAATCATGTTAAAAAAATCTACGAACACTCAAACCAACATTTTCATGGCAATGCAAAGTAGTAGTGCAAACACGAAATCACTGCACTTTATCTCGATCGTTTGGATCTGAGAAGTAAATCCGATTGGAGCGGATATCCGCTTTTAAATATGGCTAGTTAGATTGCCGGCTGGAGGTAATTGGCAATTGGTTTAACGGCATCAGACTAGCGCCTAATATCGATTTCATTTGATATTGTAAATGAATTCCCGGCCTTTGAGCATTTATCCCGGCGCCGGCAAATGAACGATGCTGCGAGTTGATTTGCCATTTATACAAATCTCATTGTACTGTAAACTGTTCGGTGTTTTTTTAAATAAGACAAACAAGCATAAGCTCCGCGTGATAGTAAGAGTAATCGCAGCCTATGGACGCTCGTAATATCACAAAGATATCACTAGGGCTTTGCGAACCTTATGACTTATGTCACATTACCTAGTAATTTCACTGCCTATCTCACCCTTTAAGCCGGAACACAACAATGCGAAAATTGCTGGTTCATCACTTTCATCTATTTCTAGATGAAAGTGAGGTGAAGTGTGAGTACCAATGCACGATATTTTAATGAGGTCTACCTCTAATTAAGTAACTCATTGTTTGTCAAGGTAACGTAATAACCTATCCGGCTGAAGGAGGAAGAGGAATGAATGTCAGCGTCCATACCTTTAGGAATTATATCCAATACATGATAATAAATCTTCATCATCATTATCGCAGCAGCCGTTAAACGTCCACTGCTAGTCATAGTCCTCCCCAAGAAAGGGGGAATTTGTCTATAATTTCCGCGCAGGGCAAGCGTGATGGCAAACACAGAGCGAAACTTCGCCTCGGGAATGTTGCTGCCTATCTTGCCTTGTACACTATTCCAGATAGATGTACCGCCATCTGTCGGTTCTGGAACATCAGTCGCCTCTTACAACACCTGGTACAGGAGTGGTGCTATTTACTTTGCCGGTACCTCATAGCTGATGGATATATATCAAAAAACATTTTAAAAAGATCCTTCTTTTTAAGGAATCCATTTTACATAGATCGCTGGGTGGATACGTGCCAAGTTGACAAGTACTGTGTTGTGTAATCCCCCAGACAAATCCATTGTGATCCCCGGCTCAGTATTAAACAGTTCCCGTTGGAGACCTAATTGGGGGTCTGTTAAGCTAGATCACCCTGCGGTATTGGTTGTTTAAGCTGTACCTACAGTTGTAAATGTAATCGTTTATTTAGGATATTTGCATTTGTGATTGTATATAAACATACATATAATAAATTAGGAAAAGTAATATTTATAATAACCGCACTGTTCAGGATAAATATACCGCCATCTATCGGTTCCGGTACTTTATCGCCTCTTGCGACACCTGGGACGGAGGGAGGTACTATTTTACTCTGCCGGTACTCCACAGCTAGAATAACTAGATAATAATAATAAATTCTCCTGACTTCGAGATAAGTAGCTTAAAGTAAACATCACATAGATAGGCACAGCTTGTGTTACAGAAATCAGACAACAAAAGTAATTATAAATGCAATACTTAAATACATGTAAATACCACCCAGATACAGAACAAACACAAATTTTCATCATATTTTTTTTCGAGATAGGAATCGAACTCATGACCTATGAAGTACAAGATAGGTTCACCACCATATGCGCCATCGATCCCGTTAAAATAATAATAAAAGCAACGGCTAAACTCCTAAATTAAAAATGCCTCGAATATTATTCCTAGAAAATAAATAAAACATAGACCATCGCAAAATTGAATATAAACCGGGAATAATAAAATATAAGAAAACAAACATCACGGGGACAATATCTGAGGGTGTCGATATCTTCTGGAATAATCGAATTCGGGCAAAACTTTGGGGTGCAGGCCGAGATAAATATGTAAATACGGGACCCGATAACAGAGACAATCTTCTGGCCCAAAATCAGAGGTCTCGGGGGCATAAAAAAGTTAGTATATTATTATGTTAGCGAACGTCTAAGTTATTCTGTTCTAAGTTTTAATATAAACTTTACTGTTTTCTATATAGCGGATTCCATATATTCTGGTTAGGAATGTTTAGATAGCTCTTTGCAGTTTTTCCTGTCCGTAACTTCGTAACTATGTGTATAAAGAATTTCTAATAATAAGTTCATGTTATACTAGTTTTCCGGTTGCTATTTCACTTTGTGTCGCTGGCATGTTTGTTATCCTGTAATTAATAGCTAACGGTTTAAGAGGATATGAGGATATGCCAAATTATTCTTCGGTTCTCTGCTTTAGAATAAATATAGAGAGTTTCTATACAAAACATAATTACTTATTTTATATATATACTATATATATAAAATATATAAGCCGGTTTCGCACGAGTGCAATGATGATCATCATTGTTATAGTCATTGGAAGTCCATTGCTGATCAGGCCTCTCAAAGTAAGGGGGAAGTTTGCCCATATTTGCGCTGGGCAAGCTTGTTGTCAATCGCAAATGCAACTGTCACAACTTGTGTTCTGTGTTGTGGTTCTGGTACCTCAGTCGCCTCTTACGAAACCTAGTACGAAGGGAGGTACTATTCAACTCTGCCGGTATCTTGCGCCAATTAGGATAAAGAACGGCTATCAAAGGTTATTCCTAAAAGATGTACATATACAAGTGCGGACATTTTTTAGACCTTTTAGTGATCTACAATACATCAATTTGAGATGTATAACATCAATTTAATATATCTCGTCGCGTTCAGCCAGCACTTGCAATGTCACCGCGAAAAAAAAAAGTTTATTTACCACATCACATCAAATGCTATCAGTGTTTCTCTATTATAATATATATGTATTATACATATAAACCTTTTTCTTAAATCACTCAATCAAGAAAAAAACCGCATTAAACTTCGTTACGTAGTTTTAAAGGTCTAAGAATACATAGACGAATACTGGGACAGACAGTTCGCGGGAAGTGACGTTTTTATGTACTATGTGATGATAACGGAAGTCTAAAATAAGTAATCAAAACGATACAAAATGTAAATACGAGATGAAACGTATAAAAGCCGTTAAAACTTGATTTTATTTAGTATTAACTAGGTTATGTTGAGAGGACTTATGCATAGAAAATGATGAATTAATAAATAATTAATTTACACAACCTCTCATAGATTGACCGTATTCCGTGACAAGTAACATAAAGCATTTGTATTACGGATATAAGACAGCAGAGGAATGCATATATCTAACACCTAGACACGGAGCAAACATAAATATAGTCATATAAATATTTTTCCTGGGTGGGGATGGAACCCGCGCGCCAAACGCCACTTAAAATAATATTTACTGGATAAAAATCAATATGGGAGGTGGTTCCCGAACCTGAAACTTTCCCATACCGTTCTCGTTATATCATATCAGATAGACTAGGTTAGTAATAAAGACGTTCTGTACAGACTATTAGCGATGTTACGTTCTTACGAACAAACCTAAATGGGATGTGTTATTATTGTTGGAATAATTCTCTCAGGTAATCGTAGAACCATTCACTAAAAACGCCTGTGCATTCCACAAAATTTTTAGTAAGTCCTTTACAACCCTAGCTGTTTGTTTGTGAAATGTACTCCAACTTAATATTTGATGCATGCAGTTCGTATCTGTATTTAAACGGTTGATAAAGGATTAATTTCTATCATTATAGTTATTTTTAATTACATTTCCCTCCCATAAAATCCTTCCTATAGACTCTATTTATATTTATATATATCTAGCTGTGCCCGCGAAATAATAAGTTTTAAGCTTCTAGCTCTAGATGCCATACTTCCATACTTTTTATCCCCTCTTTCGACTTCTTTACAACTGTTATGTCAAATACAAAAGTAGCCTGTGTCCCTTCTCAGACCTTAAACTATCTGTGTACCAATTTCATTCAAATGGGTTACGTAGTTAACCGACAGACAGACAGAGATACTTTCAGATTTATAATATTAGTAAGGATATATCTTTTCTTTGTATCTATCTTACTCACACCTCTTACTCTCTTAGTTTTATTCTCTCTTTCCATCTAAAACTTGCCGCTGTGTGCGATAAGGCCGCCCATTTTACATTGTGGTTTATTATTTTTATGTTATAAAGAAGGCCTAGTTCCAACAGTAAACTTTATATAGCCGATATGTTGATGAATCACTCAAGCAAGAAATAGTATGCAGGAGGTGATGACCATAATGATATCGAATTGACAGAGGTTCTAACAGCCTGACCAAGCTGAATTGGGCTCAACGCCACCAGCTTTTTAATAGTCATGTGAAGAACGACAGTTTAGCTTTAAGTGATAAACTTCACCCAGTGGTCAGATCGATGACTTGATAAACTCGATAGTCCGACTTCTCGATAATCGGACTGACTTGATAATCCAACTGACTTGATAATCTGAATGACTCGATAATCCGACTGACTCGATAATCCGACCGACTCGATAATCCGACTGACTCGATAACCCGACTCAATTGATAATCCGACAGACTTGATAATCTGACCTACATTGCAGGGGTCTCCACAACACGTACTCATACTTCCATTACGAGGTCACTGAGTTGTTGTAACACGCCGGGGCGGTTTTGAACGCAAGTGACCTTTGAACCTTCACGCTCTTTCACACCGAATTGGTACAACTCCGTTCGGAAATTATTTCTTAAAGGGGTAAAAAGGGGTGCAAAGTTAGTATAAAGGTTGTACAACTAAATGTGGGTGAGGCCACGGGCCGCTCCTAGAAATATATAAAGGTGCATATTCACTTCTTGCATAAGTCTCGTGCGGTCGCATACATATACAGTACCCGAGTTTGCAGTAATGCCGCTTAGCTTCGACGCCGGAATCCTCCAGGGAGGTATTATCGCGCACTCGTCGCTACTTGCCACCTGTTTCCAACTTAAAACGTATATTAAACTTCTCTCTTGTGTCTGATATATCGGTCTTGTTCCCATTTTAATCGCAGACGAGTAATAATTCACTATTTTAAGTCACCTAAGGCTGGGAAAGTTCGGAACTTATATTCAAGTTTATATTGAAATACCGTAGTTTTCTTATTATAGCAAGTACAGTCAGATTTCCATTTACAGATAGTACATATTTGAGTACACTAGAAATAACTAGTTTTATCATTCTTTAGCCGTGAGTTACCGGCAGAGTAGAATAGTGGATTCCCCTGTAATAGGTGCCGTAAGAGAAGACTGAGGAACCGGAACCGACAGGTGGTGGTATATCCATCCCTGACAGTGTAGCTCAAATGTATAAGATGGGGTTGAGCAACAGCATCCGCATCGAGAAAGATGACCTCTGAGATTACTAACATGCTTGACCAGCGCAGCAGGTATGGGCAAATTCCCCCTTTCTTTGGGAGACTGATGTCTAGCAGTGGCACTTCCAATGGCTGGTATGATGATCATTTTTATTCTCAATTGTAGATGTAAATGCAAGTACATTATATATGAATATATATATATATGTTTAATATTATAAAGTCAGCAAACAAGCATACGGTCCGCTTGATGGTAAACGTGGCCTTTACACGCTTGTGGATATCACTAGCATTCGTCAACCCTGTGAACTGAAGATACTATATCCCATTTACCCAGTAATTTTACTACCTCTCTCAACCTTCAATCCGGAACCCTTAAAACAGCAATGCAAACACTGCGATTTGGTGGGAGTAAGGTACCAATGCAGACGACCTTTGTATGTGGTCTACCTCATTTAGTTTAATTAAGCACTTTTGATTGGTAAAAATAATGAATCTCCTGGCTTTAAGAGCTACGATGCACATACAGTGCCACATATTAATTTACCAACGAGCAGCAAGGCTATCTACGGCTTAGGACGACGCTTCCAAAAAAGGAAAGATGCAAGTTTGATAAATAAAATCTCTGAGGTTTCAGCGTAACAGATTTTTTTGTAGTAAATATTTTATTTAATACAATCCCTACTAATATTATAAATGTGAAAGTAACTCTGTCTGTCTGTCTGTCTGTCTGTCTGTCTGTCTGTTACGCTTTCCTGGTTAAACCTCTCAACCGATTTTGATGAAATCTGGCATAGACAATCTTTAGACCTTGAGAAAGGACATAGGCTATTTTTGAACTCGAAATAAGGGTTGTCAGGGGTTGCAAGGGGGGATGAAAAGTTGTTTGCATGGATCGCTATTTTTAGAGCTAGAAACTTAAAACTTATTTTTCAGGCCATTGATTCGATATAAATAAACGTGACATTCAAAGTTTATATAATTTGAAGTAAATAGGTATGGTACCCAAAAAACTATTCCACGCGGACGAAGTCGCGGGCACAGCTAGTATTCAATAAATATATCACGCTTGTGTCTTATAGTGGTAAGCAAAGACTATGGATATCCACTTGATGCGATCTTGGCATACCTCTCATTTTGGCTCTTTTATACTTATTACTTCTGACCTGACCCTTTTTTAATACCTCTTCTACCTGGATAAGGTATGTTTACTTATGTTGTCCATTTCCTACCGAATCTTTCATCAACTTTCGTTGTATATTTGTGTAGTTATTCTATTTTCATTTATCCTCTCTACATGTCCAAATAACTATAAAACTAATGAAAAAAGTAGTGACCTGTAGAGGACATATATAAAGCCACCTAGTCAAGGTAATCGTCCTTCAAGCCAAGCCTTTGACAAGTTATGTAGTTAGAATGACATTTGAAAGTACTTAAAAAACTTTAAAACTGCCCAAAATAAAATATTAAAATAAAGCAAAATTTCGTCTCTCTTCAACTAATATTTTCCATAAAGCACTAAAAACTTTCGTTTACTTTTACGTCTGTCTAGTCAACTTAAGTACGATAACTTTAAAATACCAAAGTGGAGGTAAACTATACTTGGTTTCTATATAGATTAAAGAGTATTTTTGTACAAAAATCACTACATTCTGTAAAAGAGAGAATTTTATCGGTCTATGATCAAATTAAAATTTACCGATTAAGATGACAATTGTCACGATTTTAATAGGGCTGCTACAAAACAAACTAGATTATAAGGTTAGGATAAATAATGATAATAAATAAATTCACACAATATCTCTCAAAATAACCTGCCTCCGAGATAAATAGCTTAAAACACTTGTCTCACGGAAACCAAACTACAGGTGAATTACAAATATAATGCTTAAACAGATATCTTTAACACTCCGACACAAAACGAACACAAATATCATCATGTAAATATTTACTGGATGGGAACTAGATGGGATCACTACCATCTATACACCATCAGGCCCGTCAAGATGATGGTTAATTTATTGCGTAAATTAATTGATATAAAACATCAGCTCATCATTAACATGGACTTCCCCAAGAAAGAGGGGTATTTGCCCATAATTTTCGTGCTGAGCAGCGTGGTGGCAATCGCAGTGCGTAGCTTCGCGACGGAAATGCTGCTGCCTATCCCTACCCTGTGCTTTTGAGCTATACTGTTACAGTTAGATATACCGCCATCTGTCGGTTCTAGTACGTCGATCGCCTCCTACGACACCTGATACAATATTTGCTATAAAAAAATCAACTTCTCTTAGGCTTCAGGCGGAACACGTACCTTGAGTCTTTTATTTAAAAATAAATAAAACATTATTAATTTCCGAGAGCATCTTATACACTGACCTGATTCCGTGAAGTTGATTAAAGCACTTGTGTCACGGACACCAGACAACAGAAGAATCAAATATATATTACTTAAATACATATATATACCTAGACACAAAACAAACATATACATCTATATTTGTTCTGGGTGGGGATGGAACCTGTCGCACAAGACCAAATCACCACTATCTGCGCTATCTGTCCTGTTAAACAAAATACAGATATTCTTGAAAACCTCTAAAGTAATAAAATAGGAACGATTAGTCGTAAGTTAGTAAAGAAAAACTACAGGGCAATCCACCGCAAAGTCAATAATAACACAAACAAAAAACTTTCGCCCACTCAAATGACAGACATGTCTCCGACTTTACTGTAGTTTCAATATTTCAATAAACGTTTATTGCCACTTTAATAGAAATTGGATGTCTCTGGCGTCGGATCCCAGTTTTACGACAGATCCATTTGTCCATAAACTAAATGAATATGCACTTGGCACAGGTGCATCTGAGGTCTGCAAGTGAAATGGAAGCGTTTACTAAAGGATCGAACCTATCTCACATAACTCGGATTAACGTTTGTCTTTGATGTTTGTTTGTAATGGGACTAAATCCAGATAATAGAAAACCGCTATTTAGAACGTATATAATTTTATCATCATTATATCAACCGTGGAACGTCCAACGTCCGCTATAAACTATTTATTTTCCTGCATGCATGTATATGACCTTATTAATAAATGAATTCCCACAACATCTCATACATTGACCTGATTCGTGGTAAATCATTTAAAGCACTTGTGTTATGGACATTAGACAATAGAGGAATTACAAATATAAAACTTACATATATTTAACACCCAGATATAGAACAAACACAGATATCATCATATAAATATTTGTCTTGGGTGCAGAGTGCTGCTGGTATTTTTTTATTGGACGAGATCGACGGACTATCATACGGCCCGCGTGATAGTTAACATCACCGCAGCCTTTAGACGCTCGTAATATCAAAGGTACGAGTATATCCCCGCCCGATAGTATCACATCTCTAAACGCGCCCCTCTCTTGCCCTCTCACTGGTCACTAACTCTAACACGAAGCACTCATGTCTTCCGTAAATCGAACTCCGGCATTTCCTGACCCAACGAGTGGTGCGCCTAGCGCAGTCGGATTCACTCTGTCCTTTTTTGCAAAAACATAATTTCATTACCCAACGGCGGCCGCCCGACCCGAGGTCGAGCCTTTAGAGGCGCCCTCGGGTGATCGCCGTCGATCCCGCTCTGAGCCCTAGCCAAACGTGTGGTCGTCGCGGTGGGGCAAGCAAGTGAATACGGGGTCAAGGTCGCTCACTAATGAGTGTCCCCGCCCTCTTGTTCGGTGGTGCTGGAATTGACGTGGGTAGTCCAGCAATAGGTTCGTCCGAAAAAAAACAGATAAATCACTTGCGTTGTCAACATTATGATTTAGAGATAATATTTCAAATCATTTCACTGCCTCTCTCACTCTTCAAACCGCAATACATCAATGACTGATGTTTGGTGGTAGAAATAGGTGTGAGTAAGGTAACAATGCAGACGATCTTTATATGATACCTACTTCTAGTATTGTATATTCTAAACTCCTGCCACTGATCGCAAAAATCACGACACATTCAGAACACCTTTACGAACATACCTGTTTTTACTTGGTCCATCAAGGTCCCAATAGATTAATATAGCACTTCCAAGTCTCTGCATAGCTGGTAGAAGTTTGACGCGCTGTCCACTTTTGTTGCGGGAAACTCGAGCCCTCGGGAACGCGCGTTAAACACTTGGCAACTTTTATCACTTGTTTTCGTTAAGATTCTCGTCTTGTTCGGAAAACGATTGCTACAAACATCGAATAACTTGCCCGCCGTGAATTGTGTTGTGATTCACTGAAGAACCAATGTCAACATATGTTTAATTATAAGTTTGAACTATTTTATAATTTAACAAGCGACCCACCCGGACTTCTTTCTAGTACAATGACGATAAAAAATGGTTTTGTGGATCATCCCTAAGAGACATATACCACCGCTAAGATTTTTTGGAGACCTTTTTAAGGTGTCCAATACTTTAGTACATTATTTTGATCTATCTCGTCGAGTTCAGCCAAATGTAATCGCAAAAAATGTGTTCATATATCACATCACATTATACGTGTTTCTCACTATGTTATACATGTATTATACATATAAACATTCCTCTTGTGGTGACATGACATGAAACATGCATCAGTTGCGTAGCTTTAAAGATCTAAGTATACAAAGTGACAGAGCGGAGAGCGACTTTGTTTTATTCATTTGTCATCATCGAAATCATCATCTTTATCATTATTACAGCCATAGGAAGTCCACTGCTAGACATAGGCCTTCCTAAGAAAAGGAGAATTGTGCCTTTAATTGCCTAAAGGGTATGCTGCTGCCCATCTTCATCCTTAGCATTTGAGCTACACTATTTCGGATGGATACACCGCCATCTGTCGGTTCCAGTACCTTAGTCACCTCTTACGACACCTTGTACAGAGGGAGGTACTATTTTACTCTGCCGGTACCTCCTGGCTTACATCATAGCAGCCGTAAAATGTCCACCACTTGACATACTCCTTCCCAAGAAAGGGCATAAATGCTGCGTCTGCCCAGGGCAGCAGTTACGAGCAAAATTATGGGCAATCGCGGAGAATTGCTTTGCGATGGAAATGCTGCCTGCCTGTCTCTGCTTTTTAAGCTACGCTGTTCCGGACGAATATATAAATAGGCATCTATCGGTTCCGGTAACTCAGTTGCCTCTTACGACACAGCACAGAGGAGGTACTATTCCACTCCGCTGGTACAACTCGACATTTATCGACACAAACACAAATATATACAAACAGGAAGCACCCTTGGTCCCATATACTATAATCATTTAGAATAAAAAAAAACTTAGATGTCACATGTGAACTATTGCAAACCACGCAAAGCTTGAAATATAAATCTAATTAAAATAGCAAGAGAGAATCTCTTAATTAACTTCTGTCAACAATTTTTCGTCTTGAATCATAAACAATTGCAGCCGGCAAACGACGTCATGCACACACATCTTCTCGCATGCTCATTAAACGCATTCCCACAGGAAAGTAGCTCCAGGCCGGGGATAATGAAAAATATATATACCGCATCAAGTTCCTTGTTAGCAAACTGACACCGCTTGCCGACGTAAAAATATTCCCTAGGCATTTCACAGCTGGGTTGGGTTCAGTTTTATTTTATCTCCGCTAGATGGCATCTTTATGGGCCACTTAACAGTCACTGTAACTTTTCACGACGTTTTTCATGTGATAAAAAATCGAGCAGGACCGACTCGTTTCGGGGATGAGGTGGGAATGGCTTGATAAGGTTCCGTTAATTACTTTTAAATGCAAATTCTGTCTAACGCTGTCGGGCTGTTACTTTTTAGGGCTTACATACATGTTTCAAACTACGGATACACGATGCCATCTTGTGATCACAAATAATACACTGTACTATTTCTATAGCACTAGCTCGCTCACGGTAATTTAAAGAACATACCTTGTATTGTTTATGCTCCGCTCATATTTGTCGTTGTGTGATTTTATTTACATGATGATATTATCTTTGTTCTGTGCCTGCGTGTTAAATTCATGTATTTTAATTATTTAAGGTGTACACGCAGGTGATTTAAAAGGTTCATATTTCACATTTTTTCATAATTAAAACAAAAATTTCGGAAAAAACGTAAAAAGTTAAAAAAAAACGCATTTTAAAGCCGTTAAAAGAATAGTTTAGTTAAAAGAATAGTGTTTTATGAAGTATGATTTTGTGGGTGATTTATGCGTAAATGTAGCAGTTAATTTGCGCGTATTAAATTTCGCAGTTCATTGAAAGACAAATCAAACTCACCGTACAGTATCCACAATCGAAACCTAAACATCACAGGCGCATAACAGTCCCGCGACAAAAACACCGCAGCTTTGTCTCTGCCAACAGCGCGCCCGGACCACATTGTATAATTTTCTGTTTGTATACAAATATAATGTATGCTTTATTCCTATTTTCAAATAATAGATTCGATTCCCACCCAGAGCAATATTCTGTTGTCTGGCGTCTGTAACACAAGTGTTTTAAGTGACTTACCACGTAGTTAGGTTAATGTATGAGATGATGTGTGAATTTATTACTGCTTCAAATTAAATTTTTGGTACATTTCTTTAACAACGGCAAACTCAATTAATTGGCAATTGAGCCTTTGTGATGGAAATATATAGTAATAAAGAAATAATAAACGGTGAAATTTAGTTTATTGGCGGCTAATTATTCTTTCGTGCCAGTTGCTATTGAAACATCTGAAGTATGGCATAAACAAGGAAACTTCTTTGACAACGAGTTAGGAGTTAGTTAGCGTTAGGTGGACCGGGGATTTTCTAACGTTTCTCACGTCACAAGGTTAGAAACGCGATAGTGATATCCTTATGATATTACAAGCGTCGATACGCTGCAGTGATGCTATCTATTACGCGGACTGTATGCTTGTTTGTCAAAATTGAACGGACCCCTACCTACAATATTGTAATCAAGATGCATACTTTAGTAAAAAAATATCTACTTAACTGATGAAATCAGTTACTAAAGGTAGACTTTTTACAATGGTCGTCAGCCTTGGTCTAGTCGTCTTTACTCTCACCTATTTTCACCGCCGAATTGCAGTGTTTGCTTTGCTGTCTTACAGTTTGAAATGTGAGAGAGGCAGTGAAATTGGGTCTCATGTGACATAGTATCTTCAGTGATATAGTATCTTTGTGTTGCCTATAGGCTATAGGTATGCTTGATGGTACAGGACCATGTGTTGCTATGTGCGTTAAAATATGTATATTTTTATTTCACAAATGAATTAAAACTGTTTAATAGGTTCTTATTTTAAAAAGTTTGAAAGAATGGCATGAGAAGATGTATCTAATTTTACTAACATATTATTAAAGCACTTATGTTTTGGACATCAGACAGAGGAATCACAAATATACTACTTAAATAATTGCCATTAAAATCTTCGAAAAGCTCTCATAATGTTTTTGGGTTTTATTATCATCATTATATCAGCCATTGGAAGTTCACTGTTGGATGTAAACCTCCCTAAGAAAAGGGGAATTTCGCCTATAAATGTCGCGCTGTGCAAGCGCTTTGGCAATCGCAGAGCATAGCTTTCACGACGAATATGCTGCCGCTCATCCTTTTTGGGTTTATACGTTGTTAAAACTTACCTGGTCTTAAATGCATCGATTGCGAC
The DNA here is from genome assembly GCA_020976665.1 of Heortia vitessoides. Lineage (NCBI taxonomy): Eukaryota > Metazoa > Arthropoda > Insecta > Lepidoptera > Crambidae > Heortia > Heortia vitessoides. The sequence continues at coordinate 1,745,818 of JACJUM010003237.1, read as the reverse complement.
TAATATTTGTACGTTGCTCATTAACCCCCAATCACTTTGCTTGCACTTAAGCGAGTTGTTGACAGCTCGGGAAGAAAATTTTGTTTGCACTTTCAGCGTCAGACCGGGAAAGTTTGATGCGCGATGTCACCGTCGGTAACTTCACGAAGCGTTTAATATATCAATACAAAGTAAACGGTGTCACGCTCTGATGTTTAGATTCAGACAGTAAGTAGGTACATGAAGTAGACCTTTTACAAAGAAAGTCTGTGTTAGTTCACTCTCACCTATTTCTACTGCCAAATAGCAGTGTTTGCATTGCTGTATTTCGGTTTGGCAGTAATATCACTGAGTAAGGTGACATAATATCTTCAAATTACAAGGTTACTAGTGATATAACTACGTGGACTGCATGATTGTTAGTCAACTAAATCTTACAAAAAAAAAATCTTAGTAAAAGATCGAAAAATGTACAAGGCCTATTATTATATGAGAGGGCACTAAAACGGGATCTTGAAAATTTACCCCCTAAAGCGGTAAGCCAGGGGGTTCAAAGATAGTATTAAATTCAGGCTGACTTTCAAAATTTTATTTCAATAAAATGTTATATCTATATACACATACATAGATACATATATATATATATATATATATATATATATAAATATATATATATATATATATATATATATAAATATAGAAGAAGCTAACAGACTGACATATTAAAGCAGGAACTGAATTATAAGGTCAGAAAAATTCAGTATAGAGAGTCCACTCATAGAGAAAGGTTATACAAAATCCCGCTAGGAGCAAAAAAATCGGAGCGTAAATGTTACTAGGTTTGTACTAAAACTTAACTTGTATACTATACAATACATTCATATAAAAATGCTATTGAGTATCCAAAATAAAAATAAATAAATACCGCCAGCACGTGATTCCAATACGGTACCGACGATTACTAATACTGAGGTACTATTCAAAATTGCCGGTTGCCAGTCTATATTAAAAAAAAAGTCTGCAATGGCAATTAAGACTCACAAACCCATAAGTGATTGCTAACGCAACTTGCGCCCGCAGCCAAGCCGTTCCGGGTTCTTACCCGCATTGTCAGCGGCGATCGACAAAAACCTTAATTCCATTAATCTGCCAAGAAACGTTTCATTAGTGAAACTCCAAAGTGAATTTTAATGTGCCTTTTCTGTTCGCAAGTGAACCTTCCGGGGCGTGAGCAAAAAGTTAACTTGGCTTCGGTGAAAGCTTTAGATTCTCGCAATCCGCGTCGTTTGTTGCTTGACATGTGCAGTTAGGGGTTAATTGAGGCCTAACTAATTTCAGGTTGGCTTACACGAATATTTTATCTTGCTTTCAGAAAATTACTGCAATAAGAAAGAATTAACGGCCATGGGGGACGGGCAGAGTAGAATAGTACCTCCCCTTGTAAGAGGCGATTGAAACACAGGAACCAATTGATGGTATAATATCCAAACAATATAGCGTAATACAGGGCAGGCATGAGCAGCAGCATTCACACCACGCGTGGCTCGCAAATGCGTCTCTCTAGCAGTTATAAACAAATTCTCATAATGGACGATTTCAAAGAGGCGACCAACTCTGCATCTTGTCATAATACCACAGTATGGCATCACAACGTTGATTTTCGGTGGTCACCTGTTGACTACAGCGGGAACAAGCGCGTGTGTTATCAGAAATGGACGGTGACAAAACATTTATAAATACATCCAAGACAATACAAAACATTAATAGGACACATATCAATTAGTCGGGTATAAAGATGATATAAACAATAAGGAATCCTGATAGATTCAGACTAATATATAAATTGCGCCGTGTGATACCGGCAAAATAGAATCTCAATGTACCAGATGCCGTAAGAGGCGACTCGGGTACCAGAACCGACAGATAGCGGTATATCCATCCGAAGCGGTGCGGCTCAGATGTACGGGGCGGGGATGGGTAGTGATATCCCCGTCGCGATAGCTGCGCTCTGTGATTGCCAACACGCTAGCCCAGCGTGGCAATTATGGGCAAAATAACCTCTTGTCTTGGATCGCCTTATGTCCAGCAGTAAATTTCTAATGGGTGGTATTATGATGATGATGATGTATATATAAATGCAAAAACAAGTTTGTTTGTTTGTTTGTTTGTAACCTCTTCACGATTAATTTACTCAATCAATTTTTTAAAATTTATTATATATATAGTTGGAAATACGGACAAGGAATTGTGTTACCTTTTATCCTGAAAAAACGTACTGTTCCCGTCTGATTAACTACATCCGACAAACGACGAAGAGGTGACTAGGAAACACACTTTAATATTTATAGTATTAGTTAGTTGAAATCGAAAAATTGTCACCGGATTGGATTAGTCTGAATAAGTTTTAATCTGAAAGTGTATTTTAAAATCGTTTAGCGCCATCTTTTGATTTTTTGTAGTACTAAAAATCCAAACGCAGAAAAATTTGCATAGTTGATTATCGTAAATCGAATATAACGACTCGTATAGGACGTTTTTCGGAATGAAAGGAAAGCAAACAAACTTACGGTCCGTTTGATGATAAACATAATCGTAGCCTATAGACACTCGTGTCATCACAAAGGTATCACTAGCGTGTAGCCAACCCTGTGAGTTGAAGATACAATTTCACATTCACCCAGTAATTTCACTGCCTCTCTCAACTTTCAAACCAGAGTACAGCAATGCTTACACTGTTGTTTAGTGGTAAATAGGTGTCAGTCAGGTACTAATGCAGATGATCTTTGTATAAGGTGTACCTCTAGTTGCTTGTGTAAATTGAGATTAATGAGGTAAAAAAACATACATATAAACTTACTTTTGCTGTAATTATAGTATATGGGATTTATTTATAAAATATCGGTAGTGTATTTTACATATAAATTTTTTTTTGTAATTTTTTATGTATTATCATGTCAGTCGAAAAATATCCTCGGTTGGACATAGACCTTCCGATAGCAAAATTTCTGCTCATAGTTGCCGCGCTGGGCAGGCGTGGTGGAAATCGCTGGACACAACTTCGTAACGAGGATGCTGCTGCCAAGCCCCATCCTGTATTTAACCTATTTCGCATTGATATACCGCCATCTATCGGTTCCGATATCTCGGTCGCCTCCTACAACACCTCAAAGATTTATTATTCATAAACAAAAATTAAATATTTGAAATACTGTCCAAAAATAAGTGCGCTTACTAGAAACCCTTACTAATGACAAAAATACCTTTCATTGTCCACAATACAATAAATATACACAACGAAAAAAAAAACAAATTATATGGCAACCTTTTGATGAATATGAATGAATCAAACGTAATAGGGCAATATGATATATTATGAAGTTATATATAAAAAAGTAAATTAAGAAAACTATATATATATATATATATATATCAATATAACAATAAACTTACACACCAATAAATACATAAATATTATTAATATTTTCATAAAAATTTACAAAATAAACACATACATTATACATACAATCAAGCTGAATCCGTCATTTAATTTCCATACTTCCAGCTTGTATTTTATATTAAATCTTCAGAACTATTACCTTGGTACATGCTAGTAATTTGTGCCTCCACACCGCAGGAAAATAGAATTAGACTCGTGTGAGTAGTAAATAAGACATCATTATGGAGGTCCAAGAAATATAGGGCTCCCTGCCGCCCCTGGGTGCCATTAATGAATAGAAACAGGCTTTGTCGGACAAGGATCCAATAAATATTACAGGGAAAAAACAATGAGGCTCACTGCTTAAAGAATTGGTTAGGTCTTGCCTCGTTTCCACTAGAATGAGTTCGGATTAAGTATTTGTAACCTGATGTTATTGAGTGAAGACTTAAATTGTTGGTGTTATCACTAAGCCTGGAGCACAAATTTTAATTAAAATAGCTTAAATTAACAGGCCCGATGGCGCAGATGGTAGTGATCCTATCTTGTACGGCAAAGGTCGTGGGTTCGATTTCCACCCAGGACAAATATTTATATGATTATATTTATGTTTATTCTGTATCTGGGTGTTGAAATATGTATTTAAATATTATATTTGTGATTCCTCTATTGTGTGATGTCCGTAACACAAGTACTTTTGGCGACTTACCGCGGAGTCAGGTTAATGTATGAGATGTCGTATGAACATTGTTATATGTTTTATTGTGAATTTTTAGAAAGATCAGTTAAGAGGTTACAAACAAACTCACCTTAACATTCATATATTTTTTTAGGATAAGAATGTTCTGATTAGACTTGCTTATATCCGATAGCGCATTTTAAAGCCGCTTTTAATCTATTTATTCCTAGAACTTAAAATTTAGTTCCTAGAACAGAAAATAAATGTAACATTCCCAAGTTTCCAACTGCAACTGAATTGAACAATGTCAAAACACATCAGAAATGTAAAGTGTACATTTAATAGAGCCCCCATCTCTCAAAAGAATTCCGAGCGAGAATTCAATAACCCATGCTGTAATGCTGTACAACCGATTTACATTTTCAAATCGATTCGCCATTCGGACATGCGGCGAATCGGGAATCGAGAATCGGGGCGGGCAAAGAAAAGACAGCACACGCAGCCGACGCGACGTCGCGTCGGACGTTTAGACAGAACGCTGATTGGGTTTCTGTATTCCCGCATTGTCCGAACAGACAAAAGGTAAGAAAACTGGAGCCGGCTGCCGTTTCAATGGAAATTGTGCTCCCATTCTCGCGTGGAATTCAACGGCCTTTATGGGGTGATAGAGGATCGGTGAGTCGATCGCGCACTTATGTACAGGTTTCTATATCAATTCATATAAATAAAGTCTGAGTACTGTGTGTATTAATAAAACAACTGCTTTTTACTAAATGATGGATACACATCACAACATATGTGTTTTTTTAACTGCGTTTTTGTTTGTTTGGGGTAATTCTGCGGGATCGATTTTGATGTCACCTTTACTGGCAGATAGCAGGTTTAATAAGGAATAACTTAAGCTGTAAAACATTACGCCAAGACTAATGGAGCAGAACATCGATCAAAAATAGAGCAAAAATGGGCAAAAAATATTTTAACGTTTATTTAACGTTCTGAGAGTTTTCGTTTTGTGCGCTACGTAAACGGTTGAAGTTACGTTTAAGTTAAATACATGTAAAGAAATGACATTTATTTTGAAATTAAAAAGCTTTTAATTAAATCGATAACTCATTGGAGAGTATCACGTTTAGATTTATTCACCTATTTCTACCGCCAATGGTATGGAGACAGTGAATTTACTAACTTACATTACCTATGTGGCAAACTATCCTCGAGTCACAAGTTTGGCAATGCGTTAGTGATATCCTTGCGATATTAATCATCATTATCATAGCAGCCGTAGAACATCCACCGACTTTTACAATCTGTTTTCTAAATAAATTGTGAAAATGGAAAGACTCGCTTTCATAATAGGCGATGCCCATCATTTCTATCGCAAAAAAATGACGATCTGTTTACGTACGTTATTTGTGTAAATCAATCTTGTAAGTTGAAACTTTTTCATATGTGTACCTAAAGATGAATTTTGTATATCTTCTGCTTCATGAGGTAGGTAGACCTCCTACTAATGTAGTCAGCATTGGTTACTAACTATAACTTATGAAATTTTTAAAAGACTTGCGCTCAAATTTTTAAAACAATTTTTAAAACTATCATAAGATAAACCTCATTCAAATGGTTGTCTGCATTGGTACCTCACTCTCAGTTATTTCTACCGTCAAATAGCAGTATGGTTTGAAGGGTGGGAGAGGCAGTGAAATTACTGGGTAAATGCGACATAATATCATCAGTTTATAGGGCTGGCAACACTCTAGTGATATCTTTGTGATGACACGAGAGTCTATAAGCTGCGATCACGTTTACCATCAAGCGAACCGTTTGCTTGTTTGCTAACTTCATAATATAAAACTAAATCAAATTTTCGTAACATTTCAAATTTCCCACCGCAAAAGTAATTTAATCTAAGTATATCCAGCCCATAAACCGTGAAGGAATCGCCAAACGCCCGAAATAGGAAATCGCCACTCGTACAATCTCACGCAGCCATAAAAAGCTGCCCCTAATTACCCCTCACAATCAATCATACGAACCACACAAGAGAGGACCAATACAGGGTGTGGACGAATCTTCCAACAATGAGTGCCCGCAGCAAAGAGGGCCATTGTCCCGGCCCTGTTGCCGACACGTTCGATAATTAATTAATTAATAATTAGGGGACTCTCCATTATCCTTCCACTTGGACTTCTCTAATGTCGTTCGGACGTGCGGATTAAATGGTTCTCAAAAGAACTATATCTTTTATTTTGCACTGGACTTTTCGTAACGTAATTCTTGATAAATTGGAGCTTTATTTTCTTCATTACTGGCCTCATAAGTAATTCACAACAGTGATCTCAGTGACCAATTATAAAAAAAAATTTAAAAAAATACAATTTTTAGTTTGACGTAGATGGTAGTGTTCCTTATGCATTGAGTCCGATAGCCATCCAGGATAATTTTGTTTGTTCTGTATATGGGTGTTAAAATTCTATTGTCTGATGTCCGTAACGCAAGTGCTCTGAGCGATTTAGCTCAGAGTCAGGTCAATGTATGAGATGTGGTATGAATAATAAATTTTCTCTATTTCAAAATGAATTATAAATTATGCAACTGCTAAAATCATGCTTGTATTCATTACTAGATTCTAAGTTAAGCTAGACCTCATACAGAGATCGTCTACATTGGTACTTCATTGTCATGTCACCTATTTCTACCTTATTTAAAGTTACATAATATTTTCAAGGCACAAGGTTGGCAACGCGCTAGTGATAACCTTGTGATATTAGAAGCGTCCATAGACTGCGGTTACGCTTACTGTAACAGTTGGCTTGTTGTTTGACTTAATCATCCCTACTAATATTGTAAATGCGAAAGTAAAACCTCTCAACATGCTCCAGCATTCCATACGACGACGCCAAGAAGGCAGGGAGGTGCGTGTTCTTCAGGCGACGAACACCCATACCACCGAGCCTAATAGGCAGTGAAGCTTGGCTCCACTGAACTGGGGACGTTTCTATGTTGACAATTGTTTCCACCGTTTCCTTCAAAATGCTATCAAACTTGTTAATACCTTCATAGCACAACCAACAGGTCTGGTGCAGACAAAATAAAACAAATGCGGTGTAGACAGGCAACTCCGCAAAGTTTTTAGGGCAACGTGAGCGGGAAGCTGTTTCAATTACTATTTAGCGGATGACAAGGCCAAAGTCTTGGAATAAAACGCCTCTGATATACCCTCCGGAAAGATTGGAGAGCCTAACAGAGATAGATTGAATTTACACAAAACCTTGATTTCAGGGACTATAGCTTCTACTCGTTGCAAAATTGACAAAGAAGTCACTCCTGAACAAAAAAATATCTCGCATTTAGCTGTGTCGAAAGCAAGCCCCAAATCAACAAAACCAGTAATGAGCTTTTGTATGTCCCCAATCACCACTTCCGGCTCTCCCCCGATAATGCCATCTTCCAAATACCAGACATTCAGTTGGGACTGCAAAGATGAAATGAATTTTTGAACTTTAAAGTTCATATAAGTTAAGGTAAATAGGTATGGTACCCAAAAAACTGTTCCACGCGGACGAAGTCTCGGGCACAGACGCACGGGCACGTGCACGGGCATATATATAAAATCAAAGCATATATAAAATGAAAAACCATGAAAAAATTTATTTTAAATACAAAAATAATCTAACGAATTTGACGATTGATTGACAACATGGCGCATTAGGTGGTGTCCCTATCGTATCGGCCTATGGTGTGGATTCGATTCCGGCACAGGACAAATGTCTGAACAGAACACCCAGAACAAATACAAATGAAGAATACATAGTTATCATTTATAAATATTATCATAAATATTTGTCTTGAGTGGAGATCGAACTCATGACATCATGACATCATCATGTCTTATTTATAAAAAGAGTGTTTTAAGCTTCTTGAGGCAAAGTCAGTTCAAACTATGAGATGTTGTCAACAACAAAAACGATATGAAGATTAAGGTTTTTAATTTACAAAAGATTTAATTCCCGGTGAAATTAAATTTCAAGACAGGCAAATTACCTTTAAAATTCTCTTTAAGGCATACTCTATTGTTCGAAAGCGCAAAAAAAAATAAGCTTAGATTGAAATTTCCTCCCCCCTCAAACCGCGAGTGTTTGCTGGCAGAAATAGGTGAGAGTGAGGTGAGAACTGACCTTTGTATGAGGCTACTTCATCATATATATGTATTTAAGTAATATATTTGTGATTCCGCTGTTGTCTAATGACCGAAACACAAGTGCTTTGAGCGTCTTATCCCGGAATTAGGACAATGTATGAGACGTTGTAAAAAGAATACATTACAGAACAAAAAAACACAACACACGCCTTATTTTCGTTGAGCAGCACATTAGTGAACGCCCTGTAGTCCCTACCCCTCGAGCGAACATCGACCGTACTAGGGTTCACTCAAGCCTCTTCTACAAACACTGATTTAACTGCCCCAACGATGGCCAAACGAGCTGACTCCGACCTCAGAGACGCCTTCAAATAACAGCCGCGCTCACCGGTGGGCCCGCAAGCGCTTGTAGACGGTAGTGATCCTATCTTATGTACCAAGGACCGTGGGTTCGAACCCAATTTAAGATAAATATTTATATGACGATACTTGTGTTTGTTCTGTGTCTGGGTGTTAAATATGTATTTAAGTATTATATTTGAAATTTCTCTATTGTCTGATATCCGTAAGCCCGTAAGACCTATGCGCTTTTAGTGACTTAACATGGAGTCAGATCAATGTATGAGCTGTGTGAATTTACCCCTTTTTAGCCTTTTTTGCCCTTTTCGGGGACATACGTTAAGCTGTTCATTAATGAGCGGCATCTCCCATACCTTCCCACACCTCGGTGGCGCTAGAGTTGACATCGGAGTAGTCCAGCATTCGGTCCAAAAATATCATTGTCCATGCTCCTTATTCACTATATGATGTTTTCATTCAATACCCGCGTGGTACCCGAAGAGTAAAATAGTGAATACCTCCCTTTATCCCGGGTTTTGTTTTATTAGACCAGTTCGACTAACAAGCATACAGTCCGCGTGATAGTAAGCGTCACTGCAGACTATAGACGCTCGTAATTTCACAAGAATATCACTAACGCATTGCCAACCTTGTGACTTAGGATATTATCCCACATTACACAGGAAATTCACTGCCTCTCTCACCCTTCAGACTGTAACACTAACAACACTGCTATCTGGTCGTAAAAATAGCAAGAGTGAGGTAATTATGCATACGACCTTTTGTGTTAGGTCTACCTTATGTAGGTCTACCAGGTGGTTTAAGAAGCGATCGAGGCACCAGGACCGACAGATGGCCGTACAATATTCATCCTTAACAGTGTAGCTCAAATGCACAGCATCTCCATCGTGAAAGCTACGCTCTGCGATTGCCAACACAGTATTTTTTGGGGAGGCCTATGCCCAACAGTGGACTCCTAATAGCTGATATAATGAAGAGCATTTAAAAATGTCTAATCATTTAGTAATAAAACTTCCTTACATTTCCTTAAGCTTCCATTGACTTTGTCGAAAACTCGCAAATCTTTCTCCGTGAATGCATACTACTATCATCCAAACATTTGAAAACGCCCAAAATATTCAGAGAATACACCCTAAAAATAACCACTCCGACATTTCAACTTGACAGAGACTTTATAATTGACTGGAACGTCACACGCCATTATATCGGACCAAAACATCTCACAGCCCAGTAAGCTGCGTAATGCAAACCCAAAACTTATTGAATAGGAAAGCAGGGATCCAATAAAAAATCTGTCAAACCCAAGAGTACAGGTGTGCGCTGACATGGCGCGACGTAATCTTTGCCTTGCGTCTCTCGTGACACGGGGATTGCGTAAAACAAAACTGATAACTCGATTTATAGATGGGTTCTGTTTGTTTTTATGTACCTTCACTTATTTTGTGGTGATTATATTTTATTTTAGGTACCTATGTAGTTACAGTTAAATAATAATTAATCTTTACAACATCTCATACATTGACCTGACTCCGTGATAAGTCGCTTAAGCACTTGTGTTACCACTTAAGTAAATATATTTAACACGCAGGCACAGAACAAACAAAAATATATGACGACCTTTGGCGCACAAGATAGGATCACTGCCATCTGCACCATCGGGCCCGCCATTGAATCGACATAGAGTTAGATAATAGCTCTATGTCGATTTAGATGATTTAGAACTTCTAGGTAAAGTTCTTTTGAATAGACCAATCTAAAAACACTTTTAAACGGCAATGACGAAATATCTCTTGTCAGTGTTAGTTGCCATAGTTTGAAGAAATTGTATATGTATAATCGGTGGATATGAGGTCGGTTGTTGTTTTAGGTTAAGTAAGATAAGGTCTCGCAAGAGGTGACTAAGGTACCAGAACCAATAGACGGCGGCATATGCATCCAAGACAGTGAAGAACGGGGATGGGCAGGAGCATTCCCGTCCCGAAGCTAAGCTTTGCGATTGCCAACACGCTCGCCCAGCGCAGCAACTATGGGCAAAATTACCCCTTTCTTGGGGAGGACTATGTCCAACAGTGGATTATAATGGCTGATATGATGAAGATAAAGGTTGCCCATCCCATTTTATTTTGAAAAAAATATATTTTATCTATTATGATGAACATGAAATATACACACAACCACCAATTTTCACCTTTAACCACCAACCTCTGTTTTTAGGGACATTAGTAGGTATTCCATAACGTTTGCCTGGTCAGCTGATAACAATATATATATACTTAATTTTGGAAGTAATCACTCGACGGATCTGACGGTGCGTATAAATCGCGCACTGTCTGCACGTCTGACCGTAATGATGATAATAACAATATGCTCTTTATTGTACATAATATAAACATAATTAAAAAAAATTACAAATTATAATACAATTCGCAACCATATCGCTCAGAGCGATCTCTTTTAGGCAACCTTTGTATAAACATAAACGCAGAAGTAAGAAAATAAAGCAAATTAAATACCAGCACTATATATATCCTCATAGCAATAAACTTACATACCAATAAATACATAAATAACTTATATAGATTGAAGTAACAAATATTGTAGTCGTCTGTTCGGTCAGTCGTTACAGAGACTGGAAATACTCCGTCACTATCAGCTTAAATGCGGCAACGCAGTGCGCTCGCCTGATATTCACATTTCCCGTAAAAACCAGAGGAATGTGCAGACAGGCTTAGCGTATCATTATCTGATGACCTCAAAAATCTCTTATAACTATCAGCAAGAAAAATGAGACCTTTTTGTAGATAAGATAGTAAGGATGGATAAAAAAGTATCTTTTAGAGAAGCGAAAGGATATGAGCATTCCGGCAGAAACCATCGGAAATCGGCAACCATTCTAATTTAGCACAAAATTCTGATACGTGGTTATATTTACGTAAACCGAAAACAAACGTAATACAAAAGTTTTGTAGACGCTTCAAGAGCTTCAAGACTGTAAAAGGCGACTAAAGAACCGACAGGTTCTGGTACCTTAGTCGCCTCGCCTCGAGTCGGTACCAGAACCTATCGGTACCTCAGTCGCCGTTTCGAAACGGTGGGGCAAAAAGCACAGGGTGGGGTTGGGCAACAGCATCCCCGTCGAGAAAGCTGCGCTCTGCGATTGCCAACACGCTTGGCCAGCGTCTCAATTATAGGCAATGTTTCCCCTTTCTTGGAGACCAACGTCCAACGGTGGACTTCCAATGGCTATAATGAAGAAGCGCATAAGTGATCTTTTCTTGTAAGAAAAAGTACTGTATCCATAGTTTAATTTTGAATACAAATATACCTAAAAATTTCTTATAGTATGTAGTCACCTTAATCATTAGATGTAAAACATATTTCGAGTAGGTGAAGAAAAACTTAAGTTCAAGTTATTAAAGTCAAACTTAAGTTCGAAAGTTGACATGTACGAGTAATTGGTAAAGTTACGTCTAAAACTTTATTACTTAAGTCATTTAACATAATTTGGTAATAATTAAAACTTGTCAAGTTAAGAATATTAAGTGTATCTTACCTACTAAAAATTTTATTTAGATTTCTTTTTAAGGTAGTTTCAATGTAGGTATATTTTTAATTTTTACATACAATTTATCTTGACCTTTACCGGAAATTATTTACGTACATCGTAACTTTAGCCATCTGCCAGTGAAAGTGTTGGGATTTGCTGGAATTAACAGTCCAACAGATAGACAAGAATGTTGAAGGATTTTAAGTACATTTTCTTTTATATTGATTCAGAAAAAAACTGTTAATTTGGAATAACAAATTACAGCCATTGGAAGTCCACTGCTGGATATAGGCCTCCCCAAGAAAGAGGGAATTTTGTCCATAATAGGCTATTCTCCAATTTCTTCATTTTTTTTTTAAATGTTCGTATATATCTGATAATTCATTATAATTTTTATTTCAGCAAAATATGACCGATTTATGCCGAAAAAAAAATATTAAAAATTTGTCGTAAAATATACGCGCCAAAATACCATCCGCCATTTTGGTGACGTCAATAGTACTAAAATATTGTAACCTCAAATTGACATTTGTCATTGACACGATATTGAGTTTGTCGGCTTTGTTGAGTTGTTTTTATTTATATAAAAAGATGAGTTTCTATAACCCGTATCGTTGGTGTGTTGCGTTAAATTGTAAGAATTCGACATTGAAGACTCCAGAAAAGTTATTTATTACTATTCCGAACGATGTTGTTAACCTCAAAATAAGAAAATTTCATTGAATTACACCTATGAATCACACAAATGATATTGTTGTGATAAAGTAATAGAAAGATTTACTTACATAGCTGTTTTTATATTTCTGCATTCGGCAGAAAAGAAATCTGTATTACACGCAAAGAAGTTTGTAATCATTACCGCATCTATCTTCGGTAAATTAGTACTTTCGGCTTTTACAAATCCGACGTCCATGTTTAATTATGCAAAAGTAGCGTAATAAAATACAAAATCTCTAAAATAAAAGGAATTATACACAAAAAAAGTAAAAAATTAAGGAACACAGTCAGTTGTTTACATTTAGATATTTTAGTGCTTGTGACGTCATTCTGGAAAAAAACATGGTGGACGGTGTTTTCGGTCACGTGACTTACAGATAATAAAACTCGGATTTTAATTTTGAAATATAAAATTAATCTTAGGTTTTTATGGAATAACGACATTTTTTTTCAATTCCTCACGTTATTATTTATTCAAGTAACATAATGTTATATTTTTTTGTTGATAGATGAAAATAGCCTATTGCCGCACAGGGAAAGCGTGTTAGCAATGTGCAAATGTTTTCGCGACAGTGATACTGTTGCCCATCCCCTATCCATTTAAGCTGCACTATTTCGGATGGATATACCGCTATCTATCGGTTCTGGAACCTTAGGCGCCTATTACGACACCTGATACAGTGGGAGGTACTACTCTGCCGGCACCTCATAGTGGCCTCATGGCATGGTGTGGAATGCGTTATATAAGTAATAATGACCTTTGTAGCTTATTGAGTTTTATTTTTTGTCGAAAGATACATAGTGACAGATACATTGAGTGAATTAAAATTTTTAATTTATTTTAATAAGAAAAAATGTTTTGTCACTGTGATAAGTCAAGTTATACAAAAGTACATTTAAATTGTTATTTATCTCTGCTTTTTTTATTATTCAGCCAAGTTGAATAGGGAAAGTCATTAATTATTATTCTACAATTGGTTCTTTGCTACAGTGAACTTAACAAATTAGGATTATTAATTAACGTACTTCTAGCCAGTGAAGAACTATTAACAAATAATATGATTATGGTGGTAGTCTCAGAAATAAATAAAAAATTAATATCGATTATCAAATTACAGAAGGAACAGGTATTACTTTTTTATCACACTTTAAAATGTGGTTTCAATAATGTACTATAACCTTGACCTATTCTGTCCGAAAAAAGCTATGGTACAACTATTTAGAAACTGGACATCTAATGTATGTTTTTGAGACGACACTATTTAATAGGCACACAGATTCATTCCTACTTCATTACCTAAATTTCCATAAAGATTAATTTGTCTATGTAATGCTTGGCTAGCTGGATATAGTGTTAAGATTTATTATCAATAATTCAAATTTATTATTTACTTATGTTAATTGTGACTTAAAGGTTATAATGTCTTTTTTAAATAAATTAATAAATGATTTCAAATATTAAATCTATTTGTTGCTATTGTTTTTTAATATTGAATTATCGACATGAAAATTCTATTTATTGAATTGTTTAGCTGATTTGCAATAAATCAAAAATAAAATAATTATTAACAATCCCCGTTTAGTCGGGCAAAATTTATACGGGCTTCAACCCAATTATTTTGCATATACTTCTTTCGCAGTCGGCGTTATCGTTATATCGTCTATTGGTTATTATTATAAACGTAGGTTCAATAATCATATTTCCTTTGCTTCAAGTTGACTTTGACAGCTAACATTTAATCCGGATCAATAGGCTATTGCTTGAATTGAATTTACGGTGAATTATTGTACATCATAACAACAACATATAGATATGGACTCAAATTTAAAATATTTTTACTAATAAACTATGGAACACATCAGACAATATGATTGGTAAGTAAATGCTTAACGTTATACTGAAATTTATGGCGAAGGTATGAAGTACAAATCTTCAGTTACCTTCTTAACTTTTAATGTATATGTAGTACTAGCAGAAATCCTCATTGTTTGTTTACTTGTAACAACAGGTGTTCCTCAGAGCCAGACGTACGTTTCCTTGCCGAGAGAGATATAGACAATAGTGTGACTGAGAGGATACTTCGAAACAAATTCCATGATCCACTAGTGTCAAGTGAATCTGAAGATGATAGCGTACAGAAACCCTCCCTTAATTGGGATGAAATTTTTCGCAGAAGTGATAAGGTAGGCTGATTGAGTCTTCTACAACTATATAAAGTGACATGTTTTATGTTTATATATATTTTTTATATGATTATATTATTAAGTAAAAGAATCATTGAGATTTGCCACTTTTTGTTAGATAAACATCATCACCAGCCAATTTTTAATGCCAATCGCTTACTTGTTTGACCACTACTTAGGTCAAAAGTGGATTAGTGGGCTTAAGACTACAGAATGTGAAGCAATAAACTTCTAGTCACCCATCACAACATTAACCAGGCTAAAAGTTGCCTAACTTTAATAACTATTTGGTGAGATTGTTTTGTTTCACCATTTATTAAAAAATATGGCTTATGATAGGTAATTAAAATATATTGGAAAGTTCTTTATTTTCTCAATCAAATGTTTTAATATGCATATTATTTATTTTATTGAGTGAGAAAATAAATAAGATATGTTAATATAAAATATATTTTTCTCCAACCTTTTCCTCCTTTGACTATTTAAAACAACTCCTATCTATAAAAATTAAAATGTCGAAAAACAAATGTGTGAATTTTGTTTTAGAAAAAAACTTACAAGAAAATTGTACCAGGCATTCATCCTCCGCCTCCATTCACAAAGATATCTGCGATGACTGGTCTGCAACACTACCAGTGCCTGAAAGTGCTTAGCAGTCAGAACCCTGGGGTCCTACCTGGTCTTTTTATGAACAAGCCAACAATCAAGGATCTACAACAGTTAGAAGTATGTTGAACATTAGAACATAATTCATAAGGTTCACTATTAAAAAGTAGTTTTATTATATATTACATTACACAGAATGGCAGATTTTAGAATATATAAACCTGAGCAACATAAATATATACAGTACATTTTTTCTTTTCTATAGGACTTAAAGGAAACATATGCCAAAGAGCAACAAGAATTTATAGAATGGGCAAAGTCATTATGGGCGAGCAAACACTGTGTTCGGGCACTGAGGCCAAAGCCACCAGTAGAGATGATGTATGAAGCACTTTTCAAAAATACAGCTCATGCCATGCAGAGTTTCCCAAAGAGGTTTAGTATGGCAGCACAGATACCACTCCAAGACTCCAATGCTGTTTGTGAAATAACACTAGTGAAGGAGTTGGTGAAAGTGAGTACAGAGAATTATATCGATACATCAATCACTTGATATGATTTTAGCATACCTCTATTGCTTCCTTTACTAGCATTAGTCATTTCATACTGACTTGTTTATTCTTCTATAAGGCTTTATACTTATTATGAAGCAAGTAAATGTGACTTTGAATTACATACAAAATTTTTAGCAAATTCAGATATAATAATCTCACTTGTGCCAGATATATGTATGCATTTCAACCACTTATTTCCCGGTCTGTCAGTTCTGGTACCTTAGTAGCCTCTTACTATGCCTGGTACAGAGGGAGGTAATGTTCTACTGAACACCGTCAGAATGCTTAATTATTATAGTCTAGTCTAGTTTCCCATGTGGTACTGGCAGAGTAAAATAGTATCTCCCACTGTACCAGGTGTTATAAGAGGCGACTAAAGTACCAGAACCGATAGATGGCGGTATATCCATCAGAGACAGTGTAGTACAAATGCATAGGGTGCGGGTGAGCAGCAGCATCTCTGTCGCAAAATCTGCGCTCAGCGATTGCTAACATGTTTGGCCAGCGCGGTAATTATGGGCAAATTTTCCCTTTCTTGGGGAGGCCTATGTCCAGCAGTAGACTTCCAATGGCTGTAAATATGATAATAATAGTGTAGCAAAAAGCTTACATTGTCATTACTACTTTTCAGGTAAGAACATCAACATTGCCTCAGATTCAGTTCCCAGATATGGAGAAAAAGACCAGCATAATGATAAAACCCTGCCCCATTCCAGAACCATGCAACAGGCATCCCTGCCGCTTTATGTTACCAAGTCAGTAAAACAAATCTATACTAATATTATAAAGCTGAAGAGTTTGTTTGTTCAAACACGCTAATCTCAGGAACCTCTGGTCTAATTTGAAAAAAAAATTCAGTGTTGGATAGTTAAGCTACAGTGAAAAGCTATTGAAGTCTATTCTACGCGCTCATATATATATATATATGGTTATGTATAATTAGACTAGATATATGTATATAAATTAGACCAGGTTGACATATAAATAGGTCCTGTAAAATTTAGAAATCGCTGTGCGAACCATGTACGACATGGCTGATGTATATTTTGGAAATTTAAATACCTTCGTCTACTATGAGTTAGTTTATTTTCAGGTTTACATAGTTTATGCTGTTTGATAATAAGTTCTTGGTAGTACAATTGTCACACTGTTAAAACTTTGCTATGTATATAGAGTTTTGAGGTAGGGTATTTAAAGGGTAGAATGTACATAACTTCGAGCAGTTACTTCTTCTTTAACTACTTTCTAGCGGTAACATATTCGTTTTATTAGCAGCATTTTTCAGGGTAGTATGAATTATATCGTTAATGTAGATGATAACTAACGTAGGTCCCAACACACTCCCTTGAGGTACTCCATATTTTACTTCACAGGGTTCACTGATAAAGCTACTTATTTTAACTGTAACTCAAATAACTTTTGAAAAGATTGAGTTGTTCCCCCTTTACGCCAATAGACTCAAGTCTCCGATGCAGAAGAGGAATGGATACGGTATCGAAAGCATTTGCAAGGTCGAGAAATATCCCAATACATTTTTTTCCATAATTCAGTTCACTAGTCGATCTTCCTCCCCGAAAACCAAACTGATTTGGTGAGAGAAGATTTTGGTTCTCAAGATATTTAATTGGCCTTGTATTAATCAGTTTTTCTACAATTTTAAAAAAGAATTTAATAGAGATATTGGTTAGTAATTTTTAAGAGTTTTAAGGTCACCTGTTTTGTGTATTGATATAATTCTTGAAAGTTTAAGTGGTGCTGGTATAGTAGAGGATGCAAAACATATATTGGTTACATGCGTAATCAGTGGGACCAATATCAATGCGTTATCCTTTACTACATATTTTGTTAGAAATGTTATCCCAACCAGGAGCACAATTAGATTTGAGACTGTTTATAATTCCTTCAACCTCTTAGCAATCAATGTTCAGTAATAAAAAAGAACTTTCGGTTTTAGATTTTATTAAAGGAGTAGTATTTTGTGATCGTAATTGTTCTTTTATTTTATCTGTCAGTGTCTTTCCTACTTCACTGAAGTACTTGTTTATGTCATCCACAGATTTATTTGGGTCATTATTAAGTTTCAAGAGGTCAGAGTAACTATGTTCTGCTATTTTGTAACGTGTTATTATATTTATGACTTCCCCAGTTTCTTTTGACACTAGTAGAGCTAGCCAATTCAAGTAGTGCTTTTTATAACAAATTTTAGCTTTTTTTTATGAGTTTAGTAAGATAATTTCAGTATCTACTGTAAGTTATTTTAAGAATTTCATTGTCTAGTGATTTCTTTAATTTTAAATGCAGTTTATCTTTGTGTTTTACACTTCTTAACAAACCATTTGTTATCCATTGTTTCCATGGAGTTTTGCGTTTAGAAAAAGCTTTATAATCTGTATTTTGTGCTGTAATATTGCTTATTATAGTAATTAAATTGTTGATAGCCTGTTCAGGATCATTCGTTTGGAAGATTGATGACAAATTTACTTCCTTTAGATCACATGTTATTTGGCTGTAATTGATATTTGGGACTGTAATGGGTTGGTTTATTTGTTTAGGTTTCTTATTTATGGCAAGTAGAACTGGGTAATGATCCGTGATACTACTTTGTATCTCATATGTGTGAAAGGGGTGGGATGTTTTAACTATTGTGTGGTCCAAGCAACTATCAATACGTGTTGGCAAGTGATGTGTGGGAGTAAGACCGAATGTTGCTAATAGGTTCAGATATTCTAATGCTTGTTTATTGTCAGAATTAGGGTTAATGTTAATGTTTATATCTCCAATTAAGATTATATTGGAATATCTATTTAGCGTATGCAGAAGTGTCTCTAAAGTATTTAAGAAAGATTCTATGTGTGTGTGAGATGGTGATCTATAAATAGATACAATAGCAACAGTTAATTCAATAGTTATTCAAAATAGTAACTAAACAATTGGCATCTGATATATCTGGTTCGTATGTATGTGTATCTAGTTTATTGTTGAGGAAAACAACAACAACATCATTTTGATTACGTAGATTTTTTGTAGCAAGTGGGGAATACTTTTTTAGTATAGGAAGTGTTTCGTCACCTGTAAGCCAACATTCATTGAGAGTAATTATATACAATATCTTTAATATAACAGCCATAGC
>JACJUM010003237.1:1660700-1726478 GCA_020976665.1 Heortia vitessoides | reverse complement strand
ATATACAATAACTGTCTAATTACGTCACATCTAAAAATTAGGCCTATTTATGTTAACTTCTAATATTGCTTAATCTTCTCACCAGATGGCGAAACACGTAACGTAATAGTATTTGGGCCAGAGTTCTCCGTGCACCGCGAAACAGCACAGATAAGGACGTACAAGGCCTTCCGGAAACTGCTAGAATATACATTGACCCCGTGAGTATAATCTGAGAGACCAAAACATTTATATATTTTTGGATTAAAACTACTCTTCAACGGCTTCTGAACAAGGTTTATGTAACTTTTAAATTTTTTGTTCGACGTTTTGTTTACTTTGCGTCCATGTTTGAAAATTCATTTGAAACTCGGAGTTTCAACACTCACCTTCAGTTAATAATACATTTTTTTCCGAATCCTCCTATCTTGTGGAGGTCTATGTTTAACAATAGACTTACTACGGTTAATATCATCATCATCATCATCATATCAGCCATTAAACGTCCACTGCTGAACATAGCCCTTTCCTAAAAACGGGGAATATTAACCTTAATTGCCGCCCTGGGTAAGCGTGGTGGCAGTCGCATCGGCATGCTGCTACCCATCCCTGGTCACGGCTCATGATTATATGTGATGAATTATTGTTTGTTACTACCAGGGCTGAACAGATTACGTGGTCATACAATTTAAGAGAGACGCGCGCTAGAAAGAGAAATACCAATTCAATATCAAGTGATCCGATGTCCAGGACGGATGTGAGTGACGACGATGAGGATAACCTGATCATAGATGCTGGTAAGTCAATGACTCTCTAGAACTCGTTTTTTTATAAACTTTTATTTAATTAGAATAGGGTTAGTGTATAAGGCAAGTAGTAAGCTAACAAAGTAAGTATGTTAGTATGTTTGGGTATCAGATATCTATATATATATTGAGCCAATATAATATATTGATATAACCAATTGAGCTGTATTCTGTCCAACATGGCGGACAAGTTATTTTAATGTACTTAGAATATAAATAATAAATTCCCACAACTTCTCATACTTTGATTTGATTCCGTGATGAGTCGCTTAAAGCACTTGTGTTACGGACAAAAGACAATAGAGGAATCACAAATATACTACGTAAAAACATATATTTAACACCCAGACACAGGACAAAACTACATATCATCATATAAAAATATGTCCTGGATGGGGATCGAACCCACGACCGTTGCCGCACAAGACAAGCCTGTCAAAATATGGGTATCAAAACAAAGGGCTAAATAATAACTCGAAAATTAATGTGATGTCACTCTGAATTGATATGGTGGACTTCTAAAGCTTGAAACTTATTTTTAAAGCAGATATCTTCACAATTCAGCTGAAATTTTGTATACTTAAGCTAAGTTTATATGACAATGCATGGCGGAAAACCCAAGATGGCGGATTTTTCTCGAAATTCTTTCCTATAATATGGACATCAAATAAACTAATATGACGGGAGTTAGGTTTTAGTGTTTACCTATAATATGGTGTATTTGAGCTATATTGATTCGGCAATCCGAATATACCGCTATTATGCAAATCATTTGGGAGTTATGCCCTATAATTGCCACGCTGGGCGGGCGTGGTGGCAATCGCAGGGCGTGACGTTCTAGTACCTTAGTCTTACGACACCTGATACAGAGGGAGGTACTATTTATCTTTGCCGGTACCTCACAGCCTTTTCTTCACTTCATCATATAAATGTTTGCATCGTATATTCATCATATAAATGTTTGCACTGGGTGAGGATCAAACCCACGACCCTTGGCACACAAGACTCCTACCGTCTGAGCCACCGAGCTAATCAAGATTACCCTTAAATGTCGATAAAAATCTGAATGTCGTCCGGTACTTGCAGTTGATTCAATATTTGTATTTGTCTTATGTCTGGGTGTTAAATATTTATTGTATCATATTTGTAATTTCTCTGCTGTCTTGTTCACAGAGATTTACCTTAGAATTAGATAAATGTATGAGAAATATAAAGAAAAAATAATTATTAGATTATAGTCTTATTTATTATGTATTTAAATTTTAATGACTGGATATACTGGTCTACACGCTGCTGGGTATGATCTTTGACAGACCTCGCCGAGCCCGCAGCCTCGTCACCGGTAGGTGTGCCCCGTCCCCAGCCTACCGCCTCCCCTGACGCCCCCTCCGACCACTTGTACAGCTGCACCTGCCAAGGTAAGAAGGTCTTTTTCCGTGTACAATAGGGAGGGAAGAATGGGAGATGGATGTTGGATTAGGAATGTTATTTGCTTGTATGGCGATATTTAAAGAAAACTGAAAAGTTCCACAAAGGATACCTCGTCACCCCTGTGGATTATTTAGAAATAAGCTCTGTAGAACCAGGGTGGGTACTCACTCACCTATTAACTGTATATCCCGTCTATATAATAGTCTAGCCAAAAGTCTGCCTGAACTTTACATTAATTTTCATACCCTTCCTGGTTTTTGTCATTGATAAAATCGTTTGATGACGTACCGTAAAATTGCTGATTTTTGACGTTCAATGATTGTTGACTTTCGAGTGATTATTACCTTTTTTTTAATATTAATAATTATGCACGATGTGATTGTCTGTAATTGTAAGAACAGTTAGTTGATGTCCTTTGAAAACGCAATTATTGTTTATAATTTACTGTTACTTATGTTGGTAATCCAATATTAAATGAATAAATAAATAGAAATTCTTTTCGACAGGTCAATTTTATGGATCAACAAAGAATTACCAAATGTTTTATTACCATGTTTTGACATATTACTGCTTAACAGCGCTATCATGCGGCTTTTTTATAGTCTACAAACAAGCATACGGTCCGCTTGATGGAAAACTGGACCGCAGCCTTTGAATCTCGTGTCATTAAAGATATCACTAGGTTGTCGCTAACCCTGTGAACTGAAGACACTATATCTTATTTACCCGGTAATTTCACTGCCTCTCCCACCCTTTAAACCGGAACACTGCAATTAGAACACTGCTATTTGGCGGTAGAAATAGGTAAGAGTGAGATCTCACCTTAGAATTCTCCGTAAAACACTTTGTAATTTAACCTTTTTGTTGCATTTACAAATCCAGCTTTATATTTATTATATAATTTTAATTATTTTTTGCATATAATCAAAGGCACAAGAGGTTAATGCTGTTACCAATAAACGAATCAAGACATTTTTAACACGGCTCTTAATTTCCTATTTCCCAAAATTGAATCTCATACCCAATATTATTGAATACAAGTAATCGCAGATAATATTTAGTATAATTCAAAAAAATTTTCAAGATACCGCATAGGGGTAGGAGTTGAAACATCGCCGGCCTTATTTGTAAAGTCACATGAAGTAGATCTCAAACTTTGGCCGCCCGCATTGGTACCTCTTGTAAAATATTACAGTATATTAATATCTCTAACAGACACGATATGTGCGAAGCCGGCTCAGAGATCGTACAATCACTGGCAGGTGCGCAACAAAACCTCACTCGACTCTTACGACATCGTGATCCACTGCCCGCACCGGATCCGAGTAAGTACTGATACTAGTAAGTGCCGGGTAAGTAATTGTATGGTAAACATGGTATGCACCAGGTAAGCTTACGTCCGTAACGTGAGCCTACATCACGATCTCGACCTTCCCACGATTCGCGAATACATGAAAGAAGCGTCGCGCCGTTTCTTCGATGGGGCCATAAATCACCCCAACCCATTAATCTCCAAGGCCGCAAAATACGTCGCTCGGAAAAACGTCCACGCCCGATCTCGCAGACCGCGTCACGTCTTAGACGACCCGCCCGATAGCACAACCGCGAAAATCGCAGTCCTTTCTCGCCCTCTCACTGGCACCACAACACGATCACTAACACTCCACATGCACTCGTACAACAGAGCAGTACACCGCGTTCGCCGGCGAACGCGTGAAGTCCCTGCCCCTACGAGCGATAACCGACAACCCTAGGGCTTTCGGGCTCCATCTGTCCGTCCTCTTTTGCTTTAATTCATCCATAGTAAATTCAACCCCCAACGACGGCGGCCGAGCCTAGGTCGAGCCTCTAGAGGCGCCCTCGGACACGCCGTCGGTCCCGCTTAAATCTCGCGAGCCATCGCGGGCGCGACCGCGCTAACGCGCTGTCGCGGCCGAGGGGCGCGCGAGATTATTTTACGGGCATCGGACCTCTCATCTATGAGAGGCCCCGCCCTCTTTTTCGGTGGCGCTGGAATTGACGTCTGAGTAGTCCAGCACTAGGTTCGTCCGGAAAAAAAAAAAACCAGGTAAGCTACTAGCGTGACGATTGCAATATTAAATTAATAAGTTATCCTTAGTTACATTACACATAATTTTAATTTTTAAAAATTACGTGGCACGTTGTTTGTCCGCGATGGAATCCTAAATTACTTAGCCGATTTTAAATTAAATTTGCACGCCTTATTATTTCTTCTTTTTTCGAACGAACCTATTGCTGGACTACTCAGACGTCAATTCCAGCTCCACCGAAAAAAGAGGGCGGGCCTCTCGTAGATGAGAGGTCCGATGCCCGTAATTATCCTGCGTACCCGCGGCCGCGACTGCGCGTTTAGCTAGGGTCGCGCCCGCAAGGCTCGCGGGTTCTGAGCGGGACCAACGGCAATCGCCCGCAGGCGCCTTTAGAGGCTCGACGTAGGCTCGGGCCCGAGTTGGAGGTGAATTTAATTATGAAATACAGCAAAAGAGGACGGACGGAGTGAGTCCGGCAGCTCTAGGGCTGCCTGTTATCGCTCGTAAGGGCAGGGACTGCACGCGTTCGCCGGCGAACGCGGTGTACTCCTCTATTGTACGAATGGTTACACACTGTGTGCAGTTTGATCCAACTTGAAAGATAGAATAGCTTACATCTTAATTTATAGCCGCAATATTAATTTATTGCAAATAACTGACATTCACAATTATCTATTAACTCCAAACGATTTTAACAGATGGCGATATACAGTCTGGATTGAGTAAATAATCTATAGATGGCGCTGTTAAACCGTATAGTAAATAAAACAAAACCGCTGTCTGTCTTTTCGTTTTAAAGATCTAAGAATACACAACAGACAGCGAGAAGCAATATAATGATATGTATATGTCTTTTTTGTGTATTTTGTAGGGTAGGTTAGGAGAAGTGATAGTGGAGCCGATACCCGAATACCAGATAGACTTGGGGGCCAGCGAACAGTCTCCAGACAACATCAGGAGCCTGGCCCTTGCGCTGCTTCTCAGGTCCGATTCCAACATTCTAAACGGTAGGTTAAACTAAGGCTTTTCCATATATTAAAAAAAATGTTTGTTACTTTACGTGCGTGTGTGTATGTGCGGCGTATTATTGTTAAATCATCATCATACCATTAGGAGTCCTCTGCCGAACATAGCATGGCAATCGCCGAGCGCAGCTTTCGCAGCGGGGACGCTGTTGCCTCTATACCACCTGTCGGTTCTAGGGCCTTAGTCACCTCTTACGACACCTGGTAAGGAGGGATGAACTATTTTACTCTGGCGGTTACTCGACTAATATCAAATAAAAAAAAATTCACACAACGTCTCATACAGTCACCTGACTGATGGACATCAGACAACAGCACAAATAAATATATCATTATATAAATATTTTTTACAGATAAGATATTTGCCATCTGCGACATCGGGTCCGTCCTGAATAAAGTATATAGGAAAAAAAATCTGATTCGAAATAATTAAATTAAGATTTTAGAGACATTTTGATACAAGTTCCTTATACGGTACTAATCTTGATCTAGCTCTATTTAAAATTCTATTTATCTTATCACTATTACTAACACGCTTGCCCAGTGCGGCAATTTTGGGCAAAATTGCCCTTAAGTAGCTGATATCCAGTTGTTGTAACAAATCACCTCCCATTGGAACCCTTCAGCCTCTGCCCTTACAAATCACTCTAGAATGTTAATGATTCGCACAATAATAATTTTTAGAATGTTTAATATGATTTTGAGAGATTGATTAAAAATTAGTGTGATAAGAGATCGATGTAGTGTGAAAGATGATGTCGTGACAATGATAGAGAAAGGAATATTGAGTTGGATTGGACACGTAGACAGGATAGATGAAAGTGGAATGACTGCACAAACCTATTGAGCGGAAGTGAACGGAAGAGTTGGTACAGGGCGACCTAAGCGAATATACATTATACTATGTAGTGGTATAAATGTGTGTCCTATGTCGGGATCGAATATCCGTCCTTTAACGCGCAAGATAGACATACAACCGAATGAACCATTGGGTACTTTAAAAATCAGGATAAATTGATGTTCTAGCGAGGATAGACTGCATAAGCGGAGACATCGTGACGACAGACGTCTTAGGCAGCCAGGATTTCCACGCGCGGCACAGTTCTGCCGAATCCGAAATCACCAACGGCATCTACACCACCATCGACCAGCTGCAAGGGCTGTTGCCTGGACACTACGTTCTGCAACATGAGGTATATTTTTAGTTAGTGCTGGAACTCTTGTGTTGTGGAAGTGGGCGTTAATTGCTGTTGCATATTCTGTGATTGAAACAGCGTTTCTAATACCAGCCATTGAAAGTCCACTGTTGGACATAGGCCTCCCTAAGATAGGGGGAATGTTGCCCATAATTGCCGCGCTGGGCAGGCGTGTTGGCAATCGCAGAGCGCGCGACGGGGATGCTGCTGCACATCCCCGCCCTGTGCAATTGAGCTGTAATGTTATGGATAGATATACGGCCATCTATATATAATAATTTAATATTTTTTATTTGTTTACTATTTGGAAGACCAACCGAATAATGAAACATAGCAATAGTAATGAGGTCAGTGACACACGGCCAATGAGAATTCTTCGTGATTAAAATAAATACTTCTAGACAACAGAGGAATCTCAATACATATGGTTAAGACACAGACACAGAACAAACTCAAATAGTAACATATAAATATTTGTCCTGCGTGGAGGAACCGAACCCACAACCTTGGTACCTCAACCAGGTAGGAACGCCATCAGCGCCATGGGGCCCGTCATGAATAATTATAACTATTAATAATACATTCACGTAACATCTAATACATTGAATGATCTCTGAGATAAGTCTTACTTAAAGCACTTGTGTTACCATCAAGTAACGGATCACGTATATAATATTGAAATACATACTTAACACCCAGACACAGAACAAACATAAATATTTCAAAAAAAAAATTGTCCTCGGGGGCTCATACCCACGACCTTTGGCGCTTAAAATAGGATCACTACCATCTACATCATCGGGGACATATGTAGACTGTGTTCCTTGTGAAGATTAGTTTTCATAATCCTCGTGTTTGGTGGCCCGCAGGCTGGACACGGCGCCAACGCGCTGCTGTACAGGGCGGGCGCGGGCGCGGGGGCGGCGGCGGAGGCGGAACTGTTGCTGCAGTTCGAGTGCCAGCAGCTCGCGGAGGCCGACGAGGCCAAGAGTGTGAAGTCGCCGCCCAAAATCATACCCGTGCTGCTGCCTGTCCACAAGTTGGTACTTTATAGACATCGTTTTTAAGGAATAAAAAGGCGAGAATGTATGTGTAACTAGCCTTATCCGCTTTCGGAATAAACTAGTTTATTCCAGGCTAATCTGTATTTATAATAAACTATTTTTTTTCCAGGCTCAAGTGTTTTCAGGACAAACTAGTTTTTTCCAGGCTAAACTGTAGGAATTTAGAACAAACTAGTTTTTCTTCAGGCTAAACTGTTTTTAGGATATATTTGTTTTTTTTCCAGGGTAAACTAGTTAATTCTGGCGTTAAAATAAACAGGTTCTTTCTATGGCCGATAGAAGAAACATTTTTTTGATATTATGAAGTCGGCAAACAATCATACAGCCCGCATGATAATAAACAAAGCCATAGCCTATAGACGCTCGTGTCATTATATAGATATCAGTAACTTGTCGTCTACCTTGTGTTACATTATCCAGTAATTTCACTGCGTCTCATCTACCCCTAGAGCCTAGAGCAGGCATAGGGTCGCCCATGAATAAGTTGACTAACCTCTTCGTCCCGGTGGCGATGGAACTGACGTCAAAGTCAACCAGCATTAGGTACGTCATCAAAAAAGAAATGCAACCATTCTGAGCTGCGGTGACAAGCGACAACCATCTGCGACTATAAGCTCGTGCGGGACCGCCGAAGCACTCACAAATTTTAAGTTATATATATATTTTTTTTTTGTGCTGTGAGTAGGATAAAACCTCCCACTGCACCAGGTATCGTAAGAGGCGACTAAGGTACCAGAACCGACAGGTAGCGGTATATCCATCCGGAGCAGTGCAGCTCAAATGCACTGGATGGGGATGAGCAGCAGCATCCCCGTCGCGAAAGCTGCGCTCTGCGATTGCTAACACGCTTGCCCATCGCGGCAATTATGAGCAAAAAACCTCCTTTCTCGGAGAGGCCTATGTCCAGCAGTGGACTTATGGCTGGTATGATGATTATATATATATTTTAATTTCGAATATTTGCGTTCCCATCCACTCAATTACGTTATGTAGGTAGCCGTGCTTGCATTTTGACCCGCGTTATTTTGAAGAACAAACACAGTTAATTAGAGGTTAATCTATTACAAAGGTCTTTTTCATCTTTACCTCACTTCCACCTATTTCTACCGCCAAATTGCAGTTTTCGCATTGCTGGTTCCGGTTTGAAGGGTGAGAAAGGTATGGAAATTACTTAGTAAATGTGACACGGTTTCTTCAGTCCACAAGGATGGCAACACACTAGTGATATCTTAGTGATGTCACGAGTATCTATAGGCTGTTTATCATCAAGCGGAGTGTTTGCTGACTTCATGAACGATAATCACACTCAGCTCCTATTGGCCGTAACATTATATTATTATAGTCTTCTTTCAAAAGTTGGCTATCTGACACCGAAGTATTTATACATATCGAACCAGTAGTTCCTGAGATACGCATTTAAACAGGCGTGCGTCAAAGGTCGCGGGTCCGATCCCCACCCAGGACAAATAATTATATGATGGTATTTCTATTTTTTTTGTATCTGGGCGTTGAAATTATGATTCCTCAGTTGTCAGGCAATGGAGTCAGGTCATTGTTTATGTTGTGAGAATTTAATTAATTTAAGGCTAATGTTTATCCGCTAGTAAATCAGTGGCTATACTTAGTTATTTGTCTCCAGGCATCGTAGGATCCTGCCGTGCGCTTTCACCCCGTACCCGAACCAGGTAGCGAAGGAGCTCAAGAGGGTCCCGCGCCAGAAGACGCCGCCGCACGCGATCAAGGTAATGTCTCCTCTGGTTAGCATCACGTTCAATCCCGACGAAAGCCTCGGAAACATGCGAATTGCGCACCTACATTTCATGTCGTCCATTCTTTAATGTAACGGCAACTATACTCCTTCAAATTTCTTATCATGGCTTGATTAGTATGACAGATTTCACTGTGAGCCGTGAGACTGAATAGAACCCCCCTGTACCGAGTGTCTAAATAGGCGACTGAGGTACCGTAACCGACAGATGGCGGTATATCCATCCGAAATAATGTAGCTCAAATGCTCAGGGCGTCCACGTCCCGATAGCCGCGCACTGCGACAAGGTTGCGCAGTCTGCAATTATGAGCAGAATTCCCCCTTTTTCATCATCATCTCGACTCGTTTTTCTACCGAAAAGAAATGATTCCGTGTAGACATTTCTATGAGTCGATGTTTCAACTATGCAAATTAGTGAAAATTTCTCAAACAATTTTGATCTCAACTACCAACTTGTAAGATATAATTTAGATTGTATATTTTTTACATGATTCGTACAGATTGAGTACTACGCCATGTAATGTAGAAGGTGCGTTGTTACATTTGGTTAAAGTGAAGCTAAAATTTTTTTTATATCTCTTGCGAATTTTAAAGCTCGGTTCACACTTTAATTCAATTCCTACTCGTATATATTGCACACATTTGTGTAGGTAATCAGTTAATTTCGCACTCCTTGGTGAACACTGCATTCACTCAAAAATAATACATGTGATAAAACGACATTTAAATGGAAGTCGATAGAGGGCGCATCAAAGAGTATCATGGGATTCAATGGCGGATTGATTCGTGTATTCAGATGTTATACCAACCGTGAGGTACCGGCAGAGTAGAATAGCACCTCCCACTATACCAGATGTCGTAAGAGGCGACTGGGGTACCAGAGCTGGTAGATGGCGGTATACCCATTCAAAACTGCAGCTCAAATGCAGGGCGGGGATGGGCAGCAAAAACTCCGTCGCGTAAGCTGCGCTCTGCAATTGCAAACACGCTTGCCCACGCAGAAATTATGCGTGGGCAAGCATATACCCCCTTTCTTGTCGAGCCCTGTGTCCAGCAGTGGACTTTCAATGGCTGGTATGATGATGATGATGATGTTATACAATTTAAAATAAAGGATATAATTGAAGAGGCGATATTAATAAACAAGTCCTCTTACAAAGGTGGTCTACATTGGTACCTCACTCTCACCTATTTCTATCCCCAAATAGCAGTGTTCTAATTGCTGTGTTACGGTTTGAAGGGAAGGCAGGAAGGAAGAGGCAGTGAAATTACTGGGTAAATGTGACATTGTATCTTTAGTTCACAAGGTTGGCAACATATTAGTGATATCTTTGTAATAACACGAATGTCTATAGACTGCAGTCACGTTTATCATCAAGTAATCTTGTTGGCTGACTTCATAACTTAAAAAAAACTTTAGATGCTTCTTTGTAGAAAAGAATTATTATGGAGAATTTTAATTAATTAAATACAAAGAACGACATTTAAAATTAATCGCCTTCTCAATTATATTCTTTATATTATTATTTTATAATACTAATATACACATCAATCTAAATTTAAGCGAAATGTGAAATGCCTTCAGGTACATTTTAACCGGCAACATGTTCTGAAAATCCTGTTTCCGAACCGTGAAAGCTAATGCGATCGTTTATTTCAATTGCGAAAGGTGGCTCGTACAGTGTTCATTTGGGGGTGCGATTTGTTTAATTGGGTATTCGACATGTTCTGAATATAATTATTATATTATCAATTATACGGTAATTTTACCTGAGGTAGACCTCATACATCAGTCGTCTGCATTGGTACCTCACTGCCACCGGTTTCTACCGCAAAACAGCATTGTTCGCATTGTTGTGTTCCGGTTTGAAGGGTGAGATAGGCAGTGAAATGTGTCATAATATCACAATATAGTGCTGGGTAATGTAACATAATATCTTCAAGTCACAAGAATGGCGTCGGGCTAGTGATATCCAAGTGATATCACGAGCGTCTTTAGTCTGCTGTGACGTTTACTATCACGTGGACTGTAAGCTTGTTTATCGACTTGATCGAATAAAAGAACATGTCAATCCATAAGTGTACTTACATTAGTCACAATTTAAGAGACTGCTAGAACTGCCCTAGTTACAAAATAATAACTTTCTTTTATGTTCTATTAATGGGTTGGCTCACCACAGACATAGAGAAAACACCACATTCCTTGCATTTTTTATCAATTCATTGTATTATCGCCGTAGGATGTCTACTGCTGGACATGCTGCCTATCATCATTTTGCGGTATTTGCTCGTAATCGCCACGCTGGGCAGGCAGCTGCCTATCCCTATTGTATTTGAGCTACCGCTGTCAGTTCTGATACCTCAGTCGCCCTTGGGGATTATTAATCTTTTCTGCCGGTACCTCTTCATTAATTACAATAATCTTATTTAAAATACTGTAGAATCAACAAAAGGGTGGCATTTGTTTTTACTGAAATATGACGTCACATTCCACAATTTCAACAGAAAATGGATTAAATGGGCGTATTTTGCTTTTATACCAAAAATACGTTTAATTATCATCGTCCAATACCCAATTAAAAAATTAACTCGGACCATAGTTTCGATACTATGCTAGTTTGTTAATAACAAATTAATACAAAAATACTGATATATATGTCATCCTTTTCATACCTACGAGGATAAGGAAGGACGGCACGATGTTATATTGATGCTGTTCTTCTTACTTATTTCTATGATATATCATGAGAACACCGTATTATTTGAAGTTAAATTTGTATTTTAGCTTTAAATAATACAGCGTTTTATGATAATGAGAGTAAGACTCATATTCCCATGGCGGCCTGCAATACGGCTAAGCCTATCTCATACTGGAATATCTTTAGTAAAAGGCTTCTTTAGAATGTACTATTTAAACTTTAAAGCGGAAACGTGGTATATATACATCTATATTATAATAGTATTAATAATATAGTCCATGAAGTAAACACATATATTCCAAGATGTCCAGATTGTACACTAAAAACTACATGGTCTTAGTGTGTCTGTGTGTGTGAATGTTGCAATAGATGAACCTTATTGCAATGATATTAACGTCTTATTTTCACTGTGAGTATTATACCACGTCTCTGTCTTATTGTCGTGTGTTAGTCGAAATCAGAGACGGTAAAGGTCGCACTTCAGACATGCGATGTATCAAGATATACAGGTGCAATTTAAATGGGGATAGGCGAGTATTTACAATTTGTTAGAGTTAAAAATGGAAAAAAAAT
Source organism: Heortia vitessoides (assembly GCA_020976665.1). Lineage (NCBI taxonomy): Eukaryota > Metazoa > Arthropoda > Insecta > Lepidoptera > Crambidae > Heortia > Heortia vitessoides. Next base: position 1,713,886 of record JACJUM010003237.1, on the reverse strand, counting down.
ATTTGTCAACGGTTCCCCTCAAGTTGTAGCGGGACAGGAACTATAATGTGTTGTCTATTTAATAATAATTCACACAATATCTGATACATTGAACTGAATCCGAGATAAGTAGCTTAAAGCACTCTTGTTACTTCCATAAGCAATATCATCAATCAACAAATTACATGAGGTAAAGATCTTAGAAAGGTCGTCCCATTGGTGCCTCACTCGCACCTATTTCTGCTGCCAAACGGCAGCGTTCGCATTGCTGTGTTCCGGTTTGAAGGGTGAGAGAGGCAGTGAAATTACCGGATAAATGACATTGTATCTTAAGTTCACAGGGTTGGCGACACGCTAGTGATATCCTTATGATGACACCAGCGTGAATAGGCTGCGTTCACGTTTACCATAAAGCGGACCGTATGCTGACTTCATAAAAAAATAGCACTTGTGTTTTTACTTGAGGCAATATCATCACAAATAGTGAACGCACAGAACAAACACAAATATTCATATTAATGTTTGTCCTGGATCGGGATCGAACCCAAGACTATTGACGTTCAAGATTTGCCATTGGGTCGTTAAAGACATTTAAAACTATAGACTTGTGTTAAGCAAGCATTAAGACCAAAGATTGCTTTAGTGTCAAGGTTGGATTAAACATTTGCACAATGGCGCTTTCGGCAGTGTGCTTGTCTTTTGCGCCACGGGTCAAGGTTCAATTCCCACTCAGGACAAACATTTATGATCAAATATTCGTGTTTTGTGTAATATATAATTTTGCGATTCCTCTGTTGCCTGATGACTGTAACACGAGTGCTTAAAGCGATTTATCTCGGAGTCAGGTCAATGTATGAGATGTGTGAATTTATAATTTATATAAATGTATACAAACAATTACAACCTGTGTTCCTAAACGTATAAGGTTCAAAATCGCCTATCCCTTAGCACGCCAATAGCGTCTCTGAGCACGGCTCTTGTTCCTAAACGTGTTATTTTCTATTAGTTGGGAGGAGAGGACGCCGCGCAACGCCAGGTACTACTGCTGCAATGTATATGCGAACTCGGATCGAGTTGACGTATCGCACCTCGGTAACTCTCGTGGGTCCGTTCAGAAATGATGGAACCGGGATCGTTGATGTTTCAAACCCAAGACGATTTTACGCGATTAAATCGGCTCCGAGTTTAATCGTTTATGAACGTGACCGTTCCGTATCAATGGACCGGATTGATACGGACATTTCTATCATTGATATGTTCTCGCATGTAGAATCTCATGGTTATTTATTATTTAATGTGTTTTTTCATATATGGCATGATAATTTTGACGGGCCCGATGGCGCAGGTGATCGTGGGTTCGATTCCCATTAGGGGCAAATATATATTTATATATATATATATGATAATTTTTGCTCTGTTTCTGGGTGTTAAATATACATATTTATTTAAGTATCATATTTGAGATTCCTCTGCTGTCTGACGTCCGTAATAAATATAGAAATTATATAATAAAAATTTTAATTTATATAAATAGAGGTATACCACTTACATCGGGGCATGGGTACCTTATTCTCTTTCTGCGTCTCGGTTTGAAGGGTGGGAGAGGCAGTGAAATTACTTAGTAATGTGACGCGCTAGTGATATGTTTTTACGAGTTTTCTCGCATACTTAACATCGGAAAAAATACGATACATCATGCGCATTATCTGTCAAAATTATCGTCATGTTTGACAATCTCAAAACTCACGCGGTTATAACAGTTTTTTTCATTACACTGTTTTTTTATCACAAACCGCTGAAATATTTCCAGTATCTTCATATTGTCTATTAAACATTTTATTCACTTTATTGTAAATATACCATAGTTCAGGTGTACAAAGTCCACTGTTCATACAGATTTATCAATTAAGCTGTGTCTATGGTTGGTTGACATAACCATAAAGTTTGTTCGATTCAAACATTTGTATATCCATACGAAACTAGTACATTCAAACGCACTGGAACAAAGTTAAAATGCTTTAAGAATAATCACAATTATAATTGAATTGCTTATTAATTTTCAAAATCAGCCGTATGTATTCCACAGTTGGAGATACATTGGCGTTTTCAAGAAAGCGGAATTTTTGCCACTTACTGCGCTGGACAGGCATGGTCTATCCCCACCCTGTTGTATTTATGCAGCGCTTATTCCGATAGATATACCGCCATCTGTCAATTCTGACAACCGTAAGCTGTAAAGCTTGCTAACTTATTTCTTCGCTTATATTTGTTGATCTCCATTTTTCTTTTTTTCATATAGTTCAATTCTATCACATAATTGCATTGATAAAAACATAATATCTTTGAGCATTTTATCTTTGTTAAAGGCATAATAGGTATATTACTGTACTTGCGGGTTACTTTGACTCTAGCGGGTAAATTTGGCTAAACACTTTTAAACTAGCAAAAAGATCTTACTATCTGTGCTCCGGTCTGAATAGTGAGAGCCAGGGAAATTAATGTGTTTTGTGACATAATATCCTCAACACTCAAGTTTCGCGACACGCTTATAATATCTTTGATGAAACGAGCGTCTATAGGCGTCACGTTTACCATCAAGCGGACCTTGTTTGTCGACTTGGTCTATAAAAAAAAAAAGTCCTTTATGGTGGGACCAGATCAACTAAACTGATGGAGGTTCTCATTAAAATTTTAAAAAATATATATATATATATATATTTATTTTGTATGTCGTAGATCCATATTGCCACTTAAAGTCAAAGTATTCCGCAAGTATAAATATAATAAGTATTCCCATCATGTAATATCATCACAATTTGGCAAAACGAAAGGGTCAAGGTTCGAATCCTAACCAAAATGATTGAACGTCAAATAAATCATCACATATCAGTTAAAGGCGCCAGGTATTGAGTAAAAAGTTTTCAACTAGCGATAAGTCCGACATATTGATAACAAGGGATGTTGAGCTGTGTAGTTCTAAAAATATTAGCATTTACAATGTGTACATGGGATGGGCCCGTTTGCACATTCGGGAGTGTTTGAATCATGTGCACCAAGGGTCGTGGGTTCGATCCCCACCCAGGACAGACATGGTGAATATTTGTTCTGTGTCGGGGTGTGAAATGTATATTTTAGTATTATATTTGTGATTCCAGCCTAGTCTGCTATACCTGATATACGCTACACAAGGGCTTTAAGAGGCTTCTCTTCGAAATCAGGTTTATATATGGGATGTAGTATGAATTTTATCTGATACTGATGATCTCCTAATAACATGTATTAGACAGGTATGTCATGTAAAGTACATGGTCTTGCCAATACTTTTTTCATATAAATAAAACGGTTTTTTTAAATATGTCCTGCTTTATGCTAATACTGAATACACATTGAATCCTAGTATTATTATTACCTATGAGTATAGCTTTGAAAGAATGACAGATGTCAGTGTAGCGTCGAACGTACACGCCGCGACTGATCAGATTTAAATACTAGAGGTATACCTCTTACAAAGTTCATTTGTGTACGTACCTTACTCTCATCTATTTTTACCGCCAAATAGCAGTGTTCGTATTGCTGTGTTCCGGTCAGAAGGGTGAGAGGCAGTAAATTTACTCGGTAATGTGGCATAATATCCTCAAGTCATAAGGTTGGCAATGCGTTAGTGCGGCGTTAGTGATATCTTTAATGACGCAAGCATCTTTAGGCTGCGGTCAAGTTTACCATCAAGCGGCCCATTTGCTTGATGGTATCGCTGACTTCGTATATATAAAAAAATATTTATATAAAATCTGTCAAAACTTCACAATCGATATTCATCTACAAAAGCCAGCCAATGAGATCAAAATTGACTGAAAACCTTGCATATTTGAAAAGATTGATCTGTTGCTTACCGTACGTTTAGTTATTTATATTGTCATTACGGTGTTTGACATCATGATTTAATAAAGTCGCCGTAGGGTAGCGGCAGTGTAAAATAGTATCTGCCTCTGTAGGAGGCATAAGGTAGCGGAACCAACAGATGGCGGTATATCCTTCCGAAACAGCTCCACTTAAATACTATAGGGTGGCGGGCAGCAGCATCCTTGTCGCGAAGTTGTGCTCTGTGATTGCCACCACGCCTGCCCAGCAATTAAAAAATCTTAGGGAAGCCTATGTCCAACAGTGGACTTTCTATGGCTAATATGATGATGACTTATACATAGAATATTGATTTGATTGTATCACAGAGATTATTGATTTGAAGAAAATTATATCAAATAGACCATTAAAATTATTTAGGAACACGCTCGTTTGACAGCTGTCATTTTAATCTAGCTATATTGAAAGGAGAATAAAAATTCAATCAAGGGAGATCATCTTGGTATGAAATGACGAAAAAAAGTGGTATTAAAGCTACTGCTCATACATATTCCCATGAAATGGATTAAGTTTTATTACCACAACTACCTAGACTTGAATGTATAACCGACTATTTATTAATATGCTAACAATCAAATAATTTTCATAAATTACCAACGAGTATTTGTTTCAGTGGCCTAAGAAGAAGAAGAAGAAGAAAAAAAAGACTTAGAAATAAAACATTAAGATTGTAATGCAGTCTTTTATTTAATATCTTTCACTATATGATAAATATTTTCATGAGTACAACTTTGTGGAATGGACCATCTGGACATGGGCTGTGCGTGGTATTTAAAAAAAAATGTGAATAAGGGTTGGGCCAAATCTGACTGGAGACACGCAGTGCGGACGAACGAACGCAATGTCACAAAATCTTTACTCCAAAGGTTTTACTAACCATAATAGAGTATTTTCAGGTATCATTGAACTATTAGGAAAACTTTGAATTATCCTTTTTTCTAGAGTAGAAAACAAATTCAGCCGTGATTAAGGTTTTAATCGATTGCAAGAACTGTTTTCATGTTGAATCTTAACGATATTTCAAAGATTAATATATTTATAATATAAAATGATTACAAAGTTATGCAGATATTTCAATGTTTCCTGATTGACTAATCTACTTTTGTTTTATTCTAAATCGCACGTTCTATTGACCAAATCTTTACGCACAAAGTTTCAACATTTCTTTTCCCTCGTCCGAGTCTAGCATTAGGTATTGTCCAAAAACATTCATATTTTCTTTACTGCATCGTCAAGTTCCATAGGTCATATTATAGTACTGACTAGTTCAAACAGTAGAGAAAATAGGTAATCGGTGTACCTATTTTAGAAAAGGGGGAGGGAGAGGTATCCATGAATTCCCACGCGGGTATTGCCTATGTATGAATAAATAAATGATTTATTTTTTATCGTATAACCACCATAAAAGAAAATCAACTAGATTTTAACTTGAAGAAAGTAAAACATTGCAGTGGCAAGTTTTACTATAGTATACACATAGAAAGTAAAATTATTTTTGTTTGTAACAATGCTCTTAATCGACGTTATTTCCGTCAGACCTGTTTTTCAACTTGAATAAATAATTTTCTTAAATCTATATCGTTTCCTTTGTAATAAGGTATATAAGTATAGTTCTTATTTTTCCGTTCAAACTATATATTTTATTTTTATGTTTTTGAATGAGTAGATATAGTTTTTGTCTACTTGGAGCTAATTCACAGCGATTAAAAATATGGATAATGCTTATAAATTAGTAAAAAAAAATATATAATTTCATATATGCATACTAAATAAGAATTGCAGTATCTGCAAAATCACTAAATTTCCTATATGCATCTAATCGAAACAGTAAATTTATTATCATTATTAGTTCGGCGTATAACATCGTTCATCACTACAAAGCACCAAAAAGTTCCGTTGCCGTGAGACCAGTGTTGCAATTATTAAAGCGACGCGGACATCGGTGTTGCCACTACAGGGACGTGTAGTAGTAGATTAACTACTAAGCAGCCTCGTCGAAGTAACCATCCAACTGTGTAGCGATCTGGGGAATGCAAACAAGCATAATCAGGTTAAGAAATAATCGCACGTTTATACATAATTCCGTCATAAATTAATTTACTTAAATATTTGAAGTTAAATCTTTTCTCATATTTGTCGCAAAACGACTTAAAACCTTTTCTACGACAACGTAAAGGTAACGCTGAACATGTACCTATGTATTTTACAAAGAACACTGATCGCCAAAAATGTATGAGGAAATAAACGTATTTTGTAACGAATGCTGTATTTTAGATTAGACTGTATCTAATTAAACAGTAACATGACTTGTACGGGTTGGTGCCGAATTAAGTTAAAGGCTGTTAATTGATAAACCTAGATAAATACAATTAAAGAGTACTGATGTTAAAACTTAATACAGTACAAAAGAGAAACCTAAAAGATAGAACGGATGCATAACAGTAAGTACGCGAATTAAACATAGAAATATGCAAAATTAGGTAAGGTTGAGTAATGATAACTTGGCAATATACGATCACTAAATGTATACCTATTATTATACTAATCATCTATGATGACCAGCCGTACGTACCTGCACGGGCGAGTACTTGACGTACTTGTCGGGGTTCTTGGAGAAGGGCAGGTGCGCGGCGCGTTCGTAGAAGGCGGAGTAGGGCGGCAGCAGCGCCTGCTTGTTGGCGCGCTTCAGCGCCTCGCGCAGCTCCGCGTCGGGCACGCTGTACCCGCGCTGCGCGCGCGACATCTCCTCCCACTCGCGGTTGAACGCCTGCGCCGGGGACGACTCCGAGATGAGTCGCTTGAAGCACTCGTATTTCGGATATCAGACAACAGAGGATTCCGAAATATATAGAACTAACACAGTTTATCACATAAATATTTGAGACCCACGGCGTGCAAGATGGGAACGCTTCCGAAGGCGACATCGGGGCCGCCCCGAATTTCACACGAAGCGATGACAATAGATTTGGATCACTCAGTCCAAAACACACTCCTGCGTATTTCGCCCTAAGATTAGCGAGGGTATTGATTTTAATTTGCTTCGATGCAGTTCTTATTCTCCACTTTTTAATTATTTTTCGTTTTGTCTACACGTCTTTGACGTATTTATAGCAACAAAATTACTGTACTGATCCGAATAGATTTCACTATAACCGCATTTATCTTACTTACATGCTTCTTCTGCCATACACAATAGTGAAGATTGTATCTAGCATCATTTTAGCATCTTCCGACATAAATCAACTACATACTTGCAACACAGAGAGTAAGTTCCCTACTTCCCTTCTCATATCTTCATCACAATTACCATCCACTGTTTTTTTTAATGACTTTAAAACGCGGTTTATTTACCTTTCTGCATTTTTTTTTCAGCTACCTTGCGGCAACCGTGCTCGGGAATAGTTTTACATGAGTAGTGAATGAGTAAAGTTTAGAAAATCTTCTATTAATATCTATCATCTTATTACCTACTAACCGTACACTCAGGACCTCTAACCTTTCGATCACCATAACTTTTATTTCGTTTACATTCACATTCATACCCTTAGTTTTTAATTAGTCAATTATAAAGTACATTGGTCTAAAGATTCTTAATTGTTTTTACCATACAGAAGTAACTTCAGCGGTATCACACATTCTTACTACACACCCAATTCTTCTGTGTTCAGTATAAAGAATAATTGATATACGTACTGCGAATTTGTCCTTGAGCATCTGTCGGTCCTTGTCGCGCAGTTTAGCGCCCAATGGCTCGTCCAACACCGTGTGAGTGAGCAACTTGTTCCAACTGTTACCAAAACGATTTGTGGAATTACTAAATTAAGTTTATCTGCACTTCTAGATGAAAACTGAAACCACTAAAATAAATCTACATGAACTCTTACAATATAGGTCTGGTACCTCACTCTTCACTTTTTCCACCGTCAAATAGCAGTGATCGGATTGCTGTTCCGGCTTAAAGGATGAGAGAGGCTGTGAAATTACTGTGTAATGTGACACAATTACGAGCGTCTATAGACTGCTGTGACGCTTACTATCACATGGACTGTACGCTTGTTTGTCGGCCGAGTCTAATAAAATAAGGTATAATAATTTTTTTAATTTCTAGCGGCCCGTTCCGGCTTCGCACGGGTAGACATAAATAGGTACATATATTTAAGTAATAAGCATGCTAATTAAAACAACCATGAATCCTTAATTTGATAAAAAAAATGCTTATCTGAAAGCCACCCTGTACACTACGTTGGCTGTGGTATTTGTAGGTGGCAACGAAGCGTATTGATTTTCAGGAGATCCTATTTGAGAAAGTGCCAAATACAATTGCTCTCGTTGAGTTAGTTACTCGATGCGATGCGTGGCGGCCGCCGCTGGCATCAATTTTTATTTTAATTTCATGATAACTTTTGAATGGAATGTCCGATTTCAATAATTTAAAAAGTAATCATCAGGTATTAAGACAGTTTTGAATATTAAATATTTACTTGGATAAAAACATACGTACAACACAACAATGTATGGATAACAGTCTGATTTTGATCGGCATTTCTATCAATTTGTTAATTGTAAAAAAGTAGTTAGAGTCACGAACTACATTAGTTAAACATATGGTGTCGAGAAGTTATTTGTAGATATTGATATATTCTATAATATTGTCAAACAATTTTTGTCCTATCATTCAGCGTATGCGATGAAAAACATTTTATAGCAATTTTTTTACACCTTTGGTTGGTTTTAATAGGAATTTTTAAAGTAATCTAGTATTAAATACAGCCTATTACTCAATGATAATGTAGCTTTCAAATAAAAAAAGAACTATTAAAATCGGTCCAGTACTTTTTAAGTTTATTTGCTACATACAAAAATACAAATCTTTCTTCTTTATAATACTAGTGTAGAAGTGTAGATGTAGACCTTTTGAAATTAAAGTAAAAGATTGGAGATTCGTTATACTTATGTGGAAAGAAAACGTTTCTGAACTTATTGTCTAGTGAAATCTTAATGAAGGAATTAGACATATCGTTTAAGTTTGCGAATAAATCGCGATGTTGCTAGCAACATCGCAATTGTGGGAAATGCACTATTTTAAGTTGGCACAGTTTGGATTGTGGAGTCCGATATAATCAAATATACGAGGTTAACTTTACTTGAAGTAAATAATAAACAAAACAAATTGGTTAGAACTGTTCTGTTACGAGCCCCTGCACTATTAGAATCGCTGATCAGCAATAATATGTCTATGACGCAAATATGAGATTGAGCAGCTGACGCAGCGGAACGTGAGGCCCTCAACATTGCCCGGTGCAACGTCATTTGACTTTTGATTCAGTCTATGAACAAAAGTCAGCTGCTTTAATCTATTGTAATTTTTATTAATAAATTTCTTGCATATTTTAATTTTTAGCACACTTCGGCTGTAGCCTTCGTAATGACTGTACAATAACTGAAGAGACTGTCTTTTCTTAAACAAGACAAACAAACGATTAAAGTGAAAGAAACAAAGAGGAATCTTCCAAGACTAAGTTCTGACAGACAAGACTTTTATTATAACTGTGTTTTAGTGTGTCATCATCATCATTATATAAGCCATTGTAAGTACACTGCTGGATATAGGCCTCTCCAAAAAGGGGGTGATTTGCGTGTTGGCAATCGCTGAGCGTAGCTTATACGACGGGGACGCTGCTGCCCATCCCCGCCCAGTGCATTCGAGCTACGCTGTGTCGAGTGGATATACCACCACCTGTTGGCTGCAGCACCTCAGTCGCCTCTTACGACACCTGGCTCTTGGAGGTATCTATATTTTCATTCTGCCGGTACATCATTGCCACATTTAATAGGTACTGACCTCTGCAAGTACGCGTTCTTGTGTTCTTGTATCATGTCACGATAGTTCGCTTCGCACTCCGGCTCGGCCAACATAAGAACATCCAGCAAACCGCTACGTTGCAAGCCCTGGGGATGAAACGCTGTTACAAAATCTTGACTCTTTTTGTATAATAAAAACACCATCCCGCAACAAATATTGGTCGTAAACTTCCTGTAATCATCATCAGCCAAGTCCTGCTCATGAAAGGTGTAGTTTTGCACATAATTGCCTAGGCTGACATCATCATTTGCTAGCCGTTAGAAGTTCACTACTAGACGTAGGCCTCTCCGAGTTAGGAGGGTTTTTGCCCATAATTGCAAGCATGTTAATAATCGCAGAGCGCAGCTTTCACAACGGAGATGCTGCTGCCCATCACCGCTCATTATTTGAACTGCACTGTTTCGGATGGATATACCGTTATCTGTCGGTTCTGGTGCCTTAGTCGCCTCTTACGACACCTGGTAAAGAGGAAGGTACTATTCTACTCTGCCAGTATGTCACAGCAATGCCGGCAATGCCTAGGCTGGCACGGTGCAATCATAGAGCGTAGCTTTGCGACTGGAAAACTACAGTTGAGTACCGTCCATTTGAGTTAGGCTGTTTCAGGTGGACAGAGGGAGGTAGGTATTCTACACTGCCGGTACACCCACGTAACATTATCCAATTAGCACAGCGTAACGTGGGGTACCGGCAGTATAAAACAGTAACTTCCCTTGTAGGTGATAGTTATGCGCGTACATACATTTCAACGATTCAATTTAATTATTGATCATACGTATTAGATAAATTAACTTCTAGGCTAGACTGACCTGCAGTAAGTAGAGAGTGTTGTTCAGAAGGAAGATCGCCTTGAGCGCGTCCGGGTACTGCTCGCTCTTGTTGCGAAGCGTGAAATTCAGTTGCGCTAAAACCTTACCTGCAAAACGATCATCAACTCTCTGTACATCAAATATTTTCATTATATTTTTTTATTTCATTCGTCGAATCAAAGTTAAGTGAATAAAGAAGAAATATTCTGTGAGTTTATCAATCGACAAAGTGAGCTGGTTTATATCCACGCACAGACAAACTATTTCCCACAACATCTCATACATTGATCTGATTCCGAGGTAAGTTGCTTAATGCAATTGTGTTACGGATACCAGAAAACACAGGAATCACAAATATCATCATATAACTGTTTGTACCAGATAGAGATCAAACCCGCGACCCTAAGCTCATAAGATATGAAGAAATATTAAATACACACAAGATCTCGTATCTAACAGGAATCAGGTGTATTAAGTAGCTTATCGCCAATATGTTATGGTTATCAAATAACAGAGGAATCACAAAAACATATTTTTACACTCATACAATACAATACATCCCCGCACTGTGCATTTGAGTTGCACTGTTTCGGATGGATATAATGCCATCTGTGGGTTCCAGTACCTCAGTAGTCTCTTGCGACACCTGGTGCAGGGGAAGTACTATTAATCTCTACCAGTACCTCAAGGCATAATATTCATAATCCTCTCTCCGTCGCCCTCTCACTGACACTCCAGTATCAAATACACATCACGCACACTTCTTTTCTTCCGTGTTCGCCGGCGAACTGACCGCACTCATACGGCCGGGCTCACTCAATCCTCTTATGCCCAAACTTAACACCATCAAACGATGGCCACACGAGCCTCAGAAATTCCCAGGGGTGATCGACATCGATACCACGATCCCTGCGAGGGAAACCGTTGCTAAACGCGCGTTCGCCACCGCGGGGTCTGCAGCCGAACTCGGCCTCAGGTCGCTCATTAATGAGCGACTTCGCCCCCTACTTCGATGGCACTGGAAAAAACACTCACGCATGTAGATGGCCAGCAGCGCGGCGTCGCGGTCGTGCGCAGCGGTCAGCTGCGAGCCCGCGCGCGAGTACGCCGGCTCCGTCGCCAGCGCCGGGCCTGCCATACAACACGGTCATCCGTTTCTTTTTTACATGTATGTTTTTGTTGATGCAGACCTCATACAAGGTCGTCTACGTTGGCGCCTCACTCTCACTTATTTCTACTGCCAATCAATGCTCGCTTTGCTGCATTATGATTTGAAGCGTGAGAGAGGCAAAGCAATTTCTAGGTAATGTTACATAATATTTTCAAATCACAAAGTTGGCAACGCGCTAGAGATATCCTAGTGATAATACATAAAGGCTATGGTGCCGCTTACTATCATGCGAACAATAAGTCTGCTTTAATCGCCATCGCAATCTTGAGAACGGTTGCCGCAAGGTAAAAGACGTGTAAAAAAAATTTAAAAAAATACCTACGCTATTTCAAGATTAGTTAAATTATGCAAAAATGCAATTAAATATTGGGTGATTAAGACTGGTGCACGCACCCACGGTGTGCAGCAGCTGCGCGAGCTGGTGGCAGTGCGCCAGCGCCGCGGCGGCCAGCTGGTGCACCGTGCCGTCCACCGCGCCCGCCGCCGCGTCGCCCCGCACGCCCTCCACCCACTCCTCCAGCGACCGAAGGCACTAGCACATACCAGTTCATTTTATTAAATATATCTATCGATACTAGCTAACGATTATAAGCAACAAATAAATACAGGCAATATATTTTTTAATATAATCAGGCGTCTACCTATGTAGACGCCTGAAGTAGCACTAGCTTCAGTTACATGAAATGAACAAACCCAACAACCACTTATGGCCTTTCCAACTATCTAGTTATTCGGGCCGAATGACGGGAGATGCAAGGGGAATACCGACCGCAGGCTCTGTTTTCCTTACATTTTGTATTCTCCCTGTCCTCTTTGCCTTTATAGTCATTCTCCTCTTTCTGGCGTAAACATCACACGTACGCCTTCAATGTAAAGTACTCATTGTGGAGTGAATCCAGAAGTTACCGCGCCAGTTCTTCTGGACTGCCTCCGTCTTTCAATACTGTGCATTTTTCCAGTTCGCTCTGAACCTCACATACCAAACACGTGCGAAGACTCGTAACCACGTAAAGTTTGCCTCCAAACCAATCAGGTCGCTATTGTAAATCTGGCTTCTGGTCTTCACACAAACATGTCACCCTGACACCTGGCACATGAGCATGGTGCATGTTTTTGCCTCTACTTCACTCCCACAGTAGCAGGAAGTCATACAGTGAAGTCTATTCCATAAGCAGTTGTGACCCGTCAGTCGCTGAGAGACCGTGTAGTCCAGATGGACTCAAGTCCAGCACTCAGCGTAGGGCGTGGGTACTCACCGCCTGCTGACAGCTACCGAGTATGGCGGCGTAGGGCGCAGGCGGCGCGGGCGCGAGCGCGCGCTCCACGTCGGGCTGCAGGCGCTGCAGACGCGCCAGCAGCGCCCAGCAGGCGCCGGCGCCCGCGCCGCACTTGCTCGCCGCGCGCCGGCTGCGAGTCACCGCGCGCTGCAAGCACGACTTACGATTTGAAAACAGAAACGGGCTTGATGAGATACTATTAGAAATGAAATACGTAAAATCGGAAAAAATTACCAGTCCCCCTGCAAAGATTAAGAATCAAGAAAACATGATCATTCGATGGTCATCAGGACTCACGCGCACTCACTCAGGCACGCAGCCTCCGGCCGCCCCATATTCAGAATAGTGTCGACTAGACGCACGCACCTCGACGTCGCCGGCCAGGATGCCGAAGCAGTCCTTGAGCACCTGCGCCAGCAGCGCGGGCAGGCGCTGCAGCGGCACGAGCCCCAGCAGGTGGCGCTGCTCGTGGCGCGCCAGCCGGCACAGCGCCGCCGCGCACGCGCCCGCGCCCTCCGCCTCGCTCTCCTCGCAGCCCTCGCCGCTCTCCTCCGTGTCTGACCGAACATTCGCACCCTTTTTAAGGAATCCACCAAAATTATATTTTCTGACATGAGCGCCTTCCTACTTATAATCATCACCATACCAGCCATTTGAAGTCCACTGTTGGACATAGGCCTCCCCAAGAAAGGCAGAACATTGCCGCGTATAATTGTAGCGCTGGACAAGCGTGTTGGCAATCGCAGAGCGAAGCTTTGGGGCGACGGGGAAGCTGCTGCCCAGCCCCACCCTTTGCATTTAAGCTGCTCAGTTTTGGATTTTCTAGTACCTTAGTAGCCTCTTATGACACCTGGTTTAGTACTATTCTACTCTACCGGTAGCTCACGGCTATGTGCCGGTACCTTACTGCTACTTACTTATCGAAAAAAAACATATAGTTTTATAAAAAAGAGGTACAATGCGGATGCTAGCTGTACGTAATATTTAGAACGACCTTATAACCTATATATAGACAATTGATATATTTCTATCTTCCTCTCACGAACGTAATCTCCGTTCTTCTAATACTCTCTCGCTCTTAACTTCTTCTCATCACTCTAGTTTTTTGACAAACTCTTTTACTGCCACGTACTTTATTTACTGATACTGCTTCTCTAACTTTATAACTCTATTTCTGATGTACGTTATTTTATATATATATATATTGTCTGCACCACTATATATATATATTTTTTTTTTGTTTTGTGTAATGGTTGACTGGGAGAAAATGCCGTCTGTCATGCATTAAGTCCACCATTTGTACATTTTGTGCAATAAAATTAAATAAATAAAGTATTATCTATATGGCTATATTCTATTTCCCCGGATAAATACCCCACACAAAAAGATTTTCCCACTTCCGTTGCGTACGTTGCGTGAACGGTTTAAGTTAAACAAAAATTAAGTATGATAGATTATTTTTTTCAAATGTTTTAGTGTCTGCTACTTTAAAATTTGATCGAGATTAATAATTCTTTTTGCTGTTGTTTTTGCAACGTACGCAGCATTTTTTACAATATATTCTATTAACTCTCCACTTGTATTGACAGCAGCGTGATGTTAGCCTAAAACTTTTCAAGATTGATGGGTACACAAAAATATTTTTTTCTAATCCAACCAATAAATAGTTCCTGGGATTAGCGCGTTCAACCAAACAAACAAGCTCCTCCGCTTTACGATAATAGAATAGTATAGATGAAGATATTTATTAATTGACTAAATCTAACTTATCGACCTACTTTTATGTTAGACATCTGTTGTTGTTGTCTGTTTGGCCGGAAAACCGAACCGTCTCGTATTCTTTGGGAGTAAATAATGGTGTATGCCCAACTTTTTTGTACTGATGAGAGCGTGCAGCGCCCGTGCGGATGACCTTTGTATGATATAATTCAGTGTTTTACTCAATAATTACCGGCCTGGACAGACGTGGTGGTAATAGCAGAGCGTAGCTATACGACCAGGATACTGTCCATCTTCGGCCATTGCATTTGTTTGCCAAATATAAAGCCATCTGTCGATTCCGGTACCTCACTAAAGAGGAAGGTACTATTCTACCTTGCTGGTACCCCACACTAAATACGACATACCGACTTATATACATTTTACTTACAGGACTCTACGATAGATCTCCTCGGACCGATGGCCAAGCCGGTAGACTGCTCTAACGTCTGGGAAGCTTTCATCATAATCTTGTTCGCTCGCTTCTCTAACCTGATATAAGAAGAAAAAAAATTAGTAGCCAACCTTCTTTACCTTATATACTTTTTTTAACAGGAGTACTTACACTTTTTGTATTTTACTTGTTTTCTTAGTGGTGCTGTCCGATCTGTTTAGCATATTTTTAGCTCTCTGCGAAGAAAAAAGACCGATTGAATTTAATAATGTAATTGATCCATTAATAGCATAACTAGTATACAAATTAACAGATCAACCAATACAGATCTGCCCAAATTATATTGTCAAATTTGAATTTAACAGCTCGCATTTTACGTTTATTTCAATAAATACATTTACACATCTTATGCGTTAATCTGACACTTAAATAAGTAGCTTAAAGTACTCGTGATATCCGTAATATCTCACAATAGAGGAATCACAAATATAATACTTAAATACATATATTCAACACCCAGACGCAGGAGAAACATATTTGTCCTGAGTGGGCACACAACCACGACCTTTATCAAACACATGGTTACTACCATTGGGCAAAATAAAAAAAATATAATTTGGTCCAATTCATATAAATAAAAAGGTAATTATAATTACAAATATATAACGAGAAATACAAAATTATCAATTAGAACTAAACAAACTATACAAACACAGATACATATACAGTACTAGTATTATCATGATATGGATGAGTGACACAAAGAGTAAAATAAACGGAGAAGTCAGAAGAAAAGAGAATTCTTGAGGCTCTCTTATTTAAGAGCAACTTTACTCGATGATTTCTTGATATTAAGGGGAAGCGCAATTGGTACGATGAGGATGGTGTTACCCATCCCCACCTTGTGATATACCGCCATCTGTCTGTTCTGGGACCTCAGCCTCTCACGACACCTGGAGGGAGGGACAATTCTACTCTGCCGGTTCCTTACGTCCGCACCATTAGGCCCGCCACCATGACTCACCATGAGCGGCGACGCGGCCATGGACCGCGAGCGCAGGTAGTCCTTGAAGGCGAGCAGCGAGGCGCGCGCGGCGGGCGCGCGGATGGCCAGCAGCGGCGCGGCGGGCGGCCGGCCGGCGGCGCTGAGCCACGCGGCCGCCGCGCGCATCGTCTCCAGCGCCGTGCTCTTGGTGGACCCGCTGCCGCTCGCGCTCACGCTCACGCTGTCCGCGCTCGAGTCTGCGTCGAGACGTACAAGGGCAAACCCTGACCATAATTCTCTCAAATCTCATAACTTAGGGTAGCACTAAGAAATTATTTATGAAACCCCTAAAGGACTAAAACAGGGGTTTCTTAAACAAGTTAGTATGAAACTTTGCTGTTTTTCGAGTTATTCGATTGTAATTCAATTCATATAAAGGTTCTTCATTGAAAGTAATGCAACACGGGTAAAATTTATTTTTGTAAATTATACCTCAAATCCTTACAATTGCGTGCAATATTAGTATGACAGATCTGCAACTTGACGCGGGTAGAACCGCAAGCGCTGCTAGTTTATAATAAAATACACACAATACATTTTAACAAATCATGGATACAAAAAGATGCCAAAGTTCCTGAAACTTGAAGGGAACCTATACACACTTGGAATTTGCTAATTTCTTATAAATATTAAAGACACCAATGAAAAAGGTACATATGCATTTAAAATATATTTTGAAATTTTAAGAACAGCCTAAGAACTTTGACATATAAAATTTATTTCTTTCTTTCTGTTAGTTTTTGAACCTTCTCAATCTAGAAAACAGTTGACAACCAAGTCTTTAAAAAGTAGTTTTATCATAAATATTGGACTAGTAAATGTTAGAAAATATTATATTAAATTTAAGTACACACCTTCTTCAAGAGCAATCATATCCATGAGAGTGGTAGGTGAGAGTGGTCGTGTATTACGACTTAGCAACTCCTCAAACGCATTCTCCAACTTCAACACTCCAGTGTTGTACAGTTGATTCTAAAATAAATATTATTCTTTAAATTAATAAATACGAAATCCATTATTGCTGTGTTGGAAAAATTTATTGTATAGCACCCAAAAAAAGAACTAGGTATGAAATTTAATAATAATGAAATTCACTTAATAAATATAATTCAACATATTTAACACCCAGACACAGAACAAACACAAATAATCATCGTACAAATATTTGTTAGGATCATATGTATCATCACAAGACAGGATCACCTCCTAAGCCAACTTAATAAAAATTTCATATTACTTACTATATTCTCCAGTTCAACACTCTGGGGGTTGTTTTTATTGAAGTAAGTCTGTGCTTCCGCCAGTTTATCTAAAGCCTAAAATATTGATACAGTTAATAATATGTTCCTATCTAAAATGTTTTCTCACAACAAAGTATACTAAGAAGTTTGAACTTCTTTAATGGTATAAATAATAGTTACCTCAAGATAAATGTTTAAAGACTCAGTGGTTGTAGTGTGAGGCCCTGCTTGTATGAGGTCAGCCAGCTCTCTTGACACCATGTAGTAATTTATTACATGGTCCAGTGCTTTCACTGTCCGCTCCATATCTGTAAGCATTTAGTACAGAGACTATATAAATTTGTTATTTTTATACTTATTTGATTTTCAAGACTACAATCACCAAATCTTTTACTATACTGGACTACTCAGAAATGAAATTCCAAGGCCACAGGAGAGATGGGTAAAGCCACTTATCCATAAACAACATTATGCCTGATAGTTCTGGCATACTCCTTGAAGAACCAAGTGAGCCCAACCAAATTAGGACAGTCATTATTCACCTAGAGGGTGTTGATTTGCCGACGAATGCGGTATACTTATTTCCACGCATATAAAGTGTGTATAAAATTCGTGTTTGTGCAGTGCCAGTGGAAGAGTACTAGAAGGCATCCATGGTAATGATACTATTGAGTGGGAGTATGATAACTAAACATACAGAATAATACTTACTTTGATGTATATGTTGCAAGCGAGCAGTGTCCCCGTAAAGAGGCAGCACAGCTGTTTCCAATTGCTGCAATCTCTGCTCACAAGCTCCCAGCACATTACACACATCGCTGGCCAGCGAAGAACTACGGTTGGCCGCTGCCTTGAGTTCTTGAATATTACTCATCTCCTACAATATGACCATAATCGTTATGATCACAAATCGTAATAAGAAATTGAAAAATTGTGATTTCTTCATTTATCGACTCACCCTTCGCAATTTCATTTCTATTTCAAACTTCTTTTCTATTGCATACATTATGAATAATATTATACACAGTGGTAATTACGAAAATATTTTCAAGATATCTAATCTTATTAGATAGATTTTCCTAAATGTATTTACACTAGCAGAATGCAAAACAACTCCCACATAATTGACAGTTTGACAGTGAGTGAACTTGTCAATGTCAATAAATCTGTTTCCATTCCAACTTATGCTTAAAGTACATAAAAGAATAAAAATTATATAGCGGTGGTGTCCCTACCGGAAATTAAAGTAAAGTAACTTGAATGGTACAGAAATATCATAACTAACTAACGAAGTTGAGCTCGCTCTCATCGTGAAAAAATTTCCCTCGAATACTTTAGTCCCACTAGGCGTTATGCGGCATCAGGCACCGCTTAAACCTAACTTAAACGCCTAGAGTCCTGAATGACCTTTAAAAATTACAATGAGCATTAGCCAACAGTTCAAAACGGGCGGGCGAGACGGGCACACATTTAAACCCTTCAGGTTAGAATAGAAACCGATTTCTTAACAGCGCAGCTGGTGCGCCCTGATACACCTAGCGTACTTACACCATGACCTCAATTTCTTATCGATTCGTGACTTCGACAAGAGCCCTCATCACTCGCAAACACCAGTCATGCGATCGAATAGCGTACAAGCATTCATTCATAAAATATACTTCTTCATATAGTGACTTACATGAAAAACGTACTGCAATTGGCTCGGTAAAGACACACGTTTTTCTATTATCAAGAGAGAGTACAATGTATATAATATTCTTTGTTCTTGTTTATTACCATTTTTATTCTCACATGCTAAAAGCCTTTAGTGAAGTCGCAAAGTTGTCATTTGGGCAAAATATATTTATCGTATAATGCCCAAATGAAAACTATGCGACTACCGTTGAAAAGGGATTAAAATAATTATTTATTTCAGTCTATACTCGTTCCGTACATTTAACTAAAAAACGATGTTTCTATCCTGATAGCTTAACACCCTCACAGCCAATGTCACTTCTTACAAAATAATCATTTTAAAATTCTATACGATACGGTAATAGTTTTTCTTCATTCCCTTAAAATGCTTTTATAGCAAACAACCAGATCAACGACTAGCAACAAATTACACAATATAAAGAATTTGTAACATTACATAAAATGTCAAATGCTAGTAAATGATTGTTTACTGATTTAATTTATATACAAATATTTACTCGTAATAGTATGTATACGTATATCCGAACAGTTTTGATGACGTGCCGTAAATTTTCAAGACGTGGCTGACGTTTCTTGTTTTGTCATTTCACTTGTCGATCCGCTTTGCTACATTTGCAGTGTTGCGTGCTGATTATTACCTAGTAAATATTAAAAATATCAATTAAATGTAAGTAAAGGTCTTTAGTACAAAGTATAATGTAGTCAATTTGTATTCGCTTGGATACTGAAGTGGTGTTAATCTCATTTTCAGAAAATGGATCAGATTACAAAGTTTGTCGAGCCTGGAAAGCAATTCGCCAAAGATTCCATCAGGCTGGTCAGGAGATGCACTAAACCAGACAGAAAAGGTAAATAAAAATAAAATCAATCAAGTCTTATTGATTATAATCAATAAGAATTGATTGATTTTATTCAGAAAATGTTGTTCTAATTATCAGCATGTAGTCGTTGGCACTGGGCCACTGGTGTCTATAATATTATAGTAAATCTGGCAAAGAAACGTTTTGGAAACTACTCAAAATTTATTGAAATTATAAATGGTTGTTTAAGACTTCTATACTGACTGCCACATATTGTAAACTAAAAGTTTCCGATTGGAAATGTGTGTCAAATACTTATTCTAATAAATTTGAATATCTATTGGTTACAAATATAAGTATTGTAAATTATCGTTATTTCTAAAATGAGCAGAACTATGAGTCAAATAATGTAATAAAATGAACCTAAAAACTGTATAAGAAAATATTACCTAAAATCTTGTGGATGTACAAACTAGTAACCTGTATACCTATAATAGAAAGAGGGGTAATATAATACATTACAGCTCTGGTTTCATGGTTCAAATATATTTATTTTAATGTAATATTTAGGTTGAACCTCAGTTAAATAAGACAATATGTCTCTGTTGTTCTGTTTTTACAGTTTCTAGATTTTATTTTATAGTTTTGTATATTAGATAAAGCATGAAAATTATTATTTGAATTGTATTGAAAGGGAAACTAGATACAAATCAAGTTACTACGTAGTTAGATTAACCTTGTGAATGTGAAAGTAAAATATTTTACTATTGTTTCCAGAATTCCAAAAGATTGCCATCGCCACAGCTATTGGTTTCTGCATCATGGGCTTCATTGGTTTCTTCGTGAAGCTGATACACATTCCGATCAACAACATCATTGTTGGATCATAAATCTCTAGTTGCTAGTTTAGATATAATAATTATTACTGTAAGCCCGCATCTAAGTTAATTTTCTCACTCAGAAATTTTCACTTTTTTTTTCTTAATAAATAAATTATTCCATTTTATAGTTTTTTGTTTTATTCTAAATAACTTAAAAATTTATATTTTTCCTCTACATGATTGTCATATGTACTCAATAAATATGTTAATTTCACCTGGTTGTTTGCTTACTTTATAAAAACTAAATGTTTATTTAGCTATTATTGATAGAGTTTGGCTCTATTGGTGTTATCTTTTGTTTCTGAGCTAGTGTATTTGAGCAGTGTTCTTTTCAGTACTATTTGTGTGACTATATTAAGGCTTAAATACAAGTCAACTCTGTGCACGTTTTTGTATTTATAAAAATTTATAAGATTTTTAAGATTATAAGAATTTTCTTAATGGTCAAACTATAATATTGAATCATTGAAAATAATGTCATTCTAATAGATATGAATGTTTGATTCTTGATGTTTCTTTTGGATTGATTTGACACCATAAAATTGTAATCATTGTTGCAAATTGTAAAATGTTTACAATATAAGAAATTCTATTTTCTTAAATAATAATTAGTTACCAGTATAAGTTATGAGTTATGGAGAGGGCATGTTCAGAGAACATCATTCAGTAGGTATATTGAACCGAAGAACCATAGATAACAAACATAGCCTAGCATTTTCGTAAGTTGAAGTGGCAGCGGGCACTTCCGCTATGGCATTATTATACATACTATACATTATACCTTGTAAATGGTTGAATATAACTTGTTACTAAATAAAAAAAGGCAGAATTAAATGTGTCAATGTAAATTTATCTATAGTTATTAAGAAAAGGAACTGCATAGATTAATACTACTAGGTATATTTCTAGGTATAAAAGTAGACAACAGGTTGCAATGAAGACCTCATATAGATGATCTCTCCAATAGTTATGCAGCTTTTGCGATAAAGAATATCAAATTAAAATATTCTTTATTACAGTACGCCCATCACAAGCACTTACGAATCGTCAAAAATAAAAAATAGAACAATTTATTATTTAGAAATATGAAGTATGTACTAAATTGTATTATGGCTATTGTATGGCTCTTAGAAATAAGTTTATTACAGGTTCATTACACAAGTCATCAGAAAAGAACCTACAAGAAAAACTGGTGGTAATAAAGTTTCTATCTATACTAATATTATAAAGCAGAAGAAGGCTTGCTACCATTATAATGTGGTGAGGGTGAGGTGGGCCTCGCCCCACTGACAACCACGGGAACAAAATCGCGGGCACAGCTAGTATAATACTAAATAGTGTTAATTGAACCACCGTTGTCTTAAATAGATAAGAGCAATTCAATCCCAGGTAGTTTTTCATAAATATAATCTTTTACACTATGTAATACTCTTTAGAAATAAGCTTATGTAATTTTTAATTTTATTAATCGGTAAGTAAATGTTATGTAGTTGCCCATGAATAAATTATTTTGGACAACTTGTTAAGTTTGTTTTAGTTACTTTCACTCTATTATGTCTTAAGGTATATTAGCAGTGTCCGGCGTTATTTCAAAAACTAACCAAGTATAATTTATGCTTTGCTTTTACTTGTCCTAGCGTGATTTTTTATTCCATTCTTCGAAAAGTTCGAATATACATAATATTAAAACCCTGGTATGATTTTTTATATATGTACGTATATGTATATATTTTGTATATGTATATCTATCCTTAAAAACTAGACAAGTTTTATTTCTTTGGTATTTCCTTAATTTTTATTAAATGCAGGTTTTTGTTAAATATTTTAAATAAAACATTTAATACGTGACATCGTGAATGAAGTTCAAACTGTGCGTAAATCATTTTTGGCAGTACATACTTTCATACTGCTTTCAAGCTAAATAAGAAGAATATCATAAAATGCATTGCGTGTTGTAGGTAGATACCTTCTATATCTATAACGTCAGGAATTTTATTTTGAGTTGTTTTCAAATGATATCGAATCTGAAATTGATTACCTGGATTCGGAATCAATGAGCGAATGCAGAAAGTGCATCAATCACCATATAAAGGTGACATTTAGGCAAACGTTGACAAAAAAATGACACATGTTTGGTAACAAACACAAGTTAACTCTAACGGGCCCGATGCCGCGGATAGTAGTGATCCTATCCTATCTTGTGAGCTATGGGTTCGATTGTGAAATAAACCGTAAATCAAAATATTGTAACAAAATTTTATTAACATTATTAACAATAGTATTTCACATAGAATGCTAAAATAATAATAATAGTAGAAATTCTCTCGTCCCTTGGATGTACATAGTAATGTAATTTATTTACTTACGTTAAAAGCAAAGTAGGTAACTATTAGGGTAGGAGAATGTTGCTTGTTGCCTAAACTTGCGAAATTAATATATAATCAGAAAATACAAATTAGGTAATCAGTACTATATAGGTATTCCAATTTTCTATTTTATAATTATTCTTTTCTTATAATATTAGGTTATAGAACTTATTTATCTTAAAGTAACATCTACATTGTCATATTATTAAAATTTCAAAACCCTAACTAAATTCACTATCTTAAACTGGCTTTGAAACCATTAGAAACTGGGATCAATGTTTATTTTTGTATATTAACTTCCAGCAAGCATCCACAACTTTATCTTTTTAATTTATAGTGTGTTATCTTGACGTTTTGATGTCGGGAATTTCCGTCCGTCTTACAAATACTATGCTTTCATAATTTTTAACAAGAGACCTTCTCACGAAGTTTTTAAAGTCTAACATCAAAAATTCAAAGAAGGTAAATGCTAGGCTGATGTTATAAAACTCACATACGAATTCAACACGCATAAGATACATATAGTAAAATGCTGGTAACTATATAAAGCTCAAAGCTCTACTACGCATGGTGTAAGCGTAGAGTATGGGAGTCCTTCCCGCTAAAATTTGACAGGTTAAAGGAATAATCTGCCTAAAATGACATTTTTTTTCATTTCATCTGTAAAGTATGACGCCAGTTTAAGTCCCAACATCGAATAGTTTTCCAACGCAGCCGCTTAGCAGTGAGCACGGTCACTCGCGCTTCTGCATTACGTGTATGTAGAAGCCGGGCGTGGGCGCGGCGGCGAGCGGCTTGAAGTCCGCGTATATGTGGTGAGCAGCCGCGCCGCCGAACGCCGCGTCCAGCATGCTCGAAAACTTGTCCAGTGTGTGCGGGTAATAGCACAGACGGAATTCGCTAAAAAATACAATTACTTTGTGTTACTAACATCGATATGGGGTTGTGGTATTTTGACTGCTTCACTTTTATATGTGAAGCAACTTATACTAGAACATTTACTTAAGTACACACTTCTATTATAATAAGATTAAAATTGTAACCATACAGATAATTCGAAATATATGTTTTCGTAATTCCGGTAATCGACTGTCACGGTTTCAAGTATTAGCCGAGTTTCGATCGAGCGGGCAGAAATCAGATGACTATATGGAATTCACGCATCCATAGACTAGATTCTTTTTTCAAAAATAATGCATTCAATAGTTTATTTTAAAAACACCGAAGATGAATCTATAAATACAACACAATTTAAGTTTTATAAGGAAACTTGCTCTCCGTTCAAGATTCATCTCGACTACGTTATTGTTATATAATAATCTGTTGCTTAGTGAAGAAAAAGTATTTTTCAGGCGAACCTAATGCTGGACTACTCAGGGTTCAATAGTTCACAAGAAGCGTGAAAGCCCACTCAGAAATCACAAATTCAGAAAGGGAAAGGTGCGGTCGGTATATGCCTGTAGGACGGGGACTGCAGTTTACTCTAAGTCCTAATATGGTGTACGCATTCAGTCCTAAATACTAGTTCGGCACTAAAGTGCAATAGTGTTGACTGATTCATTTACAGAAGTTATGCTACCGGTCAAGATGACGAGTGCTGAGTTATGGCAACAAATAAAACTATTACATTTCGGGCTGTGATGAGATCTCGGTATTCCTGTGGGTATCGCACCAAGTTTGTGATAAGCGCGGTAAATTAAGAACTGCTCACCTCTTCTCTTCCGTGTCTCCGTCGGTGGTGTCAATGCAGTAATCCAGGGTCACCAGCTCGGGTTTGCCTCGTACCACCAGTACTGAGGTCTTAATGTCTACTGGGTATTTACACTGAAAGAAATTACGGAATGTATCAGTCAGTAGTCAGACTGTCAGAAATCTAATATAGGACAAGCCATGTCGCTATTGTGTGAAGAAAACTTAAAAAAACAGCCGTGTGGTTCCGGCAAAATATAATACTTGAAGCTAAATAAAGTGAACTTTAAAGCCGCTTTAGAAGTATATATAATTATAACGCTATCTTGTTCCTGCAACTTATCACATCTCGTACGTACCTAAATATTCAGTTTAAATAAACAGATAAGAAATTATGTTTTCACATAACATTGTAGTGAGAAAAATATAAATAATGAGATTTGTGAATAACAGATTTTAATATCTTGGTGTTTATAAATAGTGGAATATTTTTCTAAATAAATGTCATAGATTTTTTTTTCAATAAATAGAAGTAAGCAAGCAAGCTATTCTTTGCAGAAGGCGCGCGCAGCATAGGAGCACTCATCTAAATAAATAAAAATAAAGTCAAGTGTGTGACTTTCTCCGTTTTAAATTAAATTTTATTGTCACGTCCAGATTTTATTACGATACACGCCTAACTTAGGTCTTAGTTTAAAAATAAAGTTGCTAGTCAATTCCCAGTTATAGAACAATTATATTAGTAACAGTTAATACTACCGCAGCTGTCAACGTATACCTCTTTTTAGTTGAACTTTGTTATCTATAACTTGTGATTTTTTAAATATGGGGAATATTGTAATGTTGATTTCGAATAAATATATTATTTTTATTATTTGTTTAAATCGTGAAAATTCTTCCGAATCTTGTTCCATTCCTAAGCATAAATCTTAAATAATTATAAAAAGTCATTGATAAAGTAAGAATAATAAAAGATATTTTTTGCTTCAATTCGGGTAGGTACAGTAGTGAATAGAGATCGAAAGAACATGACAGAGGCACCGGAGGATTTATCTATTTTGCATTTGCTGATTAAGAGCCTGATATAAATATATATTAACTTCTGTCAAATTACCCGAGTAGTTTATCTGATAAATCGCCTTATCAGACTCTTCTGAAGCAGACATATCTGCTATAACTTTTTGATTACTTCTTGATAAACAAAATTTCACTTTAAGCAGCAGACGAAATCTTTCAATTTCGAATACTTACATTATAATAAATAGAATGTCCAGGCGTCGCTCCGCTGTTGATCATCGCATCATAGTTCCTGTGGTCGATGAACAGCAGTCCACCGGGCTTCAGGCACTTGGCGAAGTTTTCTAGGCACATTTTCTGTACACGCTGGTCACCGAATTCGTCTAAAAGATGGGCGAATGAGTTGCCCAAGCAGATGACGGCGTCGAATTTCACATTGGGGAGGAACGTATTCACGTCGCGGGGTAGAGTTTCCCAATTGGCTTCTTCGATCACTGGAAATGACATATGTTTTGATTGTTGTCTTAAGTTGTGTAAATTTAATTAATTAATTATTTCGTATAGGATTGGGCCCGATGGCGCTGATGGTAGTGATCCTAGCAGATTATAATTTTTTTCTTTTACCAAGTAAAACGTAAATATTGATAAGGAATAAAGGCAAAAAAAACATCATTGGCGGCAGTATCTTCATCGCGAAAGCTGCGCTCTGGGATTGCCAGCGCGGCAATTATGAGTAAAATTCCCCCTTTCTTGGGGAGGCTCAGCAGTAGGCTTCCAATGGCTGATATGAAGATTTTCATAGAACAGGGCAAAGGCTACATATTTTCTTTCTTTTTACTATATGATAGGAACTTGCATACAGTTTAGCAAAAGATAAGGCTATCAAACTAGTTAGTTAATCCGTTTCAAAGTGTTGAACATACCCCATTCATCGTATTTCGGGTCTTTTCTCTTGTCCCAGCGAGCTTTGAGGGCATGCTTCAACATCTTGTCTGACGCGTCCACTGACACCACCTTGAAACCTTCGTCCACCAGCATCATAGAATCAATTCTGAAATGAAATATTTTATTGAATACGACGCCAATAGAACAGTACCTACCTACTAGACTAGGACAAAATCAATCTGCTAAGGTTGTTTCAAATAAAAGTGAAATTACTGAATTTTATGTTAAAAATAATATTAAAAAAATACAACTTGTCTCTGGTGTTACACGAAAAAAGGTAAAGTTCAAGTCCCGCCCACCTTAATATCAGGGAGGTCAATATGTATAAGTTATGAGTGTAATATAGTGTAAAATAATATATGTGTATGTTCTAACTGTAAATTTTGTTTTAGGCAGTATAATTTAGCCCAATGGGTGAAAAATACCTATAATTCATTTAGTGCGACATATGTAAAGTATAATTTAGGTTGTGTAAAAATTTCATCATCGTCATCATTACAGCCATTAGAAGTCTACTGCTGGACAAAGTCCTCCCCAAGATAGGAGAAATTTTGCCCATAAATGCCGCGCTGGGCAAGCGCGTTGGAAATCGCAAGAGCGCAGCTTTCGCGACGGGGATGCTGCTGCCCGTCCCCATCCTCTGCATTTGAACTACACTATTTCGGATGGATATACCGCCATCTGTCGGTTCTGACATCTTAGTTACCTTTTATTTCGCCGGTACCTCTCGGCTTAAAAAGTTAATCAAATAAATATGTCTCCAAAAGATCAACAGCTACAGAGAATATGTAAGAGTAATCATACACCAATGTTATCGCAGATCAGCATGTTTACATGGAAACTCATTCGATATTGGATAGAGTTGATGAACATTTCGTCATGTCTTTATCTTGTTGTGATGTAGCTCTGTCTTCAAAACACATTGACCTGTGAAGTTGATATGGTGATCGTTATGTGTCCGATAGTTCTTATTACGTATTATGAAAGTTTTAAGGAAAAAAAAATATATTTATACTATCTGTGTCCGCGACTTCGTCCGCGTGGAATAGTTTTTTTGGGTACCATACCTCTTTACCTTAACTTATATAAACTTTGAATGTCATGTTTATTTATATCGAATGATTGGCCTGAAAAATAAGTTTCAAGTTTCTAGCTCTAAAAATACTTCCAAGCAACTTTTCATCCCCCTTTTTGACCCCTACATAAGGGTTTCTTAATAAGGGTTTTATTTCGAATTAAAAAATAGGCTAATATCCTTTCTCAGGGTCTAAAAATTGTCTGTGCCAAATTTCATCAAAATTGGTTGAGAGGTTTAGTCGGGAAAGCGTAACAGACAGACAGAGTTACTTTCACATTTATAATATTAGTAAGGATTATAATATTGGTAAGGATAAGGACATCTCACCACAGATAACAAAATGAAAATGAAAGTCACTTTTATATCTTATGCGCATTGGAATTATAGTTTTTACACTACACCATTTAAAATAGTATAAATTATTTATTCATATTTTTTCGCTTAGTCTGTTTATTTTGTCAGTGTGTTGGAACCGCAGCGATTTCTCGACTAGCCTTAATTTTAATATTTTCAGGCTTAAGAAAGAAGGATGTTACATATTCTTTTCATATATATCTATAATTCTGTTCTTAAATCCAACAAGATTTATTCAATGCGCATTGGTGTCTTCTGAGTTTATAGCATACATAAGAACTCATTAGTTCTTTTATTAGTACTTATAAGACGAATTTTAATGTGGCCAGTCTCACGGTAGAAAATTTTATAGTGTTTGATATACATATACAATTTCAAAAGTTTGATTACCGGTTTTAATTCGGGTCTGTATTTGATATACTTCGATTTATTTGCCTATATATTGCTATCTAGTCTCATGCTTGACGATTTTGTACCGAGATATCTAGAGACAAGACCTCAGTCGAATTATTACTAATGCACTTTTGCTAGAATTAGCGCCATCTCTTATTTATTTTATTTAATCTATAGGTACTGGAACGTAGCACTTTTACACGTAATAAGCAATCGTTATATTTTTTTAAATGTCTGCGTCGATAAACAAACACACGGTCCGCGTTATATAAGCATCACCTCGGCATATAGATGCTCCTATTATCTCAAGGATATCACTTGCGCGTTGCCATACTTGACTTAAAGGTATTATGTCATTTTACCCAGCAATTTTTTTCTCTCACTCTTTAAATCGGAAAAGCGATGCAAACACTGTTGTTTGGCGGTAGAAATAGGAGAGAATAAGGTATATAGCAGCTGTCACCTATACATATTAATCCGGGTAACTATTAAATATTCTGCAATCTACATTACGTTTTAAAAGCACGCAAAGTCTAATAATTCCTGGAAATGGCTGGTAAGGGTCAGGAGAAGAATAACCTATACCAAGTTGTCTACCCAATATACTTTAAGAAATGCTTACCCAGTCCCGCAGGCGATGTCCAGCACAGTTTTGCAGCCATGCTTCCTCAGCAGACCGATCAAGAAGTTCTTATAGTTCTGCGTGCGCTGATTGCTGTCCCCGATGAATTTCTTCCACACCCTCGCGGCCTTACCATCGGCGTACTGGTCCTTCACACCTTCCGAGGGGATACCCTCAGACCGTGAGTGGAATACTTTGTCCGCTGACATTGCTGTTTTGTACCTACTGCGAAATGTCTGATTAACGCCGGTTGCATTTAGTTTTACACGGGAACAAAACTTATTTTTTTTTTTGTATAAGAATTTCTAGTTATGGTTTAATGCTCGATACGTTTTCGATTCAATTAAAATAAGTTTCAGTTATATCGATTGTTGCGCTAACTTATGAAACGCGTTTTAATTCAATTTTTTTTTTCTCAACCGATTGCAAATCTAACATCAGTGCCACAAACAGTTAAAACATATCGCAACATAGAAATAAATACAATAAAACTACTTTCTTTACGGCCTTAAAATGAGATTTATTTTGTAAACATTTTTTTTTCAACGGGCTATTGGTTACCTTGCGGCAACCGTTCCCAAGATGGTATAGTGGCTACAACCCTTGATAATTTAAAAGTTAAACAAACCGCATTTTTAAGCCATTGTGAATAGAGAACGCGTAATAAATTTTCGAATAAAGAAGATATATATATATTTTTATTTTTAAATAGCTCTCTGATCGCGATTTCGTCGCCGTCCATATGATTTAAACTCTATAAGGTTCCACACAGGATCTCTTTAGGGATGAAATGCCTATGTCCTGTTGCAGGGTTCCAGCTATACAAAGTCAGACTTAACAATACTTATTAGTCAATAATGTAGGTACATCTACCCATTTTGACTCGTTTACTAATATATACAATTTTATTATATTTACTTTTAGCACTGTGACCTAGCCGTTAGTACCAAGAATAAACGAACGTGCATGAAAGGACTAATGCGAGTAAGAGAAGCAAGAGAGATATGTCAAGATAGTAACAAGTGGTGATCCATAGTCTCTGCCTACCCCGGTGGGCACGGGCGTGATGTATATATGTGTGCATGTATTATATGTAGGTACTGATAATGAGAAATCTCAGTGGTCGTAGTTTATGGATTTGAACGACTAGCGTTCACGTTTGGCCGCTTTACATTCACAAGTATAATACAGTTGCAATAGTCGGTAAACTTTTACTTTTCGCAATCAAGTAACTTTTGTTTAATGATTGCATGTTACTACTCTGTGGTTTTTTTTAGTGGCCTCTCGTCCAAGGCCTCGTTTTTAAAGGGGCTTCTTAAGAGATCTTAGTTTGGGTAACCCAAGAGTAGATAGAATTCTGAATACAATTCTTACTTAGTACCTTGAAAGACATACAAAGAAATAGTTGTATGTATATAATAATTTGTTGTTGCGTATAGAAGAGATACGCTGATAGTTTTAGAAGTATTTAATGCGATGTCGTAAATAGACACTTTCTTGCGAATACATTGCCATCGCAGACTGACCCAGCCGAAATAGATCACAATAATGTACCTACTATAGTATTGTACATAATAAAAAAGTCGACAAAAAAAGTCTGCGATAATATGTGTCTATGTCTAAGGAATAATAATAACAGTGTTTCATCTTCATTGCACCCGTGCAATGTCGGGGCGGGTAGTTAGTTGTCTACAAATGTATCTAGTATGAGCTTTTCTGAACACATCACTATGATGAGTATGATCTCGACAGGTGATTAAAAATAAAATCCTCGCTGATACGATTTAGCCAATATACAAATTAAGTTTCAACGAATTGTCAGGCAAAGATTTTTTGGTTGCTCCCATTACTTATGACAATCAGGATGTGTATAAGAATATAAAGGTTGTTAGATGTTATGATTTGTATATAATATCCCGGATCAGCATATTATCTTGCTCTGATATTAGAGTTTGGATATTTAAATTTGCATTAAAGATATTGAAATGTAGCAAATTAGACAGAGCCTTCAAATTCTATTTTCCTTATAATTCATAATATTTATTCGTTCACCACATATTCTTACTAATATTAAAAAAACGAGTCTATTTGTTGAACATCCATGCTTTATTCGAACCGACTTGATGCTACTTGGGATGTGAAGATACCTTAGGGAACTATAAGAAATGAAGGTTAATTTTTACACCGTGAAAATAAGACCACCCAGAGGATGACACGGACGACAAACTTGTAAGCAATCAATTTAAAACGGATACTTTCATTTTACGATTTTCAGAAGCACGTAATTAAGTTTGGAAGCGCTAACCCTTTCATACTTAATGATCATTAAAACCTATTTATGACATATGACAACCATCAGTCTTAAATTATTTCAATAATTTATGTACTACAATGGATTTGGAAGTTAGCAAACTGGTGTGTTCTCGATTCCAATGTCAAGGACAGAGGCCGAAATCGGTAACTTACACAAGTCATGATGTGTGAGATAAGGAGATTTGTTCAGATGTGCATCAGCACATAAAAATACAGTATTTCTAATATCTAAATCATAATTATAAGATATTTAAACATTTAATCTAACATCAACTTGTCATATTGTTTGTGGCATAGAGTTCCAAAGCGATATCAAGAATTGCATCAGACATCAAAAAAATCCCATATTCTACATTTGTCAGGAAAAGTCAATCCAATCTGTAATTTCCTCATTATAAAACACGGTGTTCACACAGTGTTCAATAAAAATATAATAAAATTTTAATTGAATACGTACTTCTTTATCACTTAGCGGGAAATGTTAACTTACAATTCATTTTTAAACGTAGCGAATTGAAACCTCAAACAGCACTATACATGTGTTTTATGTATAAACTAGTCCAGCGTAACGAATTCACCGTACCACAATATTATAAAGATATTTGTCTCGTATCGTAACATAAAGGCACTTACAATGATGCAACGCAAGCTACCTCGCCGGCCGCCGGTCTTTGACTGATTGATTCGCAGGCTTCAACTCATTATAACTGTAGTGATAATACACCGCTACTCTACATCATGAATAATGTTACCGGTTGTTCCGGATATAGGTGTTTGCCGAGATTTTTCTTCAGGCACCATATTATTACAGTCCTCTGCATATAGCTTGATCGTGTAGTGATCCTATTTTATGTGCCAAGGGTCGCGTGTTTGATTCCCACTCAGGACAAAAATATATATGTTGATATTTGTTTTTCTTAAAAAATGTGTTAAAAAATATGTATGTAATTTCTCTTTTGCCTGATGTACGTAACACAAATGCTTTATGCGACTTACCACGGAGTAATTAAATATGTAAATATATTATGTTTTACTTTAATAATATTAATAAATTCTTGTACACCAAACAAAAATATAGGAAAAAAAACAGTAATCATAGAATAAAATGGGCGGCCTTACCGCACACACAGATTTCTTCCAGGCAACCTTTAGAGCATATTTCTAAACAGAATATTTTTCTTACACAAAATAGCTTGATTAGAATGATAACTGTCAAAATAAGGTTTATCTTTTAATTTTAAGTTGACTTTATTTAATGTTATACATATGAAACATTTGTCATGAAAACAATATTAATGATAAATTATGATTCCGAATAAATAATTCGTAACTGTCGATAAACAGTTTTTTTCTTTTGTTTCGTCCTCATCCATCCTTCGGAAACTACGTTACACCATTAGCAAACCTTATAATCCCTGAGCCCGATTTAAGCCCGCGCACTGGTAAATGTCCTGTGATCCTTATTACGAGTGAAAGGTCAGTGCCCCTGTAATGAGGACATTGAGAATGGTTGATGATATTGCACGTGTATAGTTTTCATTTTATAAAATACAAGCTGGGCACCGCGGTTTTACTCTGGGAGTTCCCGATACCATCGAAATTCAGGGATAAAATATAGCTTATATAATTTAATAATACTACAACTTTCTATTAATAATATATATTTTTTAATCAGTCATGATGTTTTTGAGTTTATTTGTTTCATATACACAATAATATAAACCTACCTACCTACCTTACCACGTTTCAATTTAAGGGGTTTATAGTTTGATTTTATTAAATATAATATATGTATGTACTCAATGAGGATAACTATTTTACAAGGTCTTTTTTATACTTGCAATAGTTGTTTGTTTAGCTCAACGTTTGAATACTTATATTTTTATTCGTATACAGAACTGAAAATTCTAAGTCATGTGATATTTTAGGAATTCCTCGATGTCGTGTTGTAGGGACGTAGAAAAAAAGTTTATGCACCTAAAAATAACTGAGAAGTATCATTGTTCCTCTTAGAACGTTTGCGGGGAATCACCATTAAAAGGAAACGAAAAGTCCATAAAAAACCTTAAACGGTGAACCAGTTTTGAACTTAAATGAATGTGGAGTCGAAGTCGAGCGTGAACAGCCGTTATAGGTACAGCCGGCAGAGACTATGGATATCCACTTGTTACGATCTTGGCATGCCTTACTCGAATTAGTTCTTTCATACACGCTCGTTCATCCATCTTTCTTGGTACTTCTGACCTGGCCTGGAGATATGTTCGCCTAGGTCGTCTTATACCAACTCTTTCATTCACTTCTGTTCTATATATTTGTGCAGGCATTCTACTTTCATCCATCCTTACTACATGTCCAAACCATCTTAACATCCCTTTTTCTATTGTTGTCACATCATCTTTTACACCACATTGATCTCTTATCATGCTATACTTTAATCTATCTTTCGAACTCACACCATACACTTTTCGAAGTATCATCATCATACCAGCCATTAAAAGTACACTGTTGGACATAGGCCTAAGAAAGGAGGTACGTTGCCCATAATGGCCGCGTTAAACAAGCGTGTTAGCAATCACAGAGCGCAGCTTTCGCGGCGGGAAAGCTGCGCTGGTACCTTAGTCGCCTCTTACGACACCTAGTACAGTAGGAGATACTATTCTACTCTACCGGTATCTCACGGCCGATTTCGAAGTATACCTTCCTACTCCTTTTTTTAAATATTCCGAACGCGAGTTAGTATACACAACTGTTTTTTTTCTATAGAATAGGCACGATTTTTCTGTCTAGCTGTTGTCACTTCTGTGAAATAAACAATTGACCACCTCTGTTAGTATGGTACTCATGAGTTTATAGATGTCAATAAAAGCTGAACTAACAGGTTCTTAT
Organism: Heortia vitessoides; assembly: GCA_020976665.1. Lineage (NCBI taxonomy): Eukaryota > Metazoa > Arthropoda > Insecta > Lepidoptera > Crambidae > Heortia > Heortia vitessoides. The sequence continues at coordinate 1,679,392 of JACJUM010003237.1, read as the reverse complement.
CCAAGTGTATATTCTTACGCATATTTAATTATAATATGTTCATAGTTTTAACATGGTGTTGATTACGAATGTAAACTGGGTATCGCGATGTCGGTGGACCGCGACGTAACAACGTTTTGTCTTGCCAGATATCAGACTATACTTATGGGTCACGCTCGTATTGTATATTAAATCGTACGTTCAGGGAATCCGCTTTATTCATATACCCATACAACTATAGCCTAATTATAATATTTTACAACATTCACGCATTTACTACTAACAACATTTTATAATGGTTTAAAAACATAATTTAATTATCGAAAAACAAAAACGTAAGCCAAAAACTATATTATATAAAATTTACATAAAAACTCATTCGACAAGAAAGAGTTGCTATCGGTTGCATTCATAACGGTCACGCTCACGATTTGCTTTTCTTATTTTTTCTAAGTAAACAGTCTTTGTATTTACATTTAAAACATACGTAGGTACTACCTATACGAATATTAAAACTATCTATGAAGTAATTTACTTTACAGATAGTTTTATAAAAGATTTTCTATATTTTTAGTAAAATGGCAAGAAACATAAAAGATGACGTAACTACCACAAGGCATAGTGTAGACAAGAGCTAAATTTATTTTATTGATATTAAAACTAAACCCTATCTCAAGATCGTCATTTACTACTTGCTTAGTACCTACAAGCTATTTTATATTAGTACACCGGACAATAATGGTGATTTTATAAAAAAGTAGCCTTGAACATTTAAATTTGCACCTACTGAACCCCAGCAAATGTTTTGTTTGAAGCGGTAGGCTGATTGATATCCGCGAGCACTGAAGTTGATAACAGTTAACATCAAACCATAAATTATCACATTTGACCGGATTTATCTGGTTCTTGAACTATCGTCAGGATATTATTAAAATAACTCTGACTTAATTATACATGAATTGCATGAACGAAGAGAATATATGTTGAACAAATAAAGTATTTAAATCCTAGAATTACGTACAATGTCTAGAGATAAGGGTTTAACGTAAGGATATTTTTAGTCTGAAATAAATGCACCACAAATATCCAACAATATATACCTAACAGGATTAAAAAACATAATCTAGAACACTAGATTACCTACAATGAAAAAAAACGAACCAGGAAGAATCAATCACAACTGAACTTATTTGCAGATGCATTATGAGATTACTTCAATTTTGGTAGAAAAACTACTTTGTGTCTGGGATGTGTGAGCGTTTCACCTCTGCCTCATTATGGACAACACAGTTCTGGATTGGGTTCATAGGGACAGGTACCGGAACTGCTTACCATAAAAGGGACTTTGTTCGGGTATCCTCATTAATGTAATAACCAAAACAGGCTTAGTAAAATAAATAGTTGGTTCTCAGGGTTAGGTTCTCTCTGAATCCAAAATTCCTATTGAAGCTTACTTTATGAAAGGGTTAGAGAGCGTGCAAACAATTTATAAATACAAATAAATAAAATTGGATTATTTGTTAGTAATATTAAAATAACTGATATTTACTAAATGCATGTTTACACAATACATATAACAAAATAACATTTTTATAAAATTATGTTGGTCTGTTTGAGGTAATCTCTGGCACGACTAGACCGATTTTGATGGGATTTTCACTGGCAGATGGCTGATACAACAAGGAGTAGTTTAGGCTTTACAACACCACGCTACGACGAATAGGTGCGGAGCACCAATAAGATATATGGCAATATATACTTTTTGAGAATATGCTGCCTAATTTAAAAATGACCATAAATCGTCATACGATCTTGTCCAATAATGATATTAAATTGAAGTGTCTTTAGAATAACCCTAGCATATGTTACGGAAAGCCCATCAAATTCGAAAAACAAACAGACTGGCAATATTATACATAGTATTTAGTAAAAAAGCAGTTATTTTAAAATTACAAATAGACACTATAATTTTATTTGTGTTATAAATCATATCAATAGATATGATTCATGGTCGAATTTGCAACAGATTTAGAATACGCTGTCTACTTACTTACGCTGGACAAGGACAATTTCCGTGTCTGAAAGTTATTATAACTCTGCATGATTTATGGCATTTATTACAATAAAATACAGAACTAATATTATTTATCAACTACCGAGGATTTGCTCAGTTAAAACACTTGACATTTCTCCAGAACGTCTATATAGTTTCAGTACTAGTAAATGGACATTATTTTATCTTACAGGCAAATTATATCTAAATATACATATGGCCTATTTACAAAGCTCAATTAAATAATGATAAAACCGGTTATATATTACACTGTCAAATAGTTAAAGTTCCTTTCCCTAATCATTCCTTCTGTTCACTTATTTTTTCCTATAAAAAATAAACTAATATTACAACATTAAAGATAAAAACAATTATTTCGTATCGATTTTCATCACATATGTGGTTAACTATACCATATCAAATGTATATAGTTTCACACATATTTTTCACAAACATTTCACAACATTCTTCAGTATGTCCACATAATCAATAATAACTAATAAAAGACTTATATATGAAAGCTGTGTTTAAAAATAATGATTATTCTACATGCAAACAAAAAAAATCGGTTACAAATTTATTGATTCATTAACAATATAATATTTAAAATGTACCCGGTCTATCATTATCAACAATTTTTGTGAATGAAGTCTATCGGTAGCAGAATTTAATAAAAAAACGACACGAATGAGTACACAAACAATAATCAAATACATTCTCATGATGCATGATGATCAATTTATAAACATATAAACAAGCGAATGCTGCAGTTTCTTGCTTTATCATCATCTTCATAGAGGAGTCAATATCAATCTATATATGTATGGTGTGAATTTGAGAGATAGATTAGCTTAATTAAGAGATCGATGTGGTGTAAAAGATGATGTTGTGACAACTATAGAGAGAGGAATGTTAAGATGGTTTGAACATTAGAAAGGATCGACGAAAATAAAATGACTGCACAAATATATAGAGCGGAAGTGAATGGAAGAGTTTGTATATTACGACCTAGGCGAACATATCTTAACCAGGTAGAAGAGGTGAAGAGCCATGTCAGAAGTGCCAAGAATAAACGAGCGTGTATGAAAGGACTAATGCGAGTAAGGGAAGCGAGAGAGAGCCAAGATCGTAACAAGTGGAGATCCAATCTCTGCCTACCTCGATGGGACACAGGCGCGATGTATGTATATCTATTTTCTCTCAGGTAGATCTCATGGTCATGCTGCATGGGATGATGATGCTGAGAAATCACTGTGGATTGTGATATAATATCTTCAAGTATAAGGTGTGATGTGGTCTAATAAAAAAAAAAATAGCAGATGGATATTGGGTTTCCCAAAAAAGTGGAAATTCGACCCATCCCCGCCCGGCCTCATTTCAGCTGTTCGATACGTTGTCGGATACGCCACGCGATTCTTGCCAGAGTGCATTCACAATCTGATATGAATCGTGGGCCCAAAAGACGCCAGTTCGGCAACAGAACGGGGCCCGATAGCGTCGTCCAGGTAGGGCGGAGAACATGGCCCGACGATGTCGTCCGATCCGATTATGATTACGTTCGATTGGCATGTCAAATCTTTTTCGATCGTCGAGCGAGTTCCATCGTGCGGGGTCCGGTCCGGATTTTGATTTCGGTGTCCTGTGGGAGCGAGGCCCGTTCCTCGCGCGCGGCCCGAGGGCGGAGTCGGGGTCGCACGCCGGACTCGGTCGGACGAGTCGACCGAATGGAAACCAATTTCTGGCTATCGAGCGGGGCCTGATGACGGGGCCGGGTTTGGAAGTCGAATTAGGCTCTCTGATGGCGGAACCGGGTTTCACTGTAGCCCGACGGCGGAGTCCGGTTTGGCCGTCGAAGATCGCATAAGCTCGGTAGTCGGACAAGGTCTGATGGCGGAGTCGGTTTTGGTCCGTCGATCGCGGATAGACGGCGGGGCCCGGTTCGGTTGTTGAAGATTGTTTAAGGACGGAGCCGGATCCGACTGCGCGTGGTGTGGTGTGAGTGGGCGGCGGCTCTCACATGCCGGCGGCGCCGACGTCGCTGGCGTCGATGCCCAGCATGGCCAGTTCGTCGAGTTCCTCCTTTTTGCGTGCTGCATCTTGGGTGATACTCGTCTGGCCCCCCGCAGCTGCGGAATATACAGACAACGTCCATTGATTATGCAAAACCCATTGCGAATTTTAATATATATTTATTCTTGCGAGGAACAATATATACAAGATTTCCCTATTCCCGAGACTGAGTTAGCTTCAGGAACGGACTGTAACATTTAAACTAAGAGCAAACTAAACACATCCCGCGCGTTTAGACATCTCTTTTGCTTCGCGTGCACGCACTGGTTGTTACAATTGAAGGTATTTTGGTTTGTTTTTCAAGCTTATATGCAATGCTATGAAATAGATGGGCTCGTTGGCGCATATGGTAGGGATCCTATCTTGTGCGTGGTTGTGGTTGGGATTTCCACCCGGAGCAAATATTTAAATAATGATATTTGTGTTTATTCTTTGTCATGAGATATGTCAATATATACACATATATACGATGTCGATGATGTAACGCGGCCAGCTACCCTCTACCTTGCTGCCCGCCATCTTTTAGTACATGGAAGTCTTATATATGTTACTGTAAAAGCCCGGTTACGGTAAATCCTAGGATTTACCGGTATAACCTAGGATTTACCAACTCATGTTGTTAAATGTAAGAAATCCTGAAAAAAAAGATATTTATTTAGAGCTTTTTTCAGAAATAATTTAGACTTTTTGCCACGACTCCTGCGCTACGGGGCTTCGAATCAAGCTCTTGGAGTAAAGCATATAAGAAAGAGCAGTACGTGGGGTCGGTTATGCGGCGATTCCTTTTTGTTTTGCTTATTTCGTTTAGTAATTTTAACATTTATCAATATATGTTGGCAAATCCTTTACTGTACTGGTAAAATCTAGGATTTTCCATAATTCGGGCTATTAGAGTAACATATACATACAGAAATTATAATTACAAATTTTTAGCGAGCGAGTATAAACTGTTACTAACTTTAATACTAACCAACGAGACAAGTTTTATTTATCGAATAATTTACAGTTACGGTCTTTCTATATATATCGGTTGCCAAAAGGTAACCAACACATAGAGACGAGCCACTGACCCAGTTGGTGCGGCGGCGCGGCGTCGGCGTCCTGCGGCTGGCCCTTGCCGGCGGCGGGCGGCGGCCGCTTCTTGTGGCGCGGCTTGGGGCTCGGCACCAGCGGCACGTGCGTGTCGTACAGCTGCGGCCGCGGCGGGAACAGCGGCGCGTTCATGTCGAACCCGAACATCTGCGGCATCTGCTGCATTTGCGGCATCTGCTGCATCTGCGGCTGCATCAGCCCGATGGGGGCGAAAGGGAGCGGCAGCTGGAAGCCGGGCGCCAGGCCAGGCGGCAGCCCGAACAGTTCCGGCTGAGCAATGTCGGGCTTCACGTCCGACGGGAAGATGATGTCGAGCGCCTCTTGGAAGTCTTTGGGCAGGTTGGGCGGGACCGTCTGCTGAGGCTGGGGGGCCCTGCGATGTCCAATTGTGTCAGGATTTTATAATCTTATATTATTGCAATAATTTTATAATCTTATGTTAGTCGTAGTATTGGTTAGTCGTGATATACTGGCAGAATTAAATAGTACCTCCCTCTACTAGCTCTCTGGCGACTAAGGTACCAGAACCGACAGATGGCGGTATATTTATCCGAAACAGTGTAGCTCAAATATTCAGGGCGGGGATAGGCAGTAATATCCCCGTCGCGAAAGCTGCGCGGTGTTTGGATCTCTCCAAGAGATAGAGAGAGACAGAGAGGGAGAGAGAGAGGGAGGAGATCGCGAGAGAGAGAGAGAGAGAGAGAGAGAGAGAGAGAGAGAGAGAGAGAGAGGGGGAGGAGATCGCGAGAGAGAGTGATACTGTATCCATTATATAGAAAAATATAAACCGCGGGACGACTTCGTTCATGACTTTGGGCTTAGTAGGCATGTCAGTCTTTCTCTTGAAACACTATGTAAATAACATCAAAAACTGTGGCATTGTTTTAAAGATCAAGCATAAGGCACACAGCGGACAGTGACTTTGCTTTATACTATGTAGTGATAACACCGGTTTGCGCGCCGGGCAAGTACGTACAGTGCGGGCGGGGGCAGGTAGTGCGTGGGCAGCGGCGTGATGGGCGGAGCGTCCTCACTGGCGCGTTCCAGCTGCGCCTTCGCGATTTTCTCTTTAAACTCTGCCACCTGGCAAACAACAACAAACATCAGATTCTTATCATATAACATTACTTACTAGACAATACGGACTAAGTACATTAATCCAATTTGATTCCAAAAAGACAGATAAAAATACTAACGGTTAGAATACTTCACTTCTTTCTATTTAAGCATTCACCTTTGCATGCGGGTGTAACAGTTTCTTGATTACCACATACAGTGGATCCCCTGTAATCCGACACGTTGCTAAACTTCGCTATTGTAGATAATGCATGATTGAACAGATTATAACTTGTACGTACGCATCTTCACTATAGTGCTCAACGCGTTACAACTCCAAACTAGCCACTGTCTAGTAAATCATCCAGCCTATAGGGGTTCTCAAGCCGTGTGGTGTACCGGCGGAGTAGGACTGGCGACTGAGGCGACTGAGGTAACGGAATCTTCAAGTGGCCGTATACACAATGCAGTGTAAAAGTTGGTATGAAAACTCTACAACTTATCGCGTGGCGTTGCTGGTAACTTATAAACGCTACGTAACACTATTTATCCACAATTCATAAGAAACCCACCTTTTTCTGTATTTCAGCATCCATTTCCTCCCTTCTCTTCCTAATAGCCTCTTCTTCTTCCTCCTTCCTCTTCAGATCCTCTTTTTTTTGGTCTTCTACTTTAGTTTTTATTAGATTCTTAAACACCGGCATTTTGCCTGTTGAATAAAACAATCAGTACTTAGGATACAGAGAATAAGTAATTGATAAGCACAGTGGTAGAGTAGCCGTGAGGTACCGGCAGAGTAGAATAGAATATCTCCCTGTACCAGGTGTCGTAAGAGGCAACTAAGGTACCAGAACCGACAGGTGGCGGTATATCCATCCGATACAGTGTAGTTCAAATACACAGGGCCCTGTACTGCAGTAGCATCCCTGTCGCGGAAACTGCGATTGGTGATTGCCAACACGGTTGCCCCGAGCGGCAATTATGGCCAAAATTTTTCTTGGGCAAATAATTTTTTCTTGGGGAGGCCGGTGAGTGTGGCAGTGGTGTTTCGAATAATAAATTTAAGAAAGAATAAATTAATCTGCATACGGTACGCATCACACGTGAACCGACACATCCGCCGATTATTTTTTCGTTGTATTCATTAATAACAGGGGAAGATTGTAAGATTTTAAAAACACTTAGACCTAATTAAAAAAGAATATTACGGCCATTTTAACTCTTCCAACGTGGCGTTAGGTATGAACGTTAGACGTTTGACTATTGGCGCGATTGACAGAATGGGCATTACATCGGTCAGAAGTGTTGTTTTTATTATAGCATTTGGAATTAAATATAAATAGTTGACAGTCTGTGGGGTCAGCTAGCGTCTAGGTGTAACTTCTTTAGAGAAGTCAGAGATCGCGCGCGAGTTACTTACCGATGAAGGGCATCTTTTTGATATCAGGTTTCTTGTCCCCGGCGGGCGCGCCGCGCTCGCGCGCCTCGTCCCGCTCCCCGCGCTCGCCCCGCTCGCCGCGCTCCCCGCGCTCCCCCCGCTCGCCGCGCTCGCCCCGCTCCCCGCGCTCGCCACGCTCCCCCCGTTCCCTGCGCTCCTCGTCGCGCCGGCTCGGCTCGCGCCGCCGGCCGTCCCCGTCCCTCTCCCTCTCCCTGAACATGAGTAATAGATTTAATAGATGTGGTGCCCTCCTGTACGCTACCCTGTACCCTCGGTCGATCGATCGGAAAAGGCGACTGAGGGCCCAGATCCGACATACAGAGGTGTATCCGTCCGAAATGGCGTGCGCAACGCGATCGGTCCATTTTGAAATCACTCCAGGATATGTGTCTAGCAGTGGACGTCCACCGGGCGATAAATCGCATTCCTAGGTGAAGGCTGCAATTTTATGTAGATCTGTCGAAATCGATGTATATAATCCGTATAATAGGGGCCGTGATTCGTATACTTATTGTTTAATAAAACTTTTTCGTACATGTATATATTGAAATCTTCTCGAAGGAATTTTTTGTTGATGCAGTCTTCATCTAGGGGTGCGATATAATCTCTCATCTAGCATGGGGCAGCTAACCTTGTAGTTTCAAAAAGCCAAAAGATTTTAAAAGCATACTTCCTTTAAGTAACAAATTTTAGTCGCTTGGGTCAAAGGCACCTACCTACTTATGTACTTTGAGTCGTCATAGCTTTGGCGAATGACGGTGCGGAACGACATATAAAATACAAATCTAAATAATGTATTGAATAATAAAGGTTCCTGCCACATCTGATTATCACACCCTTCATGAATAAAAACGAAAATTAACAGTAACTCTGACTACAGATACCATAATGTAAATAAAATACATTTTACGAGTCCTAACTAATGTTTGTAATTGTTTTTTTAATAAATAAAATATGTACATGATTTTACGGATATACTACGATAAATAAATTTAATATAACTACATTTCAATAATATATACATACAAATGACATATAAGATAATAATTATAGGCTGTTTTGCCAACGCATTCCAAAGTTCTAGAAAAAATCCTCAACAACCAGCTGTAAAATATTTGGAGAATATCTTATGTTCTATTACGGATTCCGTGCTGGAACATTAGTATCTGACGCAGTTAAAGGGTTGATAAATTATATTGTCACTAACCTTGATTATCCAAATGCAAAATGTCATAGATATTGTCTTAGATTAAGCTGAAGCATTTGATAAAGTGTCGATTTCAATGCTAATTAAAAAAAATAGAATATTGGTGTAAGGCGTGACCAACTAAAAATCACCCAGGATTACTTGACGAACGTAGCCAGATACTTTAAGCAGATAATTATTTGTTTAATAAGTATAATTCTAAATTACTGCGTTCCTCAAGGAAGTGTAATTGGTCGATGATTATTGTCTACATTAATGATCACGGCAAAACAAATCTTCCCAATAGTATAATTATCGATTTTTCTCATGTCACTGCATTACTATTTAACGCAAAATCTTAAGAATTTCTTTCTTGTGCTCAGCATAGTTTCGATATGGTATCGATATAGCTCAGTACGAATCGAATCGAAATGGTTCTTTAAATAAAATGCAACTCACACAGAGTTGCATTTTCTTTTGCATGTGTTATCTGGCCTCGCATGTATGTTCACTCCCTAATGAAAATTACTGCTCATGCTTTTCAATCGAATGTGTCGAGTTAAATTACGTAGGTTTACTATGGGTTTCAGATTTAATTTCCAACAACATATTTAAATTCTAAAAACTGCACCCGTAAGTTAATTTATGTGTTCAAAAATATTAGATATGCAACTAATGAGTTAACTAGATAATCTATTTACTTTGCTTTGGCCCAATCACTTCTGACGTACCAATATCTCGAGTATCAAGACATGGAATTAGATAGATATTAAAGAGCTATTTTAAAAGTGTCATATTGTTTACCATATATATATCCTACAGTAGATCTTTAGGAGAAATAATAATAATATTAATAAATATATTTTATTTTAATCTAACATACATATTGCACATATACACTTGAAAGAATTACAAAACGTCCTAATTTTTCGCCAACTTTTTACACTGCAAACTATTCTAAAACATTCAGTTAAATGTACATATATATATATAATAACTACATACTTGTTATTAATAAACTTAAATATCACGAATTGTTTTTATACGTTGACAATAATACGAGAGTTAGCGGCCAGTAACAAAGGTAGTTCAGGCACAAGTCTTCCAGAATAGATATATAAGAAACATTGTAAAAATAACTTATTTCATAGTTATTAAATATACACAACACAGACGTAATTAAAATTTTACATCATTAAAAGTATATTTTGCACGTGGTAAATAAAGAATGTACATCGACGGTCAGAAAAACAATTGGCGTAAGGGAGACATCCGCAAAAAAAAGTATGTATTTTAATTCTGACTTTTGTTAATAGTTTCAAGTAAAAGAGGATTCAATTTCAATAATATTTGTTAAAAACATCTTAAACATAATTAGAAATAGCTTTTCAAATAGTAAAGTTGTAACAAAGTAATTGTTTTTATTTTTTCTTTTGTTGTTCCTATAAACTTGCACATCGTCCCTTACGATAATTGAATTTATGACTGTCGGTATGTTTGTCAACATTACCTCATCTTTCTGGACACGCAATTCGCCAAGTCTCTGTCCCTAGTGCTCCTCTCAGCAGATCGGCGAGTTTCCGACTTTTCCCTTTTTATTCTAGAAATTAAATCTTACACTTACAAAGAAGATTTTGCACTGCATCTCATAAGTTAACCTGATTCCGATATTAGTTTTAAGCACTCGTGTTATGGTTATCAGACAACAGAGGATTCTCAAATACATATAGACAGAACAAATATTATAAAAATATTTGATCTAGGTGGGAATCGAACCCTTGCTTGACCTTTGGCGTACAAGATAGGGTTACTACCATCTTCGTAATCTGGTTCGTATTTTTATTGTACAGTGATTTAAGAGCCATAATTACGTCTAAATATATATTTAAATACATATACTTGCACACCCTTTCTAAAAAAAATTGCGCGGACGGATAAATATGAAATTTGACACAGTTAATTGATGCGGAGAACTTATTGTCATCAATAAATCATTTAATTCATATACAAGGCACTAGAAGTACAACATTAATTAACTATCACTACATACACGACTGCTTGAATCACAGAGTGACAGACAACATATATAATCAAATACATCTTTATTTAAATAGGCCTATCTTTAATGAGTTAATCGTTAATTGGCTATAGGCTTGTAATAATTTTTGATTTAGCCTTATAATCTTTAAATATCAAAACTTTGCTTATACTGATGACAACAACTGGAAATTAAATAGTTTAAATAATAAAAAACAAATCGAAATCTCATACATTGACTTGACTCCAATATAAGTAGCTTAACTTATGTTACGGATCAGACAACAGATGCATACATAAAAAACTCTACCACGCGGAATCGGGCCCGCATTTGTATCGGGTACAGTGATGATGATCATAATTAAGTTTAAACATGTACTTAAATACATATATTTATTTTTTGTCCCATGTTAGCATGGGACAAAAAAAATGTCTGTCCCGTTTGGGGATCAAACCCTCGACCCTGATGCACAAGATACGAAATGTGAACTACCATAAGCGGCCAGAAACTTAATAATAATAATAAATGTATTTAAGATGAGAAAATAAGTTTTTGAAACGCAATAAAAATTACTTGATTTAAAAAAATATATATGTTCATTTTAAGATAATAACTTGTTTCGCATAGACACCTACATTGCCAGAAAACGTGACGTGCTAGGACAAAATAAAAGTAATTTTCAAATTCAGCACACCCAAAAACATAAGAATTATAAAAAAAAACCAAGACAGCTCTCAACTTTTTTTTTGCAGACTTGTGTAATTATTCAGCATCCAATGCCATTCCCCAAGATTTTATCAAAATGTTATGACAAGACTATTATAAGAAAATGTGTGTAATTGTAGCTCTCTTTGTAGTAACTGAAAATTTGTAGTAAATTTTTGTAAAAGTGCGGCGCTTCGGGCCATTGCTAGCCTAAGGCTAAAGCCACATTGGCCTGACCTCGGATGAGTTAATGCTAGTGTCTTCCTCTGCGTCTATCTTAAGAACCTGCCTGCGTGTTATTTGATAAAATTTTAGTAATACACCACAAAACTTCTAATGGATTGACCTGACTCCGTGTTAAGTCGTTTAAAACACTTGTGTTATGGACATTAGACAACAGAGGAATATTCACAGCATGGTTCTATCCCCCCCCCCCCCTCAAAATAAACACGGTCACCCATCCTCAATCTGGGGCAGGGCACCCGAATGCATTGCAATTACAATTAATCAAAGAGATAACATACCTGCTTTTCAAATTATCAAGTAGTTTTCTGTCGTTGTCATTCAACCGGTCCATCTGTATGGACATCCACTCCGTCAGGGTCTTGTCGGCTTGGTCGAATTTCGTCTTATCTTTCTTACCTTTGTGGACAAAATGAACGACATGACAGAATATAAATGGAGAAATAGCCTAAGTCAGTCCCTATAGTTCTGCAATTAGCTGCAAATTTTTTAGTTCTTAAAAATAACAAAGTATAACAGTGAGACAGACCCTTTTACATTTATAATCTATTGACTGACTGATTGACATATTAACACAGGGCCTCAACTATCAGGGTTAGAAACTTGAAATTATGCACAGCGGTTCTTTTTGTAATGTAGACAGGCACTTTTTCAGTTAGACACGCACTTTTGCATTTATTATATTTGTGTATATTTATGGAGATGTTGTAACATATCCATAAACATGTATGCACGGATTCGGACGGGGTAGATTCGATGGGTGAAGTCAGAATGAACCGTAATTTAATGAACATTTGTTTGATTTGTCTGGGTCTAACATATTAATATTTATACTATATTTGTTATTCATCTGCTGTCCGTTATCCGTAATACAACTCTCATAACGAATCTATCCTTGCCCCGCCCTATTCAGCTTATTCCCAAAATAATGAGATGAAAAATAGCTAAGTAATAAAATATAACAAACGAACTCTTCGATTTCTTCTTTTTCTTCTCAGGCTCGCTGTCGTCACTGCTGGAGGTGGAAGAGCTAGAGCTGGAGCTCATCTTCCGTTTCTTCTTGCGTTTGTCCTTCTTGCGCTTCTTCTCCGCGGCAAGCGACGGCCCGTCCTTGTTCTTGGTGTGGAAGCCGTCCTTGTGGAAGGTGATGGTGTGTGCGGTGTACTGCGGCTTGTCGCTGTCGGCCAGGTTCTTGTTCAGTTTGTTGTTGGCGCGGGCTTTCTCAAACGACTTCTGGCGATCCGACATCCAGTCTGTTTCCCAGTGGGGGTTTTGTTCCACGAAATTCTGAAACGGATAGTGATGGCGGGTTTAAAGAGGTCGGAGGGATTTTCTTTCGAATTTGATTGTGGTCGACTTTTGATCATATTCTGCGTATTATATATACATATAATAGTCCTGGCTTTAAATTTAGAAAAACACAAGATGGAAGTGTTAACTATTTACTATAGCAATAACTAAACTTCCATCAAATTATCAGATTCGAGTCTTTATCACATGGAAGTTGGTTATTCAGTACTATATACGCAAAAAACTTTTCCTTGCTAAAAATGCTTACATAAAACGCATTACGATTCAAAATCTACTCGATCTACTAATTCTTACGTTTTATAAAATCCAACTACGACTCACGATTAAATGTTCACTACTTCTAAAAACACGAAATTGTCTATATCTAGCCACAACTACAAACTCACTGTGTAGTTCTTGGAATGTGTAACGGACTTGAGGTGTGCTGAAGCGCAGTGAAGGTCGCCGATAAACTGGTCGCACAGCTTGCAGTACCACGCGGTCGACGGCACGAAAAACTGCAAACCTGGGGCATATCACATCGTTATGTATGCCGGTACCGGCAAAGTCAAATAGCACCTCCCCTGCACCAGGTGTTGTAAGACACGACTAAGGCACCGGAACCGACAGATGGCGGTACATCCTTATATATGAAACCACGTTTTGCGACTGCTACCACTTTGACACAGCACGGCAATCATGGGCAAAATTCCCTTTCCCGGGGAAACATTACATCCACCAATGGACGTTCTACGGTTGCTATGATGATGATGATGCCAAACTAGTTTGGTTAAGTTGTTTATTTGAAAATACAAACCAGCTAAATCTGTTTCATTCACCCAAGAGTAACTCAAGCTTTTACGTGAATTCAGTCATTCATCGTCATCAAATCTAATTGCATATTTTCTATTAAACTAGAACCGACAGATGGCAGTATATCCAACCGTAACAGCATAGCTCAAATGCACAGGGCAGGAACACGCTTGCCTAGTGCGGCCATTATATTTATAATAGAATTATAGATATAGATAGTATACTTATGTATAATAACACAATTCCCCTTTTCTTGGGGAGGCTTATGTCCAACTATAGACTTCTAATACCTGCTATTTTTACCAATTACCTGATGGTAACATAATCATCAGGCAATTGGTATTGTAACTACTGAACTATCATCTGCTCTAAATCCAAAAATACAGCTCGAAGGATCAATTAATCGTCCATTAAAGAAAACATTCTCCAATTGCTTATTTACGGAAAACACAAGGCAATTACTCTCACTTTTGTATGGTTACATGGCTGGCAAATATATATTTGCTTGTGTATCATGCGAATGTGTTAGCGCATATGTGTGTGTGTTTGTGACGTTACCTTTGATGGGCGTTCGCTTGGTTGGCGCGGCGGTGTAGTTGGGGAAGCCTTCATTGAGCCCGGATACACTGTGCCACGGCGCCTCCATGTGTTGTGCGGCCATCCTAAACAACCAAATGTGGCTCGAGGATATTCATCAAATACTCTACTAAGCTTACATACACTAACTAACAATAAATATGTACTGTTGATGATACGTCATGCACCCATTCGACCAATATCAACAATTGCCTTCGATTACAATTGTATAAAAAAGAAGGTCAAAAGTTAGCTTAACCTGGTACTCAACACAAAAAAATATAGAAATATAACTGAAATATTAAAAAATAAAATAAAAAGTCGCTACGTCAGAGCATTTAAACAACTGTGTCGTTGAACAAAAAAGTAGAGCTGATAAATTTACCTAATTACACACAGATAGGTATTTGTTGCTTCTAAATTAATATTAAATAATAATAATGTCTTAGGCATCCTTCAAAAAATGTATTTTGGTTGGCCTGTGTAATCTGTCCCAAATTTCATCCACACCTGTTCAGCCGCTCCGGCGTGAAACAGTAAATACCGACACACATTGGATCATTTCTAAATTTTTATTATTAAGCCTGTATGTATAATAAAAACGCGATACTTCAGGCCTCACCGGTCTACGTGTTTGTAGTTGCTGTAATGTTATTAATAAATTAATTAATAACAATGCCAATTGGGAATTCTTGTTCTTTTCTCGGCTCTACAATACTTTGAGATCGAACTAGCCAGTATCAATATTCTTTAAACGTTTCTAAACGTGTGCATTAAAATACGAAAACGCGGTCGTAAAAAGACGCGCGAATATTAGTGGAAAGCAATTAAAACTTCATATGTATTTTTAGTGCAGGGACGGTTTTCCGAAACAAGCATCTTATCACGCAGAAGACCGCTTCGAAAGGAACATAATAATATGCCTTATTACCAGACTATTCACAATTAAGATTTTGCACACATTCCGATAATTTGAATATATAATTTAAAAAAAAACGTAAATATACAGGAAAATATACAAAAAAATATTTTTCATACTAAAAATAAAAAGCCCCAAAAACAAAAAAATTACTTCATCATCTATGGCAAAATGAACCCTGAAGGAATTTTTTAGCAGCAGAATATAAACCGTAGGACGTACACAGTTAATCAGACTATCGCATAGGTCTTTCCATAGTCCAAATAAAAAGAGAATACAGCGAATATTTATAATATAAAATTATATAATTAAAAAATATAAAATTTTAGGCTGAAAGAAGTTCTGGAATGATGACCACCTTTTTTCCAATATAAAATCTCCCCGTACGACATACGATTTAGTTAAAAAAGTATATAACTGGATTTTATGGAGATGTCTTGAGGACATCACTACAAAATAATCAAATGTATTTGTTAAACACTCACTTATGGTGGCTGGGCGAGTGGAGATGGTTCAGATAATCCTTAGCTGAGGGCGGGAACACGTTGCAGACGCGGCACCAATGCATCTCCGGGTCGTAGTACACGTAGTTGAACTTCTTGCCAGAGGGAGACCTACCGGACACACACGGTCAATATACCAACAGTTTGAACAAACATTTGTAAACATTTACTGAAGTCTTTTTTTTATATTACGAAGTCAGCAAACATGCATACGGTGCGCTTGTGTCATCACAAAGATATCTCTAGCTTGTCGCCAACCTTGTGAAATGAAGATACCGTGTCACATTTACCCAATAATTTCAATGCCCTTAATCACCCTTAAAACGGAAGACAGCAATGCGAACACTGTTGTACGGCGGTAAAAATAGGTGAGATGAGGTACCAACGCAGACGACCTTTGGATGAGCTACCTGAAGGTCTCTAAAAAGGCGCCAACACGCCGTCATGAAATTACGCACTCGTTTCAAAGGACAGTATCTTTGGATTCGACACATAGCAATAACGAGGCCGGTAACGCGCAAATGCAGATTTGGCATTACATACTCGGTCAGTACACGGACATATTGGACAAATCTAAGATTCCCCGTTAAAACTAGATCAACACAACACAATACAAGGGAGAATATTGGACAAATGTTTGTGCAAATACATCCAATCCTGACAAAAGAGCTGCGAGTCTTCTGTTCGTGACAACAACCACTTACCAACAGGTGCAATCAGGATTTCTCACTTGCAATGTATATTGAAGAACCTACAAACAGGCACGATGATGGTTTACGTTCGCAAGTAGGCAGAGAATACCTACGAAGGGTTTGAGATATGTCAGTCTCTTCATGTTGTTACAGTAAAAAAGAGAAACACACACACAAATAAAAAAAAAATGTAAAACCGTTTAAATTGAAAGAGTTTTACTGAAACAATGTAAAAATACACGAAAACAGTTAAATTAACGTAGGGCCGAGGAAATGTGTACAAAGCGGATTACAAATTAAAGCAATCATTCAGATCTGTAAAAACAGAAACAAATGAAAATCAGATTTAAATTGTTTGGATTCAATTTTATTTAC
Organism: Heortia vitessoides; assembly: GCA_020976665.1. Classification (NCBI taxonomy): domain Eukaryota; kingdom Metazoa; phylum Arthropoda; class Insecta; order Lepidoptera; family Crambidae; genus Heortia; species Heortia vitessoides. Next base: position 1,662,364 of record JACJUM010003237.1, on the reverse strand, counting down.
ATCATTGTTATTGGCACGAATACATTAAATAGCTATTATAATAAAATACCATTAAGATTAAACTTGCCTAATATAATTTACATAAATAGGTTCCTTACATCTATTAACAATGCACTTAGTGACTTGGACAGGTTTTATGCACAGGAAATGCTGAATTATATTCAAGATGATTTTACTAGAAGAAATCATCTTGTCTCAGGTGCCAAATTAGGAAAATTTAGACATATCTGCTAAGTTCTCGGTAACACATTAGTAGTGAAGTCCCCCGTATGGGATGGGAAACATACGGGTTCGTATCTCGACTGACACTTGAGGCTGATTTTTTTTCTAGTAAATATTAATATATTATTTAGTAAAAACATTTACATTTTACATAAACACAATACATGAAATAAACGATACAATAAATTATTACAAAATACAATAAATAATTATAAAATAAATATATTTTTACAGTAGAATCGTCTCGAGGCCAGCAAACTCCTGCATTCGTTAATCCATTCACTAAACCAGGAATCAGTCTGAAGCAATGCTCGTGTTACGTCGTCACGTTAAGCGCACGTGCAACCCTGCTGTTCGGGGCAAAGTAGTAATAACAAACCAATTTATTCATACTTACCTAACTACTAAATAATTAACTTATCAATTTCAATAAATACTTCAATATAAACACTGTGGAATAGTTCAAGCAAAACCGTACCTGGACTTGCGCTTGGCGCCGCGCTCCGAGCCGTCCGACTCGGGCAACTCCTGCGCCTCCTCGCCGATGATGCCGTTCAGCATGTCCACCACGTTGTTGATCGTCTTCAGCTTGTTCTGGATCTCCAACTGAACAGCCGAGCCATCGTTACATTATGCAGTTTACGGACACTAGGAAACTCACAGTCGTGTATCACAAGCGCTAAGGTTTCAAGCAAATATGTAAACATTTCTACAGAACTAAGATTTGTCAGAGCTGTCTGGATGGGATACATTCGACCGGAGCCGGGTTACATCTGTCAGGAGCCAAACCTGCAGCTTGGTGTTCTCTTTGAGAAATCTCTTGGTGTCGGGGCTGGGCGAGCGCTTGGCGTCCCCGCGGAGTTCGCTGCGCTGGTCCTTTAATGTGTCCAGTTCCTTTTTCAGTATCGCCGCCTTCTTTATATAATCTTCCCGCTGCTTCGACAGTGCAGCCTTTTGGTGCCGCATCTCTGATTCTATGGCAGCTGAAGAGAGAAAAGCTTCGTCAAAGAACCTTCCGGTTTTAAAGTTCGGCAAGCATTTAATGTATAAGCAAAATTTAACTTACAACTGATTTTGTATTGTATAATAAAACATAATTAAACACTCTATAGCGCATCCGAAATGAGCTGTATAATGGGGCATATATTTATATTACCCTATGTTAGGTTTAGTCTATTACATCATAGGCCTCAAAGTTCCTTCACTCTCGACTCCGGATATGCTGAATTACCTCAAACGTCACTAAGCAGTACATAGTCGACACCTGGAATATAAACTTGCACTATTGCGTTCACAAGCCAATTGTTAATGTTATTTTATAAAAAGCATTATTTTTGTTAAAAAATATTACTTTGTAGACCTTTATCTAAATTTTGTAGTTTGTTTTAGGGTGAAACAAATGCTGGGTGTGTATATGATATAGGACATTATCTCAATATTAC
>JACJUM010003237.1:1638360-1649144 GCA_020976665.1 Heortia vitessoides | reverse complement strand
TTTTTTTTAAATGCAATGATTTTGTGATTATATTAGATCATGGGAAAGTTAATAATGAAACCAATTATTTGCAAGTTTAATATACGATTAGTTCGATAAGAACTTTAAATTTGACTGCTTTTTAGTTTCTTTTGTTAATTCCTGTATATCTTACATTCATCCTCACAAACTGATATTTCCTTCTATATATTATTTACAATTCATTATATTTATTGTTTTTTACTTTAAAATCAAATGTAATTTCAAAGTAAAAACAACTTAGTACACACAAAATCTCGTGACTCTAAGCCGAGACAATTAGCTTATATCACTAGTGTAACTTATATCACTAATCAGATAATAGAGGAATTAGAAATATAATACTTAAAAATATACAGCACCGAATCGAACCCACGACCCTTCACGTGCAAGATAAGGACACTATCATCTGCGCCATTAGGCTCGTCAAAGGAATATAACTCTCTGTTCCTCTAACGAGCTTGATGGCACTTAAGAAGTAAAGAACATTTACGGCACTCCCATACGTAAAGTGATGACTGTAATCATGGACGAGCCGAAGCATCTTTACCTGACTGACTGTGACAATTAGAACCATCAGTTTCATCTAGCCGTAGGTATACTAGTAGGTATATATAAGGACATGAGCCTACCCGACAGACTTCCGTAAATAACTGTTGTATGCCTCTCAACCAGTGCTATTAAGTTTTAATGTATGTAGACGTGCTGGTGCGTGGTCTTCATTCGAGTACTTCACGGCTCCAGTATGTACAAACTTCTTTTTCCAATGTATTTAACTGACACATTATATGTCGATTGGATAAAGCCCGTGAGTGATCCAGTGGCTGCTCAAGGTTTGCCTGCATATGAAGGGTTTAGGCAAAGAACAGGGATTGTCACAAAACAGGATGTCAATTTTGGTTCAAGGGTCAATATTGTAAATAATAATCAGTCATGGTATGCTGATCCTTAAGATACTAGTGACATTCCCTATTCTTTGCCAGAACCCTTTTTATATTTTTCTTAAATAAAATAGAGCGTTTTTGTTAGAATTTTAGCAGAAGATAACTAAGAGATGTAGCTTATTCCAGATAAATTATTTTCTACAATATGGAAAATATACAAGCATTATTATAGTATATATATATAGGTATGACAAAATATATGGCAAACTGATCAGTCTGAATAGATACAGTAAGTGAGGAGAGACACGTATCAATTGACGGTTCATCAAACAATACCCCGCGTATCTCCAAACTTCTTAATAATCAATCCATTGTTAATTGTATTCCTATTTACAAATGTTCCTATAATTTGGTGGAACATCGTGATTCACTCGGTTGTGTTGAAACAGTATGACAAAACTCGTTTCACTATAAATTTTATTAATCAATGCAAGGAAAATTTCCTGAATGAGTAAGTATTGAAAATTCTGGTCTAGGTACTAGAGTGCCACGGTGTGTTAATACATATTATTATTAAAGCAAAATAATATATAAGTATAAATGGTTTTATTGATGTTTATTATTATTATTTTAATACCTTTATATGTTAAAAAAATCCTCTTGGGAAAATTAATACACTTAAACAATTGGTCCCAAAATTGGACCTTGCGGCACTCTTAAATTGCAGTCTTTAAAGATCCAATCATACGATGCAAATGTCACGTAACTGTATCTTACGGAAACATTTTAACTGGCACAGAGATCTGATCACAAGTAACCAATAAACTTTGCACAGTTAACCGTACTTCATCCTTTGTCGACTTGCCTTGATCCCGTTTTAATGTGTCACCATTTGGTGTCCGTTACATCTTCGCGGACAATGTCATTGTTCTTTTGACACATCGCTCATCAGTCATCACCCTTATGTGACAAGTTCAGGTTCATTAACCTCCATACATGTTTGCCATAACAATGGATTAACAGTTAGTTGAATTATTCCATCAAACAGATCTAGTTGTTGCAGGTTTTAATCTCGCCTACTAATGTTGACCCAGTAAAGGCAGTGCAATAGCTAACAATGGAGGTTTTTCTGTCAATGGCGGATTGAGGTAGGCAGGTACAATACATCGCGAAACAACATGTCGTGTTGTCTGCATATAACTGAGTATGTATATGTTGGTTTGTGAATGGCTGATGTGCGTGTTTGAATTTTCCATCAAACGTTAATAAAATGAATCTTTGTCAAGGTAAAATATTCTCCTATTATTACTTACCCACAGAGTTGATATAAGAGCCGAAACACAATCAGTGTCAAATAAATTGACACTTAAAATTGCAAATTAAATTTGATTCCCACTTGTTTTGTGTTATATATTGTACTATATTTATCTATGATGTTTATTTTCACAAAACGAATTGTTTGATTTCTTACAGCCGAATTCTAAATCAGGGTCTCAATCTCACCCATTTCTACCTTTACACAGCATTACTCTATTCCGGTTTGAAGGGTGAGAGACAGTGCAATTACTGGGTAGTGTAAGATAAACATCTTCAGGTCACAAGGTTGTCTACACGCTAGTTCTATCTTTGTAATGACACGAGCGTCTGTAGCCTACGGCGTCGCATCGTGCGGACTGTATGCTTGTTTCCAATGTCAGTGAAAAATGATCTAATTTCTACGACTAGCGGCCCGCTCCTACTTGTCCGGGTAAATAGTAATTTTGTCAGAGTAACTGTACATTTTAAAAAGAGCTTTAATTTACATAAATAAATGAAGATAAAATTTGGTTATTCCTAAGAGCTACACATATACCACCGCGGACTTTTTTAGACCTTTTTTTTAGGTATTTTGATCGATCTCGTCGGGTTGAGCAAGCGTTTGTAAGCGTGATGTAACCGCAAAATAAATGTTGCATGTATTATAAACCTTTTCTTAAATCATTCTATTTGAAAAAACCTTATTAAAATCCCTTGTGTAGTTTTAAATATTTAAGCATACATAGGTACGGACAGACAGCGGAAAGCGACTGTCTGTTTGTATTTAGTGAAAACATAATAAATTCGTCGGTTTTTTGGAGAATTATGAAGTGGCAAAAACATAAACGTTTCTCTCAAAAAGTTATATTAGGAAATAGTCTATAAACTAAAAACTAATGATATTCAATCCAATCCAAATGATTTCTAAAGCGTGAACTTTCTTTATAACGAGTAATAACCGTTGAGGTTTAACGTTATTTTCTCACCTTTTACAGAATTGCTGCATTACCCGTAATTGTATAAAGTGCTTTTGAATATCTCCACAGAATTGCAATTTGGTAAGCGTGTGTTAAAGGCTCTGTACAAACTAACGACTTATTCAGGTGCTGTGCTCTGTTCCATTTTACAGATTTTTATATTAATAACCCCACGTTTACCAAAAAATATATATTGTCAGCAAAGGAAATTAAAAACAATTATGAATTAATAAAACCTTAGTTTAGTAGTAGAGAAGACATATGGAATGGGGCATTGATAAATTTGAATTATTTATATATATATATTTATCATTACGTATTTATTAATTTTTAATACTTTTTTGCCTTCTTTATTGCATTATTGTTTTGTATTCTTACACAATACAAACTTTCACAGAATAATCTACTTCTTTTTCATCTGCATTTTGAATTTTTTCTAAGGAACCGACACATTTTTTTTTAATAGTTTAGCTGTCAGAGTGCAACATTGACGGAATAAAAAGAGTTCCTGAGGAACTCTTTTTGAGGACTTCGGGATTAAAGTCACGGGCAGCAAGCTAGTATTAACGCAGCGGTATATCATTAAGACAAATGAACTTAAGTTTAAAAATTCCCACTACAGTCTGTCTGCTAGCAGCCTTATCCCCGTTCCTACAAAGCTTATTAACGATTACTTAATCTAACGCAGAGGTGTGGCTAGTGGAACTTGCGGCCTTGCATAACGCAGCGCATCCAGGAGTCTCAGCATCTAAACGCTTTTAGCGGTAACCTTCTGTAATTCTGATGCCATTTTGTTTTTACTAGATATTTAGTTTTTATTAAGTGGTGTTTGTTCTGCGGTGATCGAATTAGCGATCGAATTATAGAGAAAAGTAAAAGGCTATCATTATGCTATACAATATTGAGGGGATGCGTGAAAAATATATTTTACTGACTGCGTTTGAACCAAACTTTGTTAAGTGAAAAATGAACCGTTTTTTAAACCCTGATAAAGACAGTCGATGATGAAGTACATGTCTCATCAATGATCATATAGAAAATCAGTTATCAAAAAAGAAATAGTCTGGTTATTTTTGTCTTCTTCGACGAAATTATAAATTAATTTAATTGTTATTTTCTTTTTTAATTTGCTATTGTTCGCGACTATAAATAAACAATATATTTCTGCTATAAATTAAGACAGAGATTACTTAATTTAACTAAAACTGATTCTATAATATGGGAGTTCAACGCAGATCAAAACTATTTATTTTGTATATTTACTTACTAGCTAATCCGAGAGACGTTGTCCTCGCTTAACAATAAATAAATAAAAAATATCACGACCACAAATTGAGATATAAGTAATCGTATTTCTCAAGTTAGATCAAACTGTACACAGGAAAAGAAAATTGGTTAAAATAGGTCTAGTTGTTTTGAAGATCATCTCGGACGGGCAAACACAGTGGTAGGATATTTTGATATATAAAGATATAGACATAAACATGAAATAGATGAAAACCAATGAGCGGCATAATAATCTATACATCAAAACCTGAATTTACCAGCTGAAAGACAAGCAAATAATTGAAATAATAGTTTAGTTATTTTTCAACTTTACTACATGGCCGGGTCAGGGCGACCAGCCGCATCGTCCTTAATAAAACTATGACTCGATCACGTCTTACTTAATATAAGCATAGAACGCTTATGTCACGCCGATAATACAATAAACTGAAAATAGAATTGCTGTTACGTAGACCGCGATGATGTTCTCATAACTAGATTCTATTTTAGCTTAAGTTGCATTTGCCGGTACTATCCGTTTAATAAATGAGGTAGACCTCACACAAAGTCGCCTGCATAGGAACTTCATTCTACCGCCAAATAGCAGTGTTCGCGTTGCTGCGGTCCGGTTTGAAAAGTGAGGGAGGCAGTGAAATTACTGGGTAATTTGACTTAACATCTGGTATGACAAGTTGATGATACAACAACGTTGGCAACACGCTAGTGATAGTCCTTGCGCGTCAATAGGTTTCAGTACCACAACATAAATACATTATTAACACACAGACACAGCACCAATACCTATATTAATCATATAAATGTTTGTCCTTGTTTGATCGAACCCACGACCCTTAGCGCACAAGATAGGATCACTACCATCTGCGTCATCAGGTCCGTCAAATTCTTCTCAAAATGTATGCATTTACGAGTATATATCTACTATCTTAGCTTTTTACTGCATAATTTGGAAATTGGTAACTTCTTTTATCAGTGTAGCCTCATTCAAAATATTACAATTTTCGTAACAGTACGTCACATAGAGCTTTTTGAGTTTGTGAGTTCGCTAAGAACCCTATACTGCGTCGGACGGGAGTATAAGTCGACCGGTTTTATTTTGGTATTGATAAAAAAGTAAAAATCTAACCGTAAGGTACCAGCAGAGTAGAATAGTACCTCCCTCTATACCAGGTGATGTAAAAGGCGATAAAGGTACCAGAACCGTCAGATATATCCATCCTGAGAAGTGTTGCTCCAATGCCTATGGCGGGGATGGGCAGCAGCGTCCCCTTAGCGAAATCTACGCCCTTCGATTGCCAGCACGCTTGCCCAGCGCGGCAATAATGGCCCATTTTTCGGGCAGGCCTATCAGGTCCATCAGTGGACTTTCAATGGCTAATATGAAGATGACGATGAAACAATCAAAACCTATGTAAAAAAATTCATTTATAGCTTGTTACTTTACATGTTTTCAATGGTGAATAATATAAATTAGTTTAGAAACTTAACAATAATATTTACATTATCATCATCATCATGCCAGCCATTGTCATTCACGGTCATTTCATCATCATCATCATATCAGCTGCGTGACATCTCCAGCTGGACACACGCTGGCTCTCCAATAGGGCCGGTTGCATGCGGTTTGCGTCTAGCGCGGCCCTGTGGTTATAGTCATCGATAGATCGTCTGTCGATCTGATGGGAGGGCGTTCTCCACTGCGCTTGCCGGTGCGTGGTCTCCGGAAACTGACATGTGTCGGTTACGGAATCGCATTTCAGAAAATTATTCGAAAAAATCGATGACTCGACGGTCAGCGATATAATGAAAACAGTAAGAGATAGTCGTTGAACGACGCGAAGCAGTGGGAACGCTGCCTAACGTATGTTTTCGTCGCGTCTCTACCGTGATAGCATAATGGTGCGAGCTCGTAACAGTAGTAATTTTAATTGTTTAAATGCTTATTTAAACTTTTTTCTTCCGCGACTATTATGTTTTATTTGGGTCACGATATAATTTGCTTCTTAATGTTGTTATTTACATAACGAGTTAAGTACACTTAAATATTTAAGTTACTTAGATTTCCAACACGCTTGTCTAGCGAGACAATTATGGGCAATATTCCACTTTTCCTTGAGGAGGCCTATGTCCAGCAGTGGTATTCTAATGGCTGTGATGATGATGATGAATTATTTTAGTCAGTACACATCTTAATAGAAATGATATTTTCTTTTATCTTGACGGACCCGGTGACTTAGATTGCAGTGATACTGCTTTGTGTGCCAATTGTTGGTTTCGTTCCCCACCTTGGGCAAATACTTATGTAATGATTATTTTTATTTGTTCTCTGTCTAGGTGTAATAATAATAATTCCCACAACGTCTCACATATTGTCTTGACTCCGTGGTAAGTCGTTTAAAGCACTTGTGTTACGGACGCTAGGCAACAGAGGAATCACAAATATAATACTTAAATACATATATTTAACACGCAGACTAAAAAAAACACAAATATCATTATTTAAATATTTGGGAATCGAACCCACGACCTGGCGCACAAGATATATATGTATTTAAGTATTATATTCGCGATTCCTCTGTTATCTGATGTCCGTAATACAGGTGTTTAAGCCCTGGAGACAACATACAATATATGTGAATATATTTTAAATTTATATTTGTGTTTCCTCTGTTGTCTGATGACTGTAACACAAGTGCTTTAAGCGACTTATCTCGGAGTCAGGTCAATGTATGAGTTGTTGTATAAATTGATTATATTTATTATTAATAAATATACTAGCGGCACCCCGCGGTTTTACTTGCGTAGTTCCCGATGGGAATAAATAATAATAAAAGTAGCCTAAGTTACTTATTATAACATCAGCTATCTGTCAGACCCGTTAAAATTAGTAAAGACGTTTCGGACACATAGACCAAACAAGAGTTAAAAAGCGTATTTTTGAGATAAGTTCCGTACACACTTTCATGTACCTATTTTACGAAGCTGTTATTTTGATAATTCTAACAGATACTTACATTATATATATATATATATACATACATACAAATTTCTATATGTATAGATCGATCTATACCTTCACCGATCACACCTTATTTTCAAGTTACGTAAACTGTGGGACCACACGATAAAACAAGCTATTCAATCATAATTACAGCAAACGCGCTTCATAAATTGGTTCAAAATGGGCAGACGCGTTGTATGCGTGATTTGGTGCCTTGTACATTAAATCGTATAACTATTAAGTATACCATACAACAACCTCGCTATTAACTTCATTTATTGAGGTTTATTCAAAAATGAACTTTATGTCAATCGGGTTTTAAAGCGTTGTATAATTCGAATGACAGATAAATACCGACTTTATAATTAAGGTTCGGGTCCAAATTTAGGTTAAACTTTCTTAATAATTTTAAACTTTTTTTAAAGAAAATCTTTGCAACCTCTTAGGCCTAAATAAATAAGAATACAACACGTTGTGTCGTGCAGTACCAGCAGATTAGAATATTACCTACCTCTATACCAGGTGTCGTAAGAGGCGACTAAGGTACTTGAACCGACAGATGGCGGTATATCCATCCGGGACAGTGTAGCTCAAGTGCACAGGTCGGGGATGGGCAGTAGCAGGCCTGTATCCAGCAGTGGACTTCCAATGGCTGTTATGATGAAAATCACGTTAAGTTGATACTAAGTATGATATTGATATCAATTTTCCAATTCGATTTTATCTAGTGAGTCGCCAATAAATTAGTTATTTGTTACCTGATCTACGTAAATAAGGTCTATTTAGAAACCTTTGGCAGACCCATATTGGTTAGGTGTGTTATGATTACATAATGTGTGCAGGTAAATTAATGGTATGCGATTAGTGCGAGTTGCCAATAGTTGCATACACCTACCGAACTAGTAACTTGTCCCTTGGAAGTACCAATCATCTTCAATTACCTTAATTCGAATAAGAAATGAACTACTTTATGGCGTGGATGGTAGCGATCCTTTTTTGCGAGGGTCATGGGTTCGATCCCCACCCTGGGCAAACATTTATATCATGAATATTTGTGTTTGTTCTGTCTCATCATATCAGCCATAAAAAATCTGCTGTTGAATATGACCAAAATGAGAGATTTTTGCCCATAATTGCCGCACTGGGCAGGCGTGGTTGCGCAGAGCGCAACTTCGTGACGAGGATGCTGCTGCCCATCTCCACCCTGTAGTATTTAAGCTGCGCTGTTTCGTATAGATATACCGCTATCCGTCGGTTCTGGTACCTCAGTCACCTCTTACGACACCTGGAAACGAGAGAGGTACTATTCAACTCCGCCAGTACCCCAAGGCCTGGATGTTGAATATCTATTAAAATATTATATTTGTGAATATTCTGTTGTGTGATGTGATCACAAGTGATTTAAGCGACTTATCTTGGAGTCTGATTATTGTACAATCTAAATACTAGAAAAACATTCCTCCTTCCTACATAAATACAGACTGTGTCTGGGTGTTAGATGTATGTATTTAAGTAGTATAATTGTGATTCCTCTGTTGTCTGATGTCCGTAACACAAGTGTTTTAAGAGACTTATGATCGTATAAGGTAATGTGTGAGATGTGGGAATTTATTTATTTATATTTATTCTCAGTAGAAAAGCTCTAAGACGATTAATTAGTAATACTAATTGATGTCCGGACGGCAGTTCCCACTGCCATAATGCACATAACACTGGGACAGCGCTGTTTGAATAATGGATGCAGCGGCCATGTTTACTCCGATTAATTACCATAGACAATCAGGAGACTGTCAATGGTAAGTTATGGGCGGCACGTTTTTCGGGGCAAATGTGACACGTGATTGGACATGCCAATGTCAAATTCTATTTCACTTAATTTTTATGGCGGTAAAAAAATAAAAACGAAGTAGGATTTAAGATGATAAAGTACATTAAGGCGGATTATTGAGTACATACTTAGTTTATGTCATATTTAACTACTTATTGTGATTAAATTTACTATTATTTACTGAAATTTCTTGTGGGCATACGCGGGAGGGAGACGGTATTATCTTCCATTACCCCTTAACTCTTCTTATCTCTTTAAACTTTCTAACATTAGGTAATCTATTAATTCGCTAGTGAGTTATATTATATATTAAATGTAAATTATTATTATAAAAAGAAAAGATTTGTTAGTATGTAAAAATAAACCCTAAACTTACTGGACCGATTTCAAATGGAAAGTTACATTATCAAAAAATAACATAGGCTATATTATATATCTATACATTCTCATAGGAAAAGGAAGAGTACCCTGGGGAAACCGAGGAGCGCTGCTAGTTGCATTATAAACGCCAAACTTACCTGAAAAATTATATTAACTCTCCAAAACTAAAGGTGTTACAAGAACTAAAATAACTGCTCCTTATTTAATGTGTATCATTAAATAGTGAGCAGTTATGCAACCTTTACAAACAGATACTTACTTTTTTATTCAATTTGATACTTATTTGGTCCAAAGAAACTTTTTAATAACATCGCGTCGTCTACATTTATATAAAAAAACGAATGCTTCGATTTTCACTGAGCGTTTTAAAAAAGACTTAATAAAAAACTTCTCAGAGAAACCGTGGCGTCTCAAAGCATTGATAAGCATTCAAGGCCAAAAGCACTAAGATTTCGATATAGATTATCAGCCGGCAAATCCAATGTTTCCGAATTATCTCCGGCGTCGATTTGTCGCGCGACACCGAACTTGATTCCGACACGCTTACACGAAACTATTTGCTATTAGAGACTTGCCCGTGATCCCTTCCCATCATCATGATTTTTCATTTTAACTTTGCCCCTTAAATTATAGTTTAAACTATTATATATATATATATATTATATAAATCCGTATAAAAATATAAAAAGTAAAATAAACCGTTTAAAAGCCGTTCAAAATGTTATTGTAAATTTAAATCGTTAGATCTTTACATGTAAAATTTTCGTGTCACCATGTTTGTCTAGGATGAACTGAAAACAGAGAGAGAGTTGTGATACGAATATCAGATAACAGAGGAATCACAATTATAGTACTTAAATACACACAGAAAAACATAGGAAAAACACAAATACATATTTGTCCTGGGTGGGAATCGAACCCACGACCCCTGGCGCATAAGATGGGATCACCCATCTGCGCCATCGTGCCCGTTAAGAGAGGTCAACGTATGACGTTAGCTTGTTATATTATAGTTACGTAATAACAACGCCAAACTGTATTTGTTATTAGATAACAATATAGAGGCAAATTTAAGAGTGTAAATATTTGGAAAAATTGTACTGTATGATCAATAA